>CM021106.1:174550687-174570117 GCA_007115665.2 Sequoiadendron giganteum | reverse complement strand
GTTGGTTGTTGGGAGGACGAGGCTTCTTTGGGAGGAGGGGCTCCCCCTGTTCCATCAAATTTACTGCAGGTTTTGGGCAGGCACTCAGAGTTTAAGCGTATGTAGCTTCTATCCACGATGAATGTTCATGTGGTAACGTCTCCTAATGTGGTCTGTAGGGGTCTAGCTAGGGGTGCAAGAGGGGATTCTTCTTCTCTTCCATCTAGTGATAATGTGCCAATAGTGGGCTTTGTCCATGGTTTTGTTGAGCGGGGAGTTGTCCCTCCTATTGTTGTTGCTGGTGGTTCTTCAAACCGGGTGATGTCCTTCTATGAGGCTGATAAAGGAGGTTCTTGGCCTCCTACTCAATAGATCAAGTCCATCCTCTACCATGTGCTCAAGATTTCCCTATTGTGGTCTATGGACCTAACATGGTTGAGAATGAAGAGTATTATTTAAAGCAGTGAGTGGTCTACAGGTTTAATGGCTTGTGGCCCTCCCTCCCTAATCTCCATAATTGGGTTTCCACCTCCTAGAAGTCAGTGGTTGCTAGTGAGATTGAGCTCTATCCCAATGCCAAGGGTTTCTTTGTAGCAGCCTTTGCCTCATACGTGAAGTGAGACCATGTGATGGATAGGGGGTGGATGTGGGGGATTCATTCTCTATCCATCAACCCTTGGTATCGCTCTTTTAATCCCCTTACAAAGCCACTGAATACCATACTAGTTTGGGTCTAACTAATAAATCTCCCTCTCCAGTACTGGGAGGATTCATGTTATGAAGCTATTGACAACACCATTGGACACTTTTTGATGGTGGACTCTACAACTTGGGAGCTTGGGCATACTACGGTAGCTCGTATTTTAGTTGATTTGGACATCTCCAAACCTCTCCATGGTGATGTTGTCTTGTTGGTGGAGGTCAGACCTTGGAAGTAGCTCTTGGACTATTAGGGTCTCCCTTTTCATTGTAGGAGATGTTTCTCTCTAGGTCATTTTGCCTCTGATTTTCCACTTGCCCATCGCAAGGGCACTGCTACTTGGTGGAAGGATTCTCTTTTGGATAATCTCATGGTGGGTTCTCCTCCTTTGGAAGTTTCTTCTATGGAGCAATCTATTGAGTCTTCTCAAGAGCTTGTGTCTTTCCCGGCTCCTCTTCTGGCTATCCCATCTGTAGAGCCATTGTTGGCTTGTTCTGCTGACACTATCATGCTTGAGCCTTCTCAAACCCTGTTGGATGCCTCTGTTGGTCCATCAATCGATCATGTCTCCTCTCCTGTGCTATCGTCTCCCCTACATGATGGCTCTTTACCCTTGGTGGATATTCTGGATCTGCTTCTCTCTCCTCACTCGATGGGCGATTTTGGGCCTTCCTGGTCCATTGTGCGAGAAAGAAAAAGGGACTCCCTCGATCTGTTGCTGCTTCGTGGCCTCGGGTTAAGGGAGTCAGTTTAGCCCCCTTTGATCTTAGGGTTGTCTAATGTTGTTCGACAGTTGTGTGTCAGTTGTTTCTGTGTGTGGTATGTCCTCTCTTCCTAGTTCATTCTTGGTATGAACTAGTGAATTTTTGGCCCTTTGGGCTCTTTGTTTGAAGGGTACAACACCTTAAAAATGTTGTTTATCTTATCAAAAATATAAAAGAACTTAGAAAAAATACTAATCTAAGATTAATTTTAGAATAAATAAAAAATGAAATACTAAAATAAGAACTACCTAGATATTGTGTAGTGAAATTTGTGTTCAAAATGAAAGGAAAATGCAATAAAAACCCCAAAAAAACAAAAATCGAGCAACAATAAGATTTGGGCATAAAAGAGCTCAAACCTTTAAGGATTTTGAAAAAAACCAAGCATGTCATAGCCCTTGATGCATAGATTGTCCCTATTAGATCGATTTAGATGTGTGCTCAATGAAATTTTGGTAGCATAACATTACCAAATTGCTCAAAAGGTGTTGGATTGTGAAAAATGTCAAAGTGCTTTGCATATGATGGGACGAGAGATGAATGTGATTGATTGGGAGAAGATCAATTGTAGGATTGGTTGAGGAATCTCAACTCATGAGATTATGTCAAGTGACATCATGAGAAGAGATATGGGGTAGATGATTTGTCAAGTCCTAAGATTATGACAAGTGTCACCATGTTGAGGCTTGAGAGGGAGATCGTACCTCAAAAGTTACGATGGTTATGTGGAGAGGGTCAAGGTCATAAAGACCTTGCTTGTCCTACATTCCCAAAGTAGGACAAATATAGGAATAAAAGAATTTTAATTTCTTTTTGGATACTTTTAGAAGAAAGACCCATGTGCTTAAACTGTACATGGGGTCTTTCCCATAAAGGGGAAATTTAATGAGGAGTGTGTGTGAGAGGATAGGAAATAAATGGAAAGGGATTAGCCCTTTCCTAATCTTGAGATTAAAAATGTGCAAGTGATTAGGGGATGAGTTAGGTGAAAATTAAGATTAGAATAAATGATTAAGAGGCAAGTGGAAAAAGTTGGAGGATTTGACAAGACGTAAGAGAAAATAGGAAAATTAAATAATCTTTTATTTAATTTGTGTGAGAAAATAAGAGTATTTACTTAATTTAGGGAACAAAAATGGATAAAGATAAGGTAAACAATTAAATCAGTTAATTACTTTAAGACCTTAGGAAAATAGAGATAAATCGATAATATTAATTAAATAATTAAAATATTGTTTAAATAACATAAATTAAAAAAGAATAAACAGAAAATAAAATTGACCAAACACAAATGATCAATTTTAAGTGTACATATTTATATATTTTTCAACTATTAAGTTCCACTTTTAAAAGTTGCCTATAGAGTGATTACATATTTACATAAACCCATTAACATGGATTTATTCACCATCTCCAATGTTTCATTGATTTGGTAACAGGATTTATTGATTTCCACTTTTAGAGAACTGTCTGTAGCAATTGGCTATACCACCCATTTCAGGAAGGTAACCTACGCAAGAAAAAAACAAAAGAATTTATTCAGTTCCTCTGTACTGCATAGGGGTTTGGTAAAACATTTTTTTTCTCAATAATTTGCCAAACAATTGTAGGTGGCTTCATTAAAGAGTCTCGTCTTACAAATATGATCTGTTTGGCGTTTATTCTGCACTAGCTAGATTTGAAAAAAGATAATCAAGTTATGGAGGGAGTTTGCATGAGTTCAGTGGCCACAGTGGTAGTGATTGTCCTGAGCATTTTGGGGATATGTTTCAGCAAAGGGCCTCTAAACTGGCCAATAGTAGGTATGGTGCCATGGATAGTGTGGCACTTAAGCAATATTTACGAGGAGGGATGCAAAATGGTACTTGAGCATGGTGGGACTTTCGTAGTTAAAGGCCCCTGGTTCATGAGAAGCAATCTGTTCGAAGTAGTCACATTTAGACCCGATAATGTAGAGTATATTCTGAAGGAGAATTTTAACAATTTCCCTAAAGGACCCTATTTCAAAGAAGTGTTTTTTCACACATTTGGCGATGGTATATTTACCTCAGATGATGAACTGTGGAAGCGCCAAAGAAAGCCCACAGTAATGACAGTAAGCAGCAGCGAATTTAAGGACAGGAATTTAAGTCTGCTGCAGAAAGCTCTGCAGCAGAAACTTTTGCCATTTCTTGAAGAAGCAAAAGAGAAAAAAGCCTCCGTTGATCTGCAACATGTTCTTGTTGAGTTCACTATAGATAATTTCTTTATGGCTTTGTTTGGGAGGGAAGCAGGAAGTAGAGCTTTTGCTTTGGCCTTTGATGAAGCTACTGAATGCTGCATTTACCGTTTTGTCTGTCCTTCATTTATATGGAAGTTTATGAGATTTTTCAAAGTGGGTTTTGAGAAGAGTTTGAGAAAAGCCGAAGCAATAGTACAAGACTCTATAGCAGAGATAGTGAAGGCTAGAGTTAAGGAGCTGGAGGAAGGTAATGAATTGCAGGGAGACATATTATCCAACTTCATCAAATTGGAAAGAGATCAAGGACGCCCTCCTTCTCAACATTTGTTGGAGGTATGTAGAGTGATGGAATTTTTTATGTATTGTTGCAGGTAGGTATTGAGGTAGAAATCTCTATTTTAGTGACCTTTTGGAGCAATAATTTTCTAATATTAAATATTTTTTAAAATCTAATGGCTTAGAAAGAGCCTGTCGGGTCACAGCAGTTGATTAGTTTGGAATGGTTATCTTCCAGTCTTTAATTGTAACTTAAATGTGGATTAGTCTAACTTAAATGTAGATTAGTGTTGTGTTAAGTATAAATATAGGGTCAAATTTATTTCAACTAATTTTTTAATTTAATTGAATCTTGATCTATGATGAGTTCTTTGTAAACAATTCATATTCATCAATCAATCTTTGCTAAATTTAAAGATCACAAATATTTATGTGCTATTGCTAACAATCCATTTTAAATAGAGTATTTCTATGGCTGATATTTACATACCAATCTTTTTTTAGTTTAAAGATATGAATGTTTGGATGTCTGTGCTAACAAACCGTTTTAAGTAGAGTTGAGAATATTTATTTGACATTACTAACAAACCATTTTAAGCAGAGTTGAGAATATTTGCTTGTCATTCCGAACAACCCATTTTAAGTAGAGTACTTCTATAACTGTTGATTCAACACACTTTGTATCCTAATCTTTGTTGAGCTTAAAAATATAAATGTTTGCATGCCATTGCTAACAAACCTTTTTAAGTAGAATTGAGAATATTTACATGTCATTCCTAACAACCAATTTTAAATAGAGTACTTCTACACCTGTTGATTCAACAAACTTTGTACCTTATCAATTCCATAACATTTAACCATGTTTAAACAACATAATGCAATCTTTGACTTGCTTAGGTGGTTCATCTCAAACCACACTAATAAGTGGGTCTTATTGAAGAAGCTAGTATTATTTTAGATCAGCCACTTAAGCAAGTCAAAGTACAACACACTCTAAGCTTTGATTTGTTTAAATGCTTCATCTGAAACCACAGCAATAGATGAACCCTATTGAAGAAGATATTGTGATCTCAAATATACCAACTAAAGGAATCAAAATTTATAATGTGATAATTAAAATTGCCCAAACTCCACATAATTCTCCGTTTCATAATCTAAATTTTATTAATGTATTAATTTTATGTATTTTATAACTTTTATAGATAAGCTGACAACGTTTCTTTAATTACAGGGATTAACCTTGAGCATGTTTCTTGCGGGTAAAGATACCACTGCCCTGGCAATGACATGGTTCTTTTGGCTTATAAGCAAGCATCCAAATGTGGAGGAAAAAATCGTCTCTGAACTTTCTCAGATTTTGAAATCGAAACATCTGAGCGGTGATAACAATGAATCTGATAAGATGGAGAATTTTGGCTGGGATGAATTGAGACGCATGAGCTATTTGCACGCTACTTTGTCCGAATCTATGAGGCTTTGCCCTCCCGTTCCTGCGGTTTTCAGAGAAGCAACAATTGACACCATTCTACCGGATGGAACTCATGTTAAGAAAGGCACAAAGTGTCTGGTATTCATTTACGCAACTAATAGAATGGAAAGTATATGGGGGAAGGATGCCCTTGAATTCAAGCCTGAGAGATGGATTACTAAAGAGGGGGTCTATATGAACCAGAGCGATTACAAGTATCCCGTGTTTACTGCAGGTCCTAGAATATGCGCTGGGAAAGACCTGGCCTATGCGAATATGAAATGCATAGTTGCCAATATTCTTGCACGTTATCGAGTAAAAGTTGAAGCTGGTCATCAAGTGAAGCGAAAGCTTGGGATAACTCTATTCATGAAGCATGGCCTCAAAGTCACCCTCCATGCCAGAAATGATACTCTCCCCTAAAATAGTATTAGTAGATATATTTCCATTGATTGAAGATTGATTTCAATAATCTAACTTTTGGCTTAGTCTCTTTTTTTAGTCATAATGCAATAATCTGTATATTTCCATTGATCATAGATTGATTTCAATAATCTAGTGTTTGGGTAGACTATATTTTTAACCACAATGTAATAATCTATATATTTCCATTGATTATAGATTGATTTCAATAATCTATCTTTTGGGTATTCTCTATTTTTAGCCACCATGCAATAATCTATATATATATATCTATTGATCATAGATTGATTTCAATAATCTAACTTTTGGGCAGTATCTAATTAGCCACAATGTAATAATCTATAAAATAAATAAACTTTATTGTTGATTCAAACAACAGGTCAGCTGTCTTGGAAGTGGTTAATACATACAATATAAAAATTTATAAAATAAAATATATTATTAAGTTCAGCTTGAAAATTCAAGTGTACATTTAAATAATTGTGTACTTTCAAATGTTTTGGGTAACCTCTATATTTTGGCACAAATAATTGTTTTTATTTAGTGTTTTTCCCTTAGTAAAATAAATGTTTTAAAATTCAAGTGTACTTTTAAATATGCAAGTGAGTTAAGTTATTTTCTTAACTAATGTGCTTTAAATCTTGAGCAAACTTGAAATCTTTGCTTGAAATATTATTTATTTTAATGAGAATATCTTAAATTAAAAATTATATAATAATAAATTGTCATTCAAAATATATGGTTGCTATTTTTAGGTAGATTTAAATCTACAAAATAATATTTTTTTTAAAATTATTTATTCGCAATTTCTTATGTGAAAGAAAGTTTAATGAATATTGAATTATATTATCAAATTTTGTAATAATGAGATAATAAAGAAGATGACAAACTTTTTTTGTTTCTTTCTATATACCTCCTTATTATAATCATGATACATTCTAAGGACACAAAATATTAGGTTAGTTTAGAAAAACATTCCACATCAATTTCCAATGTTAAGATTAGTATGATCAAAAGAAAAGCTTAGGAAAGAAACCTATAATTTTTTTTACAATCTTGAGGATAACACCCACAAAAATGATTACACACCCAACTTCCACAACTAAGCTTTGCAATCTATGACTACCCATTGTAATAAAGAAATCACATACTCTACAATTCTACTATTATGTTTGTATCCTCATTTAAACCTCTTTCTCATTTCACATGTTTTGGCCATGTTTTAACCTCTTTTCCCCTCTCTTGAGCCATCCCTATCCTTTCTTAACCCTCTTCCCCTCTTATCCATCTCTCTTATTTATCAATTTTCTCTCACCATTTTTTTCCTTTCATTTGATTTTTTAACATTCCTCTTATCCTCTTTACCCTAATTTTAATTTTAATATGTCCAATTTAATTAAAATATTAATATTGTCCATATCCATGTTAGGAATCCATTTGACAATGTCAAATTTTACTTGAGCCCTTGTCCTTTGGTTTTGACCTTGTTCTCTCCCTCATAGATAACTAATTTAAGATTTTTATTAATGGACCTCCCTTGGACAAATTTTATAGGTTTTGTTCCCTTATCCCCCATGTTCCTATCAATGTGTTAGTACTTGCAAAAGTCTAAAAATGTTCTAAGGTTGGTATGTTTCAGGTCATTTTCCTTTGTTCATCAATATTTTGAGCATTTTGGGTTTCTCTTACTTGAGTACCATTTCATTCATCTCCTTGAAACCCCAATATTTTTTGTTAATTCCTTTGTGCATTATATTTTTGGGTCTTTTCTTCCTTGGGTACAATTTCCTTGGTACCCTAACTCCCCAAGCTATGACTTCCTCATCCTCACCTTGATTTTTTTAAGTTACTATCAAGCTTCAACCTTCCCTTTTAATGTGTATCCAATTTACCTTCCCCCAATCCTTGAAACCCTAAAATTTTACCTTGTGTTTCCCCCTTCCATTAGATTTCATAGATTTCCTTCCTTAGGTACATTTTTCTTGTTTCCCCAATCTCTAAAACTCAACCTCTTCCCCTTTAACATCATAATCTTAGGATTTGGTGGACTTGGGTACTTTGCATTGGGTCCCTATTTTCCAAGCTCCCCCAGAACCCTAATCACCATCTTTTTGTATTCACCACTATGCATCCCAATCTATACCAAGGTCTTGCTCATAACCCCCTTCATTCAATTCACCTCACACTATAACCTAGAACATTATAGGTATCCTAGATCCTTGCACCAAGTTCCTAGTGCCGGGTCTTCTCTAGCCCTTGCATCCCGAGTCTTACTATTTCCTTACTTTCCTAATACATTTTATTGCTCTTTCTCAATCCTTGGGATTGCACATGAATCATAAAATTTGGCACATAATCCTAGGTGCCTAGTCATTCACACTCTTCAATCCCTATAAAGACCTTCTCGCATGTGTCCATGTTATGTCATTAGGTGTTGATTATCTAGAGGAATATGGACATTGGAGCATAATTCCAGGTCATTGGTTCTCCCTATGCCCTGGTCCATAGCCAATTATCAGTCCTAGTTCTTGATTCATGTTTGTGGCTAACTCATGATTCCCTCTTTCCTCCTAGATCTCAAAACTACTAGGGAACCTTGGAATTTATCACCACTCCTAGTTACTAATTATATTCCATGTCCCACACCTCATGTGATTTCCCCTTTATGATCCTTATCCGTTCAAACCATGAGAGCTTGCATGAACCCAAAATATTTTCCCTTAGGTCTTATTTCCAGATTCACTCTCTACCCTAAACCTCACACTCTTATGTTAATTTTCTCCAAACTCCCATACTTAATCATGTCACTAGATCAAAGAAGAAAATTTCACTAAGTATGGTTGGAATATTTTCAAGTTTACTTGAAAATTTTAATGAGGTTCAAGAAGTTTCTAGATTGTTGAAAAAGAAAGATGTCAAGGAGTTCCAAGGTTTGTGAATTTCCAAAACCTCCCACAAGTTCATTAATGATCAAAATATTTGACATGGGATATGAAATAAATTTTCATTAATATTTTCTTGAAAACTCAAGTGTAGTCTTGCAAATTTATGTAATTTCAAGTGTATTGGGTAGCCAATATTTTTTTCCACAAATAATTGTTCTCAATTTTTTTTCCACTAGTAAAATAAACATTCAAAAAATCAAGTGCACTTTTAAATATGCAAGTGAGTTGAATTATTTTCTAAATGAATGTGTTTTAAATCTTGAGCCAGCTTGAAATCTTTGCTTGACATATTATTTATTCTAAAGAAGGTTTAATTTTATTTTTTAGATTTTTAAAAGAGAGAACCTCAACTTAAAAAATATATAATAATAATTTATCATTCAAGATATATGATTGTTATTCTTAAGTAGATTTAAATCTAAAAAATATCATGTTTAAATCTTATATTTGCAATTTATTATGTGAAAGAAAGTTTAATACATGTTGATATTATATTATGGAATTTGTAATATTAAGACAATAAAGAAGATGAAAAACTTTTCTTTTTTCTTTCTACATATCTCTTTATTATAATCATGATACATTTCAAGGACACAAAATATTAGGTTAGTTAAGAAAATAATTCGACATCAGTTTCTCAACCTTAGGATTAAAGTATGATCAAAAGAAAAGCTTAGGAAATGGGTACTTTTTTTGTGACAATCTTGAGGATAACACCCACAAAAATGATAACATACCCAGCTTCCACAACTGGGCTTTGAAATCTATGAATATCCATTCTAATAAATAAATTACATACATTATAATTCCAATATTATATTTTTATCTTCATTTAAACCTATTTCTCATTTCAAGTGTTTTGACCATGTTTTAACCTTATTTCCCCTCTCTTAAGCCATCCATATCCTTTCTTGACTATCTTCACCTCTTAACCCTCTCTTATTGATCAATTTTCTCTCACCATTTTATCTTTTCCTTTCCTTTAACTTTTGAAACTTTCCCTTGTCCTCCTTACCCTTATTTTACTCTAATTTGTCTCCTTTAATCAAACTATTAAATATTGTCCTTATCCATCTTAGGACTAAATCTAACACTGTCAAATTTTTCTTGAGGTCTTGCCCTTCGGTTGGAAATTTGACCTTGTTCTCTCCATCATAGATAACTAATTTTATATGTTTCTTAATGGAACACCCTTGGTCAAAGTTTGTAGGTGTTATTCCCTTTATCCCCCATGTACCTATCAATGTGTTAGCACTTTCCAAAGTCTAATAAAATTTTAAGGTGGTATGTTTTGGGGTCATTTCCCTTTGTTTGTTAAGATTTTGGGCTTATGGGGTTTCTATTACTTGAGTATCATTTCATTCATGTCCTTGACATCCCAATATTTTATGTTAATTACTTTGTGTAGTATATTTCTGGGCCTTTTCTTCCCTTGGTACCATTTTCTTGGCACCCCCACTCCACAAACTATGACTTCCTCGTCCTCACCTTGATTTTTTTAGTTGCTAGAGCTTCAACCTTTCATTTCCATATGTATCCATTTTACCTTCCATGATCCTCGAAACCCTAAAATTTTACTTTATGTTTCCCCGTTACATTAGATTATAGAGTTGTGATATAAGAGGAATTCACTACACACGGGTCTCTTTATTCTGAAGAGATCACTAGGGAACAAACTACCCTTATACACCTCAAATTAAACGAATCGATGAAACTATGAAGAAAAGAGGGAAAGTAATCTCAAACCCCAAGAGAGAAATCTACTTTGAGATTTTTACCTCTACTTGAGGAGCTCTCGACCTAAAGACATCAGTGCAGTTTCAAGATGCTAGTGTGGCACATTGTCATCTAAAAGACATGTTGGTGTCCTAAGCTGTGAAGAACTCAGGAGCTCAAGCCGATGGAATTGAATCTCACTTCTTGACTCGGGTCAAAATCTTGAAGGACAAAATAATCGACAAAAAGCTAGAAATTAAAGGGAAATACAAGAGAACTTGAAACAAGATTACCTTCATGCATCCAAATATTTATTCTAAGCTTCCCTTCATAACCTGTATGCAAAAGATCAAGGGGAAAAGGTTGGGGCTATATAGGGGTCTGCCTCAGTTAGACCCCCGTTTTGGTGTTCCCACCTCCACAAATAGCCAATTTTGGAAAAGAGTGTAAAGGAAGTAAGCAAAGTGTGTGGGGAAAGAAAAACCCGCTTTGAAGTAGAGCCCACACCATAAAGTAGTAAATGAGCTAGTGAGAGAGAGTGATAGGGAGAGAGAGTGTTAGCCATAGGTCAAGACCCTCTTCTGGAGCACATGAGTGCACAACTATGTGCTTTCTTGAGAGTTGCTAGCTTCTTGAGAGCTTGTAGCTATTGGAGGGACCTCAGTCTGGCATGGATTTTCCTGTGAAACTATTTTTATCCAAGGATAGAGCTTACCCAAGACTAGAGAAAGCAGTGACAATGCTTCAACTGATGACTTCCAACCCCAAAATGAGATCCAAAAGGGGGTTTTCATGCATGGAAGCGTGGCACAAAGCCATTTCACTTGAGACCTAACCGCCAGGACATGTGTCACAAGGGTCAGGGTTCTAGATTCGTCATTTGAAACTCAAAAAACTACCATGATGCTAGCACACCGCACGGACGTTGGCACGCCCTGCAGGCGTCCAAAGCCTAGGTTTTTGGGAAATGACTTATCAGGCTTCTATGATTTCACCATGTGTCCACATGGAGTCAAAATCATGAAATTCTGACTCATGGGATTTTTCCATTAATGTTTCTAAGGTGTCATAAATACTAGGCAAGATGCAAAAATGTGGAATTGCCCCTAGGTGCAATTCTGCGACATTACATTTTTCCCCCTCTTTAGTGGGATCAATTTTGGAAAAAAATCAACCTCACTAAGTAGATAAGAAAAATTTCACTTGAACTCTAAATTTTATGAAAATGTGTGCCAAGAAGAGGGACCATAGAGGTCACTGAGGTTGAGCTAACTGGTACCAAGGATACCCCAAATTTCGAGCTCAACCAACATCATCACCATGGTTGTGAACAACTATTCAAAATTATATCCTACAAAACTAAACTTTTGAGTCAGTTTCAAAAAATAAAAATAAACTACCATCGAGAGAGAAATGATCAAGAAAAAGTGGTCAATTCAGAGGAAAAATACCATCAAGAGGTGACTATATTCCCCCTCCTAAGTTTTCTCCCAACATGGTGGGGTAAAGTTAGGATAAACCACGAGGCCACAAACTCTAGGAAAAAGGGGCCTCAGGGGGCCTATATATACCTAGGTGTGCCCCTAGAAGGGTCATTTTCATTATTCACTACGAGTAGATTGTTGACTTTTGTGAGAGAAAAATTAGAAAAATGTGGAGTAGGAGAGAGTACGGGGCACCGAGGTTAGAGCAGCTACATCAGGACATCACTGAGGGTCATGAGATGGACCAAGTTGGCCTCTTAGCCTTGATTGTTGTCATTTTAGTTAATTTTTTGAACTTTTTCACTCATCGAGGTGCACAGGCATCCTAAATCTATGCTTGCATCCTCGATACATGTTATCATTTGTGGCATGCGCTGGGGTCCTAGATCTGTGTTGTCCTTCTAAGGATTTGCTAGCATCCTCTAGGTGACCATTGTTAGTGTTTCTTAGATCAGATTAGATAATCAATTTAACAAAAGAAATACAACACATAAGACAATCAACACAACAAGATACCCTGGGAAAACCCTCCTCTTGAGGGAGAAAAACCCAGCAAATATATCTCTTATATATTGAAGGAATAAGAGCATAAATCTGCTTGAACTCAGGCCCAACACAATGCCGAATTTGATACAATGAATAATAGCACCTCTCCTAGATGCAAAGATACGAATGAATATGTTTCTCCTTGAAATCGGTCTGCTGCTACAAAATGATGATCTGCTGCTAGAAGATGATGATCTGCTGATTAAGTATGAACTTCTTCTAGGACTGCGAATTCTGCTCATGAAGAATAGTGCGAACTTGCTTGAGATTGAATGTCTTTACAATGACAAAGTGACCTTGCATATATACATCACAAGGTGCCGTTTCACTTAGGTCGGCCTCTTTAGTGACACAAATAAAAGATAAAATATAAATGAGGTCGGCCCAAACAATAATAGATAATAGGGTCGGCCCTTTATTCTTTTATGTTTATTGTATGCTATAAATTAAATAGCCGAATGGCTATACATTTAATTTGCTTTCTCCTTGGAATTTGTGCGATGAAGTGCAGACCATAGCTGCAAAACATCAACACTCCCTCTCAGCTAGGGATGAACTTCCATCTGCACAAGACACATCATATTAGAATGAAAACAAAATAGAATATCACCTCAATGTGATGTTGTCACCTCAACGTGACTTTTACCATGGCTCTCCCAGAGAGTGATACATAAGCACAAAATAAAAATCATCACGGATTCCCTCACGTGATGCTGTCATGGAGTCACACACATGACATCCACCATAGCTTCTCCCAGAGGGTGGAAACAAGGGCTTTCACCTCAATTCTCTCTCAATAGAGAATTGCATTTTCAAGGGCTTACACCTCAACTCTCTCTCAGCAGAGAATTGCATTATCAAGGGCTTGCACCTCAACTCTCTCTCAGCAGAGAATTGCATTATCAAGGGCTTACACCTCAACTCTCTCTCAGCAGAGAATTGCATTATCAAGGGCTTACACCTCAACTCTCTCTCAGCAGAGAATTGCATTATCAAGGGATTTCACCTCAACTCTCTCTCAAGAAGAATTGCTTTAAACAAAGGAACACTGATACTGAGACTCCCTCTCGATCCTGGCTTCAGAGATTGCAAGGAAGACTTCTGGAGATGTACTCCCTCTAGCCACCAACTCAGTCCCTCTAGTGTTTACTCCCTCTTGATCATTTCTTTGGTTGACATGACTTCTTCACAAGATGCCTCAAGCTTTTCATCACTAAGTAATCTCTTATCATCTTCTTCTCCCTAAACCTGTCCAGGAAGCATTTTAGATAGAGATTACCAACAGTCCATAATTATCCAAAGAAATATCAAGATTAGAATTGTACAAGTTATGTCATGAATGAAATTTTTCCACAGATCTTATGCTAGTGAACACAACACAATTCAAGAGAATCTACTATCTCTCTTAATTACAAGATCCAAGGAATAAATAAATGATATAACTCAGCAACCAAAGAATACTTATCTTTTTAACTATTCTGATAGGTCCAAATGCTGGACATAGTGTGATACGTTGTACTTGAGCTCATATCAGTCTGTAGCCTTCATAGTTTGAATACAATGATGACCTGAAAGGTACATTGACTTCAAGAGATATCTTCAGTCATCAATGTAGCCCAATGATTGCAAGCTATGACTCCAAGCTTGATCATTTCTCCATTCAGTATGACTTCGATATCCAATCTTTCCAGATGCAGATTGCTTGATGCTCAAGTTGTCTCAATGTTAGAGCATGAACTAATAACTACAAAACAATTTATGAACATTATTCAACCATGTAATACTTATCTCATGGATTTCAAAATCTCCTGAGTAATAGATAATTAATTCATTAATCATGACATGTCTTTCTTTCAATTTCACAGAAGAGCTAATCTCAGCAAAATAAAGGACAAACTTCACAAATTGGCATGATCCTACTTGCAATGAATAAATCTAAAGAATCTTATTACAGTGATCATTATTTACTAGTCACACATAATCCTAAGTAAATAATGTCAGAATTGCATAACTCAACAAATTGAATTTTACCCTAGAATAGTAAATGCAAAAAAACAAAGAATACTTATCTCTTAAATTTTCAGAAGAGTGGACACCGTATGATATGTTGTTTTTGCGCTTAGTACACAACCTTCACAGCTTGAACATAGGCCCATGACTAGAGTAGAAATTCACTAGAATCATTTTGGAGAGAGATCTCAATCATATCCGCAAATGAAGCATGCTGATTAGGCCTGGTAGGACAATCCCTCGCATAGTGACCAAATTTGTCACATTTAAAGCATTGAACACGAGAGAGGTCCCACTTCTTCTTGAATGCAGGAGCACCATCTGACCCATTATCTCGATTCCTTTTAAAGAATCCTTTCTTCCAAACTTTTCCTTTCTTAGATGAATGAGAGGCGAGAACATGTAGATCTTCATTCTTAGAACTTTGACCAATCCCCCTTGCTGTTAGTCTTGACTCCTCTTGAATGCAGTCAATCCTCAATCGATCAAACTTGGGAAGTTCAGATCTTGCACTGATTCCTTGAATGAACGCTTCCCATGAAAGTGGAAGACCATTGAGAGCAATCATGGTCAAATCCTTGTCATCAACAACATGACCAATGGTAGAGAGTTGATCTCTCAGTTCGGAAATCTTCATGAAGTAGGTGATGACAAACTCTTCTTCCGCCATCTTAATGTGAAGTAGCTGTTGCTTCAAGGCTAGGACACGACTGGTGTTGTTGATTTCGTACATCTCTTCCAATGTTTTGAACATCTCTCTTGCTGTATCTAACTTGTAGACAATTGGTACAATATGATCCTTGACGGAATCAACCAATACTTTCTTTGCCCTAGTGTCTTTCTTTCTCCATTGCAGCTTCTCTTCTTCCCCCTCAGGTTCAGGAACTTTTGTTTTCACAAACTCAGCCAAATCATTCTCTTCCAAGGTTAGCATGAACCTGAACCTCCATGATGTGTAGTTCGAGATCCCTTCGAGTCTATCCTCGATTTTCAGACCGTTCACCATCTTGAGAAAATTAGAAGGTAGACTGAAAAAAAAGAACAACGAGGGTTGCAAACTAACAGATCTGAATCTGATCACGATCTTTTTCACACCCGCTCTGATACCATGTTAGTGTTTCTTAGATCAGATTAGATAATCAATTTAACAAAATAAATGCAACACATAAGACAATCAACACAACAAGATACCCTGGGAAAACCCTCCTCTTGAGGGAGAAAAACCCAGCAAATATATCTCTTATATATTGAAGGAATAAGAGCAGAAATCTGCTTGAACTCAGGCCCAACACAATGCCGAATTTGATACAATGAATAATAGCACCTCTCCTAGATGCAAAGATACGAATGAATATGTTTCTCCTTGAAATCGGTCTGCTGCTACAAAATGATACAAAATGATGATCTGCTGCTAGAAGATGATGATCTGCTGATTAAGTATGAACTTCTTCTAGGACTGCGAATTCTGCTCATGAAGAATAGTGCGAACTTGCTTGAGATTGAATGTCTTTACAATGACAAAGTGACCTTGCATATATACATCACAAGGTGCCGTTTCACTTAGGTCGGCCTCTTTAGTGACACAAATAAAAGATAAAATATAAATGAGGTCGGCCCAAACAATAATAGATAATAGGGTCGGCCCTTTATTCTTTTATGTTTATTGTATGCTATAAATTAAATAGCCGAATGGCTATACATTTAATTTGCTTTCTCCTTGGAATTTGTGCGATGAAGTGCAGACCATAGCTGCAAAACATCAACAACCATGGTGGTCTCGGACACATACGTGATGTGAAAACATCTGCACAGTGCACATGTGTCCTTTTACATGTTTGCTTATCATGATGATGTTTCTGACTTAGAACTTGTTTACTTTTTGTAGGATTATCCAGAGATCTAGGAGCATCTCTGAGGGCGAGCATTTTGACTTGTCTGCGAGCAGAGGGATCATCTTTTTCAGGATGAGATCACAAACATGGAGAGGGTTAGTCTCTGGCATATATTCACTATGCCAGAGATGTGATACCACGAGGGGATGCTCACCGCTCTGATGGAGCGGTGGGATGCCACTACATCATCTTTATAGCTGTCATGCAGAGAGATGACTATCAGTCTCAAGGATTTCTATCGAATCCTTGGGCTACCCATCCACAAATGGCGAGTGACCTTTGATGACACCTAATTAGTGTGGGAGTGTAGTGAGGGCACCCTCTACTACACAAGGAGGATAGACGATGGCGATGACACTGATCACATCTATACTCAGTAGTATGACCAGGCAAGGACCATAGCGTTGTTATTACGCCAGGTGATGGTAGTCATAGTCACCTTTCACATCACCATAGATGGGCGAGGCTCACACCTACATGGGGGCTTGGGTATGTGTAGGATCATCATGGAAAAAATAGGCCCGTAAGTGGTGATGAACATTCAGAAAATCAAAGTTAGGTAACTTGACATAAAAATTTGAATAAGTCATCTATATTATTTCAAAAATATGTAAGAATAGAATCTATAGCAAATTGAATGTAGTTTCTAAACTACTAGGTTTATTTAAAAAAAAAAATCTATTTGATGAAAATTTGAAATTTCAATGCAGTAGTACTTAAATTTCAATGAAAAACTAAGAAGTAGGTGTGTGTCTAACCATCCTAACCACAATAAAATGATAATATTTTTTTTTAAGATTTTAGATATAAGTAGAGGACTCATGTCCCAATGTGATGCATATATTTTTGTAATTTTTTTCCAAGTAAATAATTAATTATGAATTTTTTATTACAACTTTTAAAAAATATAAAAACTCGTATGTCTAACCACCTTAACTTTGTCAAAACTTCATGAAATTAATTTTTTTTTAATCCTATAGTATACAAAGCATAGAATGTGACACATATTTTAGATTCAAAAAATGTGATACCGTTTGAAAGCTATAGATGTTTTTCAATCAACCTATCAATTAGGACTTTAGTCGTAATTCAAATAGAAAATGAATAATAATTATTTATTAAATTCAAAGTAAAGTATAATTTATATTGGTGGAAAGCTAAGAATCTCCTTTAAAAACCCTTTTCGTTTCATCAATTTTGAGTAAAAAAAGAGTCATCAGCCACATGAACCATCATATCACCTACATATCGCAACTTTTTGGCTCATCATGGTTCGGCATATACCCGCCTCATCCCTATCATCAGAGAGATGGTTGAGCACAGGACTATGTTTACCTGGGGGCATAGCATGTTGGCACACTTATACCAGGAGCTTGGGTGGTACATACAATATGAGTACTACAGTCTTATAGTGTGCACACTTTTCCAGGTGTGGGATTTCGCTCACATCATGTGCATTTGGCCAGTCAATTTTCCCCAGTGAAGACCATATCAAATCCTGATGGCCCAACGATATGACATGATAGGCTAGTGGCATTTTAGGGACCTACTATTTTGGTATGTGCAAGATCATCATGGAAAAAACAAGTCCTTAAGTGGCAATGAAAATTCAGAAAATTAGAGCTAGGCAAATTGACATAAAATTTTGAATAAGTTATCTATATTATTTAAAAAATATGTAAGAATATAATCTATGGAAAATTGAATGTAGTTTCTAAACTACTAGGTTAATTTTTATTAAAAAAAAAATCTATTTGGTGAAAATTTGAAATTTCAATGCAGTAGTACTAAAATTTCAGGGAAAAAATAAGAAGTAGGTGTCTGTCTGACCACCCTAACCATAATAAAATCATAATATTTTTTATAATATTTTACATATAAGTAGAGGACTCATTTCCGGATGTGATGCATATTTTTTTGTAATTTTTTTTTAAATAAATAATTAATTATGATTTTTTTATTACAACTTTTTAAAAATATAAAAACTCGTATGTCTGACCACCTTAACTTGGTCAAAACTTAATGGAATTCATTTTAATTTTTTTAATCCTATAGTATGTAAAGCATAAAATGTGATACCGTTTGAAAGCTATAGATTTTTTTCTATTAGACTATCAATCAGGACTTTAGTCGTAATTCTAATAAAAAAAAATAATAATTATTTATTAGATTCTAAGTAAAATATAATTTATATTGGTAGAAAGCTGAGAAGCTCCTTTACAAACCCTTTTTGTTTCATCAATTTTAGGTAAAATAAAAGTCGTCAACCACATGGGCAAAGTCTGGAAAAGCAAGGTAAGTTGTTAAACATGTTTTACATGTTGACTTTTTAGGATTGGCAGGTCTGAACCAAATCCCGACCCTAATACCGAGCCTAATACCAAAGCATTAAATTTTGTGTCAGAATATCGGATATCGGATTCAAATTTGATATCCGATTCAAATCCGATATCGGATTTGAATTCGATATATCATATCTTTTAGATCAGTTTTAAAACAATTTATACAATCTTTAATATATGATTTTAAAATGTAATTAAGTTTATAATTTAATCTATATAATATGCAATAAATTTTATAATGTAATATATTTTATATACAATTTATGATAATCTCTTACCGAACTATGTATTTAATATATAATATATTATTAAATGTATAATATTTAATTATTATTTAGATATTTTAGTTAATCTATAAATATTTTAATATTATTTCAATATTTTAGTTAATCCATAAATATTTAAATATATATATTACCAATTTATAAAATATTTAAATATTATCTCTTTCCCTCTTGCTCTCTCCACCTCTATCTCTCTCAAGTCTCTCACTCAATCACTCCTCTCTCTCTCTCACTCACTCTCTCACTCTCCCACTCACTCTTTCTCCCTCTCCATCTCACTCTCCCACTCTCCTTCTCACTCTCTCACTCTCCCCTTTCCTTCTCACTCCCCCTCCTTCCATCTCTCCCTCTCCCTCTCCCTCTCCCTCTCTCTCCCACTC
>CM021106.1:174081475-174550587 GCA_007115665.2 Sequoiadendron giganteum | reverse complement strand
TCTCCCTCTCCCTCTCTCCCTTTCCCACTCTCCCTCTCCCTCTCCCTCTCCCACTCTCCCTCTCACTCTCTCACTCTCCCACTCTCCCACTCTCCCTCTCCCTCTCCCTCTCTCATAAACAATTTTGAAGGCAAGAGGTCAACACGAACTATTCGGTTGTGGGCTAGAATACTTTTCAACCAATATTTTAGTGATAAGACATTGACTGAGCAATGCCAACTTTTTGTACAATTGCTAAAGATGCAAAATATGAGACCTTTGCTAGCCAAATTGAAGATTCATCTGAACAAGAGGACCGAAAAAAATTCTATTATTGTCAAAAATATTTTTAATGCTCTCAAGTCTATTGGAAAAAATAACAAGGAAAAATATAGGAGAGCTGCTCGGAGAGTCATTACCACCGCCCTAGTAAGCCATCAATTGAAAAAGGCTCACTGTATGAGAAAAAAATGTATTGATTTTGACTTAAATCTTAAAAATTTGGATAGAGCACTTGCAAGAAGAGAGAGAATAGATGATCCTCTTCAAAATGGTACATGGACTTTTTCCGGAAGGCTTACACATGTTGACAAGAAGCTAACCAATAATGTAAAGCAGGCAATTCAGCAATTTTGGCATGATAACTCTAGAGTATCACCCAATTCAAAAGATGTTTTAAAGTTAAGAATTTGCAGTCGAGACCATACACCGCATCCTAAACATTTCTTGGAATCAAGCCAAACAATGTTGTTCAACAAATTTATTCAAACACATCCAAATATGGAAATCTCGCAAAGAACTTTTAAAGGTTTGAAGCCATTTTATTGTGTGCCTCTTAAGATTCATAATACTTGTTGTTGCAAATACCATGTGGATTTTTCAATGTACCATGAACTATTATGCTATATCCATTCTACTTTGCATAATAATAAAATGTTGTAGGAGTGTGGTGCAATGCATCTTCCAAAATCATCAAGGGACTTGCTAGATCTATTTTTATGTTCTAGGGATGATGGTTCCTTTTTATATAGAAATGATTGTTTAAATGCGAAGTGCTCACAATGTGGTGGCTTGTAAAAGTTTGTTCAATGTTTTCATAAGGGTTCCGAACATGAATTTGGAAAGAATCTTGTTGAAAAAAGAGATATGAGATAGTCAAATATAGTTTGCAGAGTGGAGGTGAAGGTTCTAGATGCGAGTTGGTTACAAAAGAATGCAGTGTTGCTAATTTTATTTCAGATTTTAAGGACAATCTTTTCTACAAATATGCAAGGCATAGTCATAGGTCTCAGTGGTTGGATCAACAATTCAGGATATGTAAGGACTCTTTTCTGATTGGCACTATTATATCAGTGGTTGATTTTGCTGAAAACTACACATTGCAACCATAAAATGAGGTACAATCTTAGTATTACAATTCCATTCAGATTGCTATTTTTTTCCACATAATGTTTAGACATGCACCTGATAGTACAGAGGAGGATTGAAAGATAATTAGATAGTATCATTTTTATATGAGTGATGATAGATCTCACTCGTCCGAGTATGTCCAACATTGTTTTGATAATTTTTTTGAGTTCTTGCAGGAGCATGATATAGCACTGGGCCGATATTCAATTTGGTTAGATAACTGTACAGGTCAATTCAAGAATGCTTGTATGTTTTATTGGTTGAGTAGAATGCATGTAGAGAGGGGTGTACCTAATATTTGGAGTTCTTTTGAAGCTAGGCATGGGAAAGGGGAGCATGATGGAGTAGGTGCATGTGTAAAGAGAGCTCTAGTTAAGGAGCAATTGAAGATTTCAGGAGCAAAATTCAGTGATGCATGTTCTATTGTTGATTGGTGTAGTTCGGCATTGTCACAGGGAGGGACACTTGATTCAATAGTGCACAGATTCTTTTGGTTGGTTGAGGAGGGTACAATGGGAGACAGATTGGATTGTCATACAATTAAAGATTCTTCAAAGATGCATTTGTTTCGAAGCTCAGATACAAGCACATGGACCATTTGGACATGAAAGTTGGCTTGTTTTTGTTAGAGTTGTATTCAATGCGAGTGGGATCGATGTGAGTCAACTGAGTGGGTGGATACATGGGTTCCACAGTATCTAACTCCTTTATCCCAAACTATATCCATGACAAATTACACAATGGAAAGTTCACTTGATTACTGGCTTTCAAATCTACTACATCCAGGACATGTTTTTGCAGTTGTTGCACCACAGGGAAATGAAGAGAGATCAAAATATTGGTTGGCTCGATGTGTGCAGGTAAAGCACAAGCTAACACAACCGATGGAAGATGATGATGGGTTCGTGTATCCTACGGGTACAGTTGTGGTTGAAGGAACTTGGTTGCGAACATACATGATTAGAAATAATGGCATACCTGCATTTGAAGACTATGAGAAACACAAAACCATTCTCATGTATTCACACCTTGTTATAGCAAAAAATGTTAAGTTGTTGAAGCATCATGCCAAACCAAAGACAAAACAACTATGGAAACTTATTAATGCTGATCATGAAGCAATATTGGATACTCTTAAGCAAAGAGATGACCCTTTAGGAACACTTGAATTGCATATTCAAGAATAGAAAGTACAATGCTTAAGCCTCTTTTTTGTTGTGACAATATAGATATATCATTTGACAAATTTTGCGATATTCTTGGCACGATTGATCATGGACCTGCTGCAACAATTCAAAGAGTTATGTGACATATTACAATAATATAGATTGGTGATTCAAAGCATATTTTATAGTTTGCATTACCAATTCATTAGCATTCAGGTTGTTTAGATTAATATAGATTTTTTAGTCTAAGCATATTTTTTGTTGTTACAATATAGATTTAACATTCGACAAATTTTGCGATATTCCTAGCATGATTGATCATGGACCTGCTGCAGCAATAGGCAACTCTGATCCTTTCAGAGAGGTATGTGACAAATTACAATAATATCGATTGGTTATTCTAAGCATATTTTCTATTGTATGTAGTTTAACTACTACCTTGATGGTTTGTACAGGTGCTTGTCACTCCAAAACGCCAACATACTACTCTTGTGGAAGACTGTTCCTTGAATGCCTCAAATAGGAAAATTTTGTAAAACATGAATTTTGAAATGTGAAACAATGTAAAAAGGTCATAATTGTGTATATGCATAATCTATATCCAGTGATGTTTTTTGAAATACGGTTGAAATGTCTGCCATTGTATAAAGGGTATGTTTAAAATGTAAAAATATTTTTGTACTTAATCGAGCTACAACTGGAGGTTTTCTTCCTGGTTCTTTCCTGTCAGTATGCTCGTTTGAACTAGGCTTGGTAATATCTCCTATTTATATATAACAAATTACAGTGGCTTGCCACTTTTTCAAAAAACAAAAAAGTAAAAACTTCATTATGAATTTCATTTTCCATGTAATTGATTCAAGTTGATTGGGTAAGAGTTTTCTGATGCAAGAGCTAGGACTTGTAGAATCTTGTTCCAACCTTAAATATTTATGCCCCCACATTTCATTGACATTAGCACTTTGGACTCTTAAGGGAAAACGTTGCTCCAATGCAGCTCAGAGCTATTCGGTGTATTTGGGTGCAAGAGAGAACCATACCTAACGTAAACGTACCCATCTAGACATGTTGGAATAGTTTGTTGGGTCGTACGAGTTCGAGAATGAAAGCTTCACCACTTTGCAACTTTACACTACTTGCATTTGGTAACTTTTCCCTTAACTGAAAACTCATCACCACGTGAAAATTCCTTCAATATATAAAAAACCGAGAGAGGTTATTGTAGATGGTCTCAACACGATCCCATATCCTTAGATGAAGATTCTGTAAGCATCATGGTTTTTGAGAAATAGTCCATCAAAGTTTGCTACCTTTTAGCAGTTTGGACTTTTAAGGGAAAACGATGCTCCAATGCAGCTCGGAGCGATTCGACTTATTTGGGTGCAAACGAGAACCATACCTAGCGTAAAAATACCCCTATGGACATGTTGGAATAGTCCGTTGGGTCGTGCGAGTTCAAGATTTAGGGATGTCCTCTTCAGATCACTCTATTCTGAATAGTTTGCAGAGCTATCAATGTTAAATCCAAGTTGACTGACTTTGAGCAAATCGTATCCCACTAAACATGATAGAGGTCCCACTTCTTTTTGAATGCAGGAGCACCATCTGACCCTTTATCTCCATTCCTCTTGAAGCATATTTTCTTTCCTCCTTTTCTTTCATTCTTTGAGGATTGAGCGGAAAGAACATGAATGTCTTCATTTGTAGGGATTCGTCCAATACCTCTCGCAACCAACCTTGACTCCTCTTGAATACAGTGAGCCCTCAACCAATCAAACTTGGGAAGTTTCAATCTCACACCAATTCCTTGAATGTAAGACTCCCAAGATGAAGGAAGACCATTAAGAGCCAACATGGTCAAATCTTTGTCATCAACAATATGACCATTTCTCTCACTGTCTTTAACTTAGAGATCAGATAATACAACTGAAAGCACTCAAAAAATGAAACACATAAGACAATAAACACAACAAGAAAATTTCTTACAACTCAGGCCCAGCTCATGGCTAAATTTGATACAATGAATAATAGCACCTCTCGTAGATGCAAAGATACAATCAAATATGCTTCTCCTTGAAATCGGCCTACTGCTACAAGATGAAGTGCTGCTGCTCAAGTGCAAAATTTTGCTTGGATTGCAAATTATGCTAAATGAGCTTTATTGAGGAAATGAACAAACATCACCTTGTATTTATACAAAATAAGGTGACTCTTCAAGGAGGTTGGCCTCTCTTGAAAATAATAAATTACAAAATAATATCAAGGAAGGTCGACCTCATCCATTTAAATAAAATGAGTATAAATTAAATAGCCATAGGCTATCATTTAATTTATTTCAACTTAATGTGATCGCTATCATGTATGAAAAATGTGGTAGCATAGACAAGGCAGTGGAATATTTGAAAAAAAGCTTCAAAGAAATGTGGTCTCATAGAATTCAATGATAAACAAATGCAATTGACAACTGCTCATAGTTTTTAGTTATGCAATGTGAAGTAATTGCATAACTGCTTAGGTTGACTTTGTAAGAACTATATTGTAATTGAAAATTATTCATTTATGAACATCTAGTTGTTAGTTATGCAATGTGAATTAATGATTTGAGTTTGAAAGATGTGTAACACAATGTAATCAGCGATATAAATATAAACTAAATAATATAACCATTCAATTTGAAGCTACTGTACATTGATATTTAACCATTGCTCAAGATGAAATTTTCAAAGAGTTTAATCATGCACATGAGGAAGAAATTAAATTTTGATTGTCAACTTCTATATATCAAATTATCCAATAATCAAGTGTATGTCCATATACAGAAATGGCATCGATGCCAACTCAAACAAAGTTTTATAAAATGTGGCATATGCCATCTCAATATGTATTCAAAATTTACATGCCAAAATTTCTTTCTCATCCTAAACTACTAGTGGATCATCAAAATGGAGCCTCTTTGAAGCGCTCGTTGGCTCTGAAGGTAGCTACACAAGAAAAATTCAAACCACAATTGAGATTAGTTATACTATATAATTTAAAATTGAATAATTAACATCAAAATCAATATACATTGAATTTTAATTGAACTCTAAAATTGAAATCTTGATTACCTGAAATATATGTCTCTTCAAAGGGTCAGGAGTCCTAGAATATACCAAATCAATTTTTGAAATGCCAATCTATATATGTAAACAAAAACATAAAATTGATCCAAGTTAGCATACGATTATTGGTAATAGGAACTTATTTACCAAACACAAAATAAAATAAGCACATACCTCTTTAGGTTGATCTTTTTCTTTATCTCCTTCAAGTGTTTCGACACCTCCTCCTTGAGGTGTTTCAACACCTACTCTTTGAGGTGTTCCAATAACTACTCCTTTAGGCAGTGTGTCCCTTGTCATCATATCTGTATAGCTCATAATTGCCTGTACATAAAATTGACAAGTACATATGAAACTACCAATCTATGTTGACGTATGTATAATCAATATAGGATCTTAAAAATCTTAATTCAATCCAATTTGAGTTCAATTACCTTCCCCTTATCTAGATTTGCACCTCCATAGTCTAGATGATGCTGCACCTCACTCGCACTAGGTTTTTCCTATAGTAGGAAAACAAGATAAACATATAAGTTATTATATAATTTCATTAATGATAATTCAAATGACAAGCAAGTATATAATATAAAATGTAAATGAGTGAGTGCGAAAATATATACTGCGTGTATGTCCAAGCCAAATGAAATGGCCCTAAGGGTGCTATCAGTCACCCGTGTGAGCTCCTCCTCAAACATCAACTGTTAAATAGACCATGTAAATAAATATTAGTACTTGATACTATCTCTTATTAATATTCATTTAAAAACAAATGCAAGTTATGAAATTACAACTTAAATCTTATTTATGTCACTATTCCAACATCTCCCTCTATAGTAGGAGAGGACTCTATAGGGTGCGCTCCACTCCCCTATGACTGATCTATAATGTCCACATCATGGAGGTCATAATCAGAAGTGTCCAAGGGATGCTCAACGGGCTATACAAGAGGACCCAAGCATATCTGCTAGCACATAGTGCAAGTAAGTTGCACACAAATATATGGACCTAAGGAGGATGATGCAGCACCACTTGAGCCTTCGCCAACATCACCAAAATGTGGCTGAGCTACTGTAGAAGCATGTGAAACCAAATGACCACTCAAAGAGTGAATAGCCTAAATAGTCTATGTGGATGCATCCTAGATAATCTCTGGATGATATATTGGAGGTGGCATACGAAGGGAAGGAAGGGGAGGAAGGGGAACATTTGGGTGCAAGACTACTCTAACTGCCCCCAGTCTATCTTGGGGCATACCTCCACCGATGCCTTGGAAGGGTTTAATGTAAAAGTAATTGACATGATGCCCTAACACAAACTCAACATATAATTTTTTAATAAAGTAAAATGGTATGTCGGAATTATTGTTCGGTGGTTTATCAAAAACCATACACCAACGATCCCAAAAGTTAGCTAGAATGTCCCTATGCATGCACCATTTTATGGAAAGTTTTATTTTATTAACATTCACTAGCAAACCGGTGTGGGGGTTAATGAATAAAGAGGCTATTTGGGCTTTGGTTATTTGGAGATCTTTCACATCATCATAAGACAATCCACATCGATAATATTCCCTCATGTCTTCTCACCACGAATAAAAGGAATTATGTTGGGTGAAGAGGGTTTCTATATTTTTAATTATTTCCTTCAATGTGTTTTTCATATCTCTCAATCGAGGCATTGTCTGATAAATTTCACAAATGCCCCTCAATTGCCCTAATTTTTCACCAATTAAGTCTTCAATTGGTGGCTACGGAGGTGGTGGAGCATTTGGCTGCAGAGGTGGTGGAGCATTTGGAATTTGTGGATTTACATTTGCAGCCATAATACCTGATTAAAGTTAAAAACTAATTAAACTAATTGAAATTACACAATATAAATGAAATTATTGTTAAAAAACCCTAGTTTTTAATAAAAATCCAAAAAAAACCATACTTTTTCACAAAAATCAATAACAAAGTCTTATTTTTGATAAAAATAATTCAACAACACTAATTTTTAATCAAGATCCATTTCAAAACATTAAATTTTAATAAAAAATCAATGTAAACTCTAGTTTTTAAAAAAAATCAATAGAAAACCCTATTTTTGAATTTTTTTTAATAAAACCTACTTAAACATAAGAGAATCTACTTGAAAAATTGATTACAAGATTGAAAAAACAAAATACATACCTTTGAAATCGGATATCTTATCAAAGTGGATATCGGATTTGGGTTTTTCCTTTTGTGCCTGCGTCAAACTGTGAGAAATGAAGTTAAAGAGTCAACTGTTTTTTTATATACAGTCTCCAGAAATTGGACATCTGATTTGGATCAAATCTTCGATTTGTCAAAACAAGGTTTGGTTTTTGGTTCGGGTAAATGTACTGACACCCGAACCTAGAAAAGTCAACTCGACATTTTCTCGTTTTTGAGCCGATCCAAAACATGATTTTTTCTCATTGCCACTTTTTGGCCCATGATGATCCTACACATACCCTATTTTGGAGGTTGCAGTTTGATACTGTTGCCATGGGAGAGGTTCACTAGAGACCCTTTTGATATTTTAGGTGGGTCGAATGACAACAAGTTCCTTAGAAACCTACAACGAGACCATTTTTTGGCTGGTTTCCATGAATATATTATTGTACCCTATTACTAGAGTCGGTTCATGTGGCAACATGACCTTGTTTAGACCATACTGTTTGACGTTCCCACATACACTAGGGCACACCATAGTGTAGCGAGGGTAGGTGATCACCCTTTCCCTTCCATCACAGACATCATCTTCTTGGATGATGATGAGGCCGGCCATGATTTTCCAACCATGGTGATGACAGATAATGTTGGGGTAGTGGCAGATTTCACACGGTGCTAAGAGAGTTATCATCCTACTCCATTTTTTGGTGAGGGTGCTTCGAGAGGGGACCTTGGCCCATAGGAGGATGTGCCCCACCAGCCCTCGTAGGGTAGGAGGAGAGGCCACCAATAGAGCGGCGCAGAGGAGGAGTCGACACTAGAGGAGGAGCCAACACAGGAGGAGGAGGAGGCGACACCTGCGAGGTCGAGGTGGCGAATGAGATTAGCTCCTATTGCAGCTACCCCTGTCTCATCAGCGTCACCATTCTCCAGTGTCCCAGTAGTAGCAACATTAGTGTCACTAGGGTCGGCCACCAATACCAATGGTGTAGGCCCTATCATCGACCCACACCTTGATCCCACATGGCAGCCAACAGATCCTAGTATACATAGTACATTATTGTTATTCTCATTATTTTCATCTTTTTGTTTATGTTTATATATACATGCCACGTGATACTGATTCCTATTTCTCTCTTTGTGATTATAGAGGACACGCATGGATGGACTAGGCTTATTGGGTGATCCCACAATAATGGGTTACACTTTTTGGCCAAACTTGACATTGAAATCAACATTTTTCACCAGATTTTCACTTTTGTACGCCTATAGAAGCTAAACCATTAAGAATTTGAAGATGAATCAAACTAGTGATTTGTGATATTTTGTGTTGAGAATCTAATTATATATTTTTTTTTAATTTAAAAAATAAATTGTGAATTATTTTATGTAGTTTTTATTAACTTAATTTTTTTACTAAACATCATTTTCAAAAACTGATGCTTACTTTCGACTGCATAACTTTTTTTATAGAAAGCATACAATTCTAATTTTTTAAATACAGTGTTTTCACACCATTATCTAGGGGATGGATATTTTTTCATATTTTTTTGTTGCATATATATTTTTTAATTAATTTTCTAATTCAGAGTAATTATAATTTGGATATATTATACTTTCAGCTGCATAACTTTTTTTGTATTCATTTGAATTAAGTTATTCTTTTTTTGTTGGAATTGGGACATCAATAGCTAGTGTACATGGATTTTTAAGAAAATTTTTTCTCTTTTACTATTTTTTTGTATGTGTGAAATAAAGACCTCGATGTTCATTGAAAAACCTACATTCACAAGAAATAAAAAATAAATATAATAATAAAATTAAATATATTTAAAATTATACTTTTTGGGAAGCTTATAATAAGGACTACATTTTTACAAAAAAATAATTTTAAATAAATTAATTTGATCCCCTGAAAGGTAAATCAAAAGTGGTTTTTAAACAGCATTTTGATACGTGTAGAGGAGACTCCATTATAGGTATACTTTAAAACTAGCAGCTTTCTATCCAAGGGGGTTTGATATAAGTGGGTTTGATCAAACCATCTTCAATTAAAACCCTTAAAATGGAACCTTTTTAAGGCTTAAATCATTATATTTTCTAAAAATATGTGATTTCAGCAAAAATCAGGATGCCCCAAAAAGTGTAACCCATTATTGTGGTAGCACCCTATAGCTCAGTGTTTTTCAGAGGTGGCCCTTGTTGTGTTGATCCAGGGGATAGTCCTTGAGGCCTACCAGTTGGTTTTAGTAGGGTGACATGCCCCCACCTTTGAGTCAGTAGTGCGTCTGAGGATTGCATACGAGGAGCGGGGCGCGAAGGTCGTACAGCTGGCTGCAAAGCTAACAACCACGTGGGGATAGTGAGATCGGTTGTTGGGGGAGCTATGAATAGTGCTCGTCGAGCGAGATGCGATAGTGATGAGGGTTGATTCCACGAAGGCAACACATGATTCCCTTCAGAGATGCATTGATGGGCTCGACACGCAACCGACAGTTGTGATCCCGACATATGTTCAGTGGCTACAGTAGGAGTTGATCTAGGAAAAGATGGACATTTGTTCATGTAAGTGTGAATAAGTAGAAAGGAATAAAACACTTCTTAATGAAACATTGAATCAAAGATCAAGCGAATAATCTACTAAAAGCATCTCATTGTCTCCATTCTTCAAATATTTATTAAGCTATTGTGCTCTCAGATTTAAATAACACTATAACTATTAAAATGACAATCTAAAGAACGAAATGATGTTGATGCAAGGATATGAAGTTAATATGATAAAATCTAGATGATAAAAGAAACTAATATGATGTGAATTGACATGAAAACTAATAAATGAAGCTACAGGAGGTAGCCATGGTATGGAAACTAGAATGCTAGATGCTTGGATGCTTGAGGCTTGATGCTTGAATTCCTGCAGAGTAAGAGTGCATGAGTTAGATAATCTGGATCCTTTTCTTGGTTGAATGAAGCTTTATTTATAGATTTCCTAGATGTAGAAATGCACAGGGATGGCAAAGAGAGGCTTGGATTCAATCTAGAGGATTGAATGGTGAGAGATGGAGGAGATTGAGAAGATTTTGGGGATTGTCTCTACCCATGAAAACACCAGGCAAGAGAAGAGGAAGGATTGATGGAAGAGGATTGAGAGAAGAATTTTGCAATTTGTCTCCAATTTGTCTCCAAAACTTCTCATGAAGTTTGAAGACATTAATTTTGACATATTTTGACATAAATTAGACATAGGATATCTAATTTGGTTTTGAGGAAATATAGTGGAATATTCCTTTTGCCTTTATTTAAATATTTTTGATCTATTTAAATTAGCCAAAGAAGGATAAATAATTTAATAGAACAAACTATAGATTTTGTTTATTACATTAAAATAGAAGAATATGATATTTAATCAATAAAGTGTTTGATCTTTATTTAATTAATTTAAGATTGATGTGATTGAATAAAATAGGGAAATGATAATTAAATCAAACAAAGTATTTAATTTTGTTTACTTAACTAAGATGAGATAATAGAAGAATTGGAAGAATTTAAATGTGAATGTGAACATGAAATATATAAATAAATATTTCTATTTATTCAAACAGTAGAGGAAATTAGGATAATTAATCAAATAATTCATATTTAATTAATCGGATTCTCCAGACCATTTTTAGGTGTATACAATTCACTATAGGGGGGACTCTAAGGGATACGATTGGGTTTATCTTCATCATTCTTACTCTGATCCCAGTCATAGACCACTATGCAGCCTCTCCATAGAGTACCGGAGCAGCCACTAGAGCTTGAGGGCTCAGGGAGCCATGTACCACAAGGATAAGAGTCCCTCTTCTGTCCATCACTTTTGTAGTCGGATATAGATACACATATATTTTTAGATCTTTTGTATAGACACACATTCAACAACCACTCATTTTATATAGAAATGGCTAGATACATGTACATGACATTCGATTTTTACATTGAACATATATATATGTATGTATTGGTTTTAGTATCATGGCTTTGTTTATGTGTATGTTTTCCATTTTCATGTATGCTCATGCTATGGATGACATTTTCTTATATGGATGTATGCTCCTATTACATGTTAATCATGATTTAATTAAACACATTTGGTTACATGTTAATTGAATACTATGATGATATAATTACTTAAAAAGATGTAATGTGATGTATGGATATTTAATATAGTCAGACACACATATTTATGTTTTATTATACACACACACATATGGTCACATCATAAACACAAAAAAAATTATGATGTGAAAATGAGAAAATGTTAACACATGCAGTATTACTATCTTTTAGGGAGAACACCACACATGTGATACATTAGGACACTATGCATAGTATCAACGAAGATGCATCGCATTAAAGAACTCTTTTAAAGGTGTTCCATCCATAGATGATAATCCATAGGCACTCGAACCATACACAAAAATTACAACGTAAGGACCTAACCAGTTAAGACTAAAATTCCCTTTCTGATCATGTGGTGTGTTTACATTCTATTGATTTCCATATAGAACTAGGTCTCCTAGCTTGAAGGTCCTAGGAAGCACACCCTAATTATATTGTCTTGATAGCGGCTGCTGATAAGCTCTAAGATGATCGAGGGCCTATAGACGATGCTCCTTGAGCATCTCTAGCTAATGCAAATGGTTAGTTTGATAGGTTTCATCGTTAATCAACCCTTTAAGGGAAATCCACAAAGATGGAATTTACAACTCCAAAGGCATGATAGCTTTGATGCCATACAAGAGGTTATAAGGCATCGTTCCCATCGCCGTATGAACACTCATGTGATAGGCCCACAAAGCATATGTTAATTGAATATGCCAATGTTTGTCATGTTTATTAACTATTTTACGAAGAATGAGTTCAAGTGTTTTATTAGAAGCTTCTACTTGGCCATTGGATTGTGGATAATACAATGAATAAAACCTATGTTGAATATGAAATTTCTCTAAGAACTGATTTACTTCCTTATTTTTAAATGGTGTACCATTATCAGAAATAAGTGTAGCAAGAAGCCCAAAATGAGAAATTATGTCATTCAAGAGGAAGCTACAAATAGTTTGAACATTCATGGATCAGAATCGAATAGATTCAACCCATTTTGTGAAATAATCCATAGCGGTAATGATAAAGGTGTGTCCCTTGCAAGAAGGAGGTGATAGTTTTCCAATAATATCCAATCCCCATTTTGTAAAAGGCCAAGGAGAAGTTTGATTCTGCAACTCCTGAGCAGGAGTCTAGATAAGTCAGCTATGTTGTTGACATCAAAGGCACTTATTGAAAAAACCAAAGGAATCTGGTTTCATCGTTTGCCAGTAGTATCCCATGTGTACTAGTTTCCTCACTAGGGATCTACCACCAAAATGTCCACCCCTAGAGCCTGCATGGACTTCTTTAAGGCAAAGGGGTATTTCCGCTTTAGTGAGACATCCTAGAAAAAAAACATTATAACCTTTTCGATAAAGAATGTCAAATAAGATGGCGTAAAGCACTAAAATCTTTCATATACGAGCGCGATCATTTTTTGTCGCATCACCAGGAAAGTTTCTAGTCTTTAAGTAGTTGTAGATACTATAGAACCACTCTCCTGAGTTTGCATGAAAATAAACTAGAGACTAAGGCTTAGGTTGATCAGGAACCACAAGGGTTCATGCGACCTTAACCACAAAGTGATACTCCTTTGTATCCTCCTCTGAAGGTACCAAGGAAGCAATGCTCGCCATGGCATCTACATGTCAATTTTCTCTCCTAGGGACACTGTTTATCATGAAAGAGGAAAGTTGATTAAGCAAAGACAAAGAGAGGTCTTGATATTGGGAAAATTTACTTTATTTAGCTTGATAGCTTCCTCTGATTTGATTCACAATAAGTTTAGAGTCACCCAGTATACGAAGATGTTTAATCTTTAAGGTAATCGTGACACATAAACTGACAATAAGAGCTTTGTACTCTATGATATTATTAGTGCAAGGAAAATATAATCAAAAGGATAGAGGGACCGGTTTTCCTTCGGGGGATATTAGGACCACACCCACTCTAGAACCAGTCTAACACCTCGATCCATCAAAGTAAATCTTCCATTCGAGGTCATAGTTGACTGTGAAAATATTCACATCAGGGAATAGGTCCAACCCAAGGAAGGAGCAAGATGAGGGAGTGTGTGCTAATTGAATGACAACTGCTTGTCCCTTTACCAATTTTTGAGTGAAATTTTATATATCAAACTCAGAAAGCAATAATACCCACTTTGCTAATCTTCTAGTGAGGTCAGCACTAGAGAACAAATGTTTCAAAAGATATTTTTTCACTATGATGTGATTTTCGACATGGATGAGGTAGTGCCTCAACTTCTATGTAGTGAATATAAGAGCAAGGCATTGCTTCTCCATGGGTGAATAATGGGTTTCATAATCGATGAGGATGTGGCTAATGTAGTAGACTGCTCTCTCTCTTCCTATGTCATCATATTGAGCTAGCAGGGCTACCAAAGCATATAGTGACACAACAAGGAAGAGTAGGAAAGGTCTATCTTGCATAGCTGGCATCAATATAAGATTCAAAAGATTTTTGACACTCTTCATCCCATATAAAGCAAACATCCTTTTTCAGTAAACCAGTGAAAGGGAGGGTATGATCAACCAACTGAGATATGAATCTATGAATTTCCTAAATCTCCCCTGTAAACTTTGCAACTCGATGATGTTCCTCAATGGAGGCATGTTAAAGATACAATCAATATTATTTGTGTCAACTTCGATTCCACGAGACTATAAAACCAAGAAGCTTGCCAATGTCTACGTTGAAGACACACTTGTAGGGATTGAGTCTCATCTTGTAAATTCAAAGCCTTTTGAAGATAACATGAAGATTCTTCACATAATCCTGATGATTTATAGATTTCGCCAAGATGTCATCAACATAATCTTCTAATATTTTATGAATGAAATCATGAAATATTAGGGTCATTGCTCGTTGGTAAGTCGCTCCTACATTGTTTAACCCAGAGGGCATGACCAAATAGCAGAAGGTACCCCAAGGGGTAGTGAAGGTTGTATTGTACTGATCATATGGGTTAATACAGATTTTATTATAACCTGAGAAGCCATCCATGAAAGATAACAATGCATGGTTTACGATCGAGTCCACAATCATATCTATATTGTGTAATGGAAAATCATCCTTAAGAAAAGACTTGTTAAGGTCTCGAAAGTCAATGCATATACAAATACAACTGTCAGGTTTCCTAACAGTGACTATATTCAAAATACAAGAAGAATAGTCAATAGAACACATAAAGCCTGCTTTCAACAACTTTTCTATCTTGGTCTTGACCATTAAAGCTACCCTAAGATTGATCTTTCAAATTTTTTTCTTAACGGGTTTGGCATCAGAGAATAGAATGATATTATGGACCACTATGGATTCATCAATATCATGCATATCCTCATATTTCCTAGCAAAGATATCAGGGTGAGCCCGCAAGAGAGTAATGTTCTCATCATCTTCCTCGAAAGAGAGGCACTTCCCAATCTTGATTAAATTTTTTGAAGATTTAGTATCCATGGGGAGTTTGACAATAGTCCCATTAAGGAGAGAGTTTTGGTTCTTGAGATGAGATATCAAAACATCATCATTGACGTTAGATAGAGGGTCTTCCTCATCAACACTCAAAAAAATTCTCCAAAGTATTCTTGTTTATGTAAGTGATATGGGAATCGTTTCTTGTGATGATAAGGAGACAATGGAGAGTACGTGCCCATAAATTCCCCTAATTCTTCATTCGAAGAGAAGAAATCCACAAGAAATTTCTTGGTTTGTCCTCTTTCTTCTATCAACTCAAGCTGGACCAAGCTCAATAGTTCGGTTGAAATCATATTAACACTCCACCAAGGTTTTTGTCTAGACTGTTCAACAAGGAATCCCAAACCTAGATAGCATTATCATTGCTTAAACTAGATAAGGACTTATATTCCTTTCTCGATACGTCCTAGGCCTTTCTACCCATAGCCACATCGAGAAGTGAGTTCGTAACCAAACCCATAATGATTTTTTAGAGTTTCAGGAGGGGGTGGCTCCATGTAGAGTGTCTCATTCCACCAATGGATGTCAAAATTTTCTACAGGAGTGGTCCCACTTCCCTTAATCGGTTCACAAACATTAACCTCCTTCATAGGAGTGGAGTCACTCTCTTGGGGAGGAGCGGTCTCTTGGACATGATCACACTTCTCTTCCTCAATGGGAGGGTCACTCATCCTCATGTTAGTAGAGCCCAAAAAATATATGTCAAAGGGGTCCAACTTATACTCTGTTATGAAGAATTCAGAGAATTTCAAGGAACCCACATCATCACCTATGAGAGCATTCAATTGAGGGGATGAAGGAGAACATGGGGGAGATTTAAGATCTTCTTCTTTAGGTGGTTAGTCTTGGTTGATACTCGATTGAGGAACAAATTCCATAGAGGGTATCAATGAGGAACATGCCATGGAATCAACGGTTAAGGACGGAATGCAATTTTTGAGAGTGGATGTGGTTGAATTATGACTAGAAGTGGCTAGTAAGCAAAGGTGCATAGCCTCTAGATCTGCTTTAACTGTAACCACCCAACTGTTATCAACAAACTTTAAGGAATGACGTAGGGTAGAAGTTATTGCACCCATATCATGAATCCAAGGTCTCCCTAAAAGAAGATTGTATGGTAATTGGTCGGGCATCACATAGACCAACGTATCCAAGGTAACGAGGACCAACTGCAAAGGTACCATTATCATACCTAGAGCTTAGCTGCTAGCATTATTGAACCCATGAATATACAAGGAAGAAGCTACTAAATAAGATGAATCGAATTTAATTTTAGCCAGTAGATCTATATCACAAATATTGAGATCTGAGCTAGTGTCAACGAGGGTATGCCTAATACCGATGTTGTTAACATTTACTATAATCATCAAAGGTTCTACTTGCTTTTTCACATCCTGAGGTGGGAGTTCTTGTGGGTGGAATGCAATATTAGGTGAATCTACTCGACTATGTGCCATAACCGCATCAATGTTTGTAGGCCTAACAAAGGTAGGCAAGAGAATCTTTTGTAAGGCTTCCTGCAGCATCTCTTGATAAACTGGAGCTGTCTAAAGAAAATCCCAAAGTGAGATCTTAGCTAGAGTAACATGAAGTTTCTCAACAAGATCGTAATCACATGATTATTTGATCGTGGGTTTAGGAGCTGAAGGAAGGTTAGGTTGAGATGATGGTAAAGAAGTAGAATTTTGAACTGGTTGTGATGTAATAACAACTTGTTGTTCTAAGTTGAGTTTGTTTCTCCTCATATTATAGATATGCCTAACAACATTATAAGAAATAGAGTCAGTAGCTTTCACAAATCTTGAATATAAGTCTGATGGATTGCTACGACATAAAAATCCCATAGATGGAATAGTCCTCTGTAGGGAATGGTTCAACTAGAGTCACATAAATGATGGGTTTCCTAGAGCTTGAAGGAGCCATAGAAACTACTACCACATTTACCGACTCCTCAGCTAGCGAGGAAGGAGTTTGTTTAGAAGATTTATAGATAGTGTAGAGTGCTTCTAAGAAATCATCTAGAGCATCTTCCAACATATCAAAATCTTGTTTAGATAAATAATGCTCATGACTATGTGACATTACCAAAATATGATATAAGAGGGATTCGCTACACACGGGTCTCTTTATTCTTAAGAGATCACTAGGGAACGAAATGCCCTTATACACCTCAACTTGAAGAAATCAATGAAACTATGAAGAAAAGCGGGAAAGTAATCTTAGACCCCAAGCGAGCAAGACTTCGATATTTCCACCTCTAGCTGAGAAGCTCTCGGCCAGAATATTTTAGTGCAATTTCAGGATGCTAGCGTGGCGCACTATCTTCTAAAAGATGTGCTAGTGTCCTAAGCCGTGAATAACTCGGGAGCTCAAGCGGATGAAACTGAATCTCACTTCTTGACTTAGGTCAAAAGCTTGAAGGACCAAATAGTCGACAAAAAGCTAGAAATTAAAGGGAAATACAAGAGAACTTGAAACAAGATTACCTTTGTGAGTCTGAATCTTTATTCTAAGCTTCCCTTTGTAACCTGTATGCAGAAGATCAAGGGGAAAAGGTTGGGGCTATATAGGGGTCTACCTCAATCACACCCCCATTTTCATGTGCCCACCTCCATGGACAACCAAGTTTGGAAAAGAGTGTAAAGGAAGTAATAAAAGTGTGTGGGGAAAGTAAAACACACTTCGGAGTAGATCCTATGCCACAAAGTAGTAAATGAGCTAGTGAGAAAGAGTGATAGGGAGAGAGAGCACTACCCATGGGCACATCGCTATGTGATTGCTTGAGATCTGGTAGCTACTTGAGAGCTTGTAGCTACTGGAGGGACCTTAGTTCGGCATGGATTCACCTATGAAAGTGCTGCTATCCAAGGATAGAGCTTACCCAAGACTAGAGCAAGCAGTGAAAATGCTTCAACTAATGACTTCCAACCCCAAAATGAGAGCCAAAAGGGGGTTTTCATGCATGCAAGGGTAGTACAGAGCCATTTCACTTGAGACCTAGTTGTCAGGACTCATGTTGCAAGGGCTAGGGTTCTAGATTAGTCATTTCAAACTCATAAAACTTTGAGGATGCTAGCACACGACACAGACGTTTGTGTGCCACGTAGGCGTCCAAAGCCTAGGTTTTCAAGAAATGCCTTATCAGGCTTTAGTCATTTCACCATGTGTCCACATGGAGTCAAAATCATGAAATTCTAACACATGGGATTTTTCCATTAATGTTTCTAAGGTGTCATAAATGTTAGGGAAGATACGAAAATATGGAATTTCCCCTAGGTGCAATTTTGTGACATTACAAGAGCATTCCTTCCCTAGGTACCTTTTTCTTGTTTCCCCCAATCTCTAAAACCTAACCTCCTTCCTATTCCCCTAGAACCTTAATCGCCATCCTTGTGTATATCACCACTATGTATCTTGGTCCTTACTAAGGTTTCACTTCTAATCCCCTTCATTGAATTCACCTCTCATAAGAACCTAGAACATTAGAGGTATCGTAGATGCTTGCACCAAATTCCTAGTGTCAAGTCCTCCACAAAATTCACATCCTAAATCCTCGTATTGTCTGATTTTCCTACTCCCTTTTCTTACTCTTTGTTGATCCTTGGCCTTGCATAAGAATCACAAACTTTGGCACCTAATCCTAGGTGGAAATTCATTCCCACTCCCCAATCCCAATGAATCCCTTCATCTAACCTTTTTCCATGTTTATGTCATTAGGTGTAGATTCTCTAGAGGAATATGGACATTGGAGCATAATTCTAAGTCCTTTGTTCACCCTATACCTTGGTCCACAACCAATCCTTGGTCCTTGTTCCTGCTTCATCTCTATTCCTAAATCATGATTCTTTATTTCCACATAGAGCTTAAAAATCTTGAGGAACCTTGTATTTTATCACCACTCCAAGATTTCAATGTTGGGAAAATGTGTTTCAACCTTGTAATTATGTAAGGTTTATTGTTGATATGGTGTATATATATATTTATATAAATATTTACAAGTTACACTACTAGGTGTATGCATTGGTAGCACAAAGAAAAATGTGAGTGTGTTAACAAAAACTCCTCAATGGATGATATACATTAAATAATGATATATTTTAAATCTAGACTATTCGTTATTAGGTTTTAGATCTAATGGAAAATATTTTGTTGGCCTGTCTTGCCCTAGAATATAACCCTATTTAATGAGGACGTTGTATTACAATTCCGATAGTGTGATGTTTTCTGAGAGTCTAATAGTGCTCATGTTATCTCTTGATCTTTGGTGGTGTTACTCTTGTGAGAAGATTTCTCTGCAAGTATATTCTAATCTTTGTGATTTCTGAATAATATATTGGGCAACTTTTGGAGTGTGGTTTTTTTCTCCTAAAAGGATTTTCCTTGGCATGTAAATCAATATGTTGTGATATGTATGATATTTGTGTTTATTAATTTTAAGTATCTATAACTATTAAAGATCTATTAAGTTTTTCATTATTCTCCTCTCAAGATTAGTTTAGGAAGTTGTTTCACTACCTTAGCTTCCTCACAAGTGGTATCAAAGCATGATCACCTTTGGTTTCAGTTGTGGGTTGTTGGGTTTTTTGACCTAATCTAGATTTGAGTGGGAGCTTGTGCAGAAGAAACTTTGTGATATTGTTGCAAAAAAATTCAGATGGCAAGTTCATTAGGGAGAATAGAGGTGGATAATTTTTTGGAAATAATTTTGAAATGTGGAAGCTTAAGATGAAGGATCTATTGATAGATTGAGATATGTGGGATGTTGTTGATGAGAATGTTTAAAGTCCTGCAAATCCTACTCAAGCTGCTCAATATGATGTTATGGACCATAAATGCAAGGGTCTAATTAGATTGTGCTTGACAGACTTTGTTTTAATCAATGTCTATGAAGAGACATCTACATAGAAACTATGTAAGAAGCTTGGTGAGATGTATCAAACCAAATATTTAGTGAAAAATATTTTATTGAGGAAGAAATGGTATTCCTTGAGAATGGAAGAGGGTGGACAAATTATAGACCAGCTGGAAGAATTCAATATGTTGGTGGCTCAGTTGGCATCAGTTGGTGTTAAAATGGATGAGGAAGAGAAATGTCATATCCTATTTTATTCTTTTATTGATTCATTGGATTCTCTTATTATGGCTATTGGGAGTTATTTTCTTATATTGAAGACTAAAGATGTGGTGGGTTCTTTTCTTTCTGAAGAGATGAGGAGAAACATATCCATTAGTACCAAGGAGGCCCTAAATGTTTGTGGAAGACCTAGAAGGAAAAATGAAAGAAGAATGAGAAGCATGAAAAATCCAAGTCCAAGGGGAGATCTAAATCTCTTGGAAAGTCCAAAGTTATTTGTTGGAACTGTGGTAAGCTTGGTCATGTTCATAAGGAATGTAAAGAAGAAAACAAGAAGAAAAATAAGATATTTGATTCTAATTCTGAGTTTGAGAAGGGAGATGGTGATGCATTCATTACAACTTTGGCAACTCGTTTAGGTAATGATGCATGGTTAATTGACTTAGGTGCATATTTTCATATGAACTTTAATAGAGATTGGTTTTCTGAATATGAATAATTTGATGGTGGGAAGGTGTAATTGGGTAATGATTCTCATTTAGATATTGTTGGTCGTGGTAAAGTTAAAATTAGGTTTCCTGATGGTAGAATAAAAAGGATTAATGGTGTGTTGCATATCCCTGGATTAGCACAATTCTTTTATCTATGAGCAAACTAATAGATGTGGGTACATGCAAGTAGTATTTTCTGATGCAGGATGCAAGATGATCAGAGGTGCTATGATGATTCCTAGAGGTTTTAGATATGGCACATTGTATAAGCTTTATGCATGCACTATTGAGTGTAATAGTACTATGAAAAGAAAGTCCTTGGAAGAATTTATGGTTTCACCTTAAGTAGATGGTCATGGCTTTTGGGTACCCAAGGGTGTCTTTTTTTCTGAATCAAAGTTACTTGTAGAGAAAACTATTGTAGTTCCCCTCAGTTTACTTTTGTTTTGGACAACTAGACTTAGATGCATTTGGACATTATGACACTATTTGATGATATTGCATGATGATACTTAGATTATTATGACTTTGATGCTCTAATATGATGATTTTTTTATATTTGATGTTATGATGATATCATGCTTACTTGATTAGTTTAATTGATTATATGAGCTATCATGGATATGAATGATATATGTTTTTATCATGATCTGATATTCGTTATTGGGTGTCGATGTATGGGTGAAGGGGAATAGGATCACATCAATCACTTGCAAGTGTCCTGCAATGCTGTGATTTTCCCTTCATGATGTGATTGACTATTTTCCTATGCACATGTTCAACCATGTGATTTGTTGCAGGTTGTAGGTACCAGGCATCGACTCCACCTGAATTACCAGGTTTGAGCATAGCTTAATCACAATGGAGGTTTTTGTTTCTAAGATAGAATCGGTTCCCCCACACTAAATAATTGTCCTCATCGAGGATGAGTTTTTGTATGTCACAGCCCGTCTATAAGGTCAGTTCATCTATGTTGTTGTCATTTTACTTTTCATTTCACTTGTAGTCTAGTTTTTCTTGATGGTATATTGTTCGAGTAAAGTGATTGATGTGTGTGCCTTTGTTTTACCTTATATAATGATAATTGAAAGAAAAGGCATTGGATTAATTAAATAAAAGTTTTATATAGTTTATGCTATAATTAAATGAAATTTATTAAAAAATTCTTAATTATTTTTTTATAAACTAAACTTTATAATGTAAAATGGAATATTTAGATAAATATAATAATTTAACGGGATTGTGCAAGCAATTAGTAAGAGAAAATTAAATTAACAAACTAAATATATTATATAGTTAATTAAAGTGTGAGAAATTGTAAATTATGATCTAACAATTAATAAATTAAAACAAAATTGAGGAAGTTGTGAATTGTGGAGAAATTTAAAAGAAATTAATAAATTAATTAAGAGGGAATGCAGTTAGGGATAGTATGGTAGAGGATAGTAAATAAAGGAGTGGAAGTTAACTGAAGAGGGGCTTTTGGATTATTTTTTAGGAAATTAACTAATTTTGTATTTTGTGTACAAGAGTATTCTATTTTGGGTTCTTGGAGCTTGTTTAGGGATTCTGGAGAGTTTGATTTGAGACTTGGGGAAAATTGGAATTGGGGCTTGTACTGCTGGGGAACTCTAAAGAATTTTGTAGCTGCAAATTGGGGAAAACAATCTATGCTTCACCTTTATTTACACTTGCTTGAAATATGATATTAAAAATTTCCTGAATGAACTCTATGGAATAACTTTGTAAATTATTGTGTATATTTTGTATAATGTTTCTCTCTTTCGAGTTCTTGAAAAAAAATGGTAGTGTCGTCCTCTCTTGTTTTAAACAATAGAATTCTTTTTCCTAAAACACTTATTCATCTAGACAAAGACTTATTATCCTGTAGTTTTCTTGTATATTGATACCGTAGCTTTGAATGTGCTTTGAATCTTTAACTTCTTTTGGGAATTTTTCTTAATCTTGTATTTCACTGTAGGTCTGGTTTTATTTCGAATTCCTCATACAAAAAGGCTACCTATACCCTATATTGGAATACCTTAAGTGCTCTCTGGTTTTTTTATTTGGTGCCCAGGTGGTAGGCTTCGTTCTTTGGTTTTTATTTGATCTTAACCTTCTTTTATTGCCAACACCAGGTTGGACGGATTCGTCTCTGTATATTTTTTAAAATTTAATTGAAACCTTTGCTTATGCCATCGCCATGCTCTGTGAACACGCTGTGCATTTTGCTTGAGGCCGACTTCTTATATTTATTCTGTGTACGCAATATGATAGGATAAACCTATGGCTTGTACTCTTTATGCCAATGAAGCGACTATATGTAAACTACTGTATTCCCTTAAAATCACATTTTATACCTGCCCAATCTCCCCACATGCTATCGAAGCTTGATCGTGTATTCTATTTTTACCTATATTTTATTGCATATTTTAAATGCATGTAATTCCTATTATAGTCACATATTTAACACAAGTAATTTATATTTCTAATTGCATATTTAAATGCACGTTTTATCTAGTTACAATCGCATATTAAATGCATGAATTATCTGTGAGTAGTCACATATTTTAAATGCATGTAATTCTCCTAATTCACATCTTTCAACATAGATAGAGACTGGTAGTCAGACTTGAGTGGTATGTGGATACAATTGCATTATAATAAAATCATGCAAAGCCTTGTAGTTAGTTCAGTGTACCTTGCCAGCAAGTTGTTAATGGAAATATAGCATTGCTTTGGTTATTTATTTATTCATATATATATATGTATGTGTGTGTATATGAATATAATTATAATTGTAAATAATATGCATATATATTTTGAATATATATATCATGGTATCATTGTAAATTTAAGCTTTGCATTGATTTTAAATCATATTTTTATTTATTAGTATAAAAGTTTATGACAAAGTTTAAATTATGAAATAGAACCAGTAATAATAATATGTGTATACTTATATATATATATATATATATATATATACATATAGGTGTATAACTGAATGCATTGAGAAAGTTTTGACCAGTGTTTTAATATAATGATTGCATTATAAATAAAAGTAAGGAAGAAAATTATTGATTAAAAGAAAATTAGAAATTAGAGTATGACAATAGAATAATATGGTTTATAATAAAATAAATGAACATTTGGATTAATCTTCTTCCTCATCCTTTTAATTAGTTGTATTGCAAACTATTCAATGTAGAGTTAATGTGAAGTTATGTTTTATTCAGTAAATTCCTTGTACAATATTGATGTTGGGGGTAAATGTATTGTATGGGAGCCTTATGTGTTTTGGATGAAGAGTCTTCCAGAGGCTAAGGGAACCGGGTTTGATGTTTTCGTTGCTATTATGGAGTAAATTGATGTTCTTGAGCATTGTATGGTGTATTCTTCATTATTCCATTGTGATGTTTGTCTTGCATTTTATGAGTGAGTGATGATCCTTAGCCATGCACTTTATGTTTTCCCATATGGTTGTGTATATGAGTAGGAAGGGGTATTCCTCACTTTAAATATTTATGGGTATGAACTATGTGATTGTGCAAGTGATATTGATCTTATCTTGGGGTATCCTTGTTGTCAGTAGGGTAGTGGTTCTCAATTGGGGTCAGTGCACAAAGTAGCACCTGAGTAACCCATGTGAGAGTTTGTAATTAAGTGATAATCTATAAATTAACTATGGGGTCAGGTAGTATTTCATAATAAACAAGATAAGTTAATTCCTCACTCATGACCCATGCACTCGTATAGGCTTGGGATGAGTTGAGAAGGCCTGTATTGGAAAAATCAACTACCTTGTCCTCACAAGGGGTATGTTGATTCCGCATAGGATTGCATGAGGGGTCAAAGATTGGTAGAGGTTGCCAGGGTAACCCAAGATGGGGGTCAGAGCCTAGGAAGATCTACCTGGGTAATCCATGTAAACTATGTGATGACACTCCTCCTACGACAAGCTTGTGTTCCTTTGACTCTAGCTTGTGTTGATGTTGTGTGCCTTTGGAAGTAATGTCATTATCGTTTAATGTTGATCTCATTTTGTGCATTGATGTCTTATCATCCATGTGTGGTCTATTGTCCTTGCTTGATTGTGATGGTGGGACCCTTCACTATCTCCTACCACAGAGGGTGGACCTTTGGGTTCCACATGGTAGGGTGGAAAGTGCATTGTTCTCCATTGGGTTCTCTCTTCTTGTTAGAGATTGTGTTAACTTCTCCTAGATTCAAGACCTTTGCAATGTACCAGTTCATGTGGATCGTTACTCTTATACTTGTATTATGTTATAATTTGATGTATCATGCATTGTATGTTTGATGTACTCTCCTACTTGTATTCAAGGAGAAACTACTACTCTTGATGTAATTATGTCACATTGTAACTTATTATAAAACTTTCTATATTATTTGATCAAGTTAATGATATGGAAATGAATGGTTTCTATGAGAGATTCTTGATGATTAATGTTGTACTTTTGATATTAGCAAGTGTAGATACTAAAAATTGTCATAGGCCCGCGACTCTTAATTTCTTCATAATTCTTTCATCTTCATAACTAAATAATTTTAATTATTTAATTATTTCCTATGACCATACATCCTCTATTAATTAAATTATTTCAATAATTTAATTAATTCATTCCCATATTTCTTTCTCTTTGATTAATTAAACAAATATTATTTATTTAATTATGTCACTAATTAAACCTATTTTCTTTCTAAAATTAAATAAATGTTTATTTATTGAATTTCCTATGTCACTTTCCACTATAATTTTAATTATTTAATTATTCATTGACCTTTTCTCTCTTTTATTAAATAAATCTTTATTTATTCAATTTAATCCAATATCCTTGAATTTTGAATTAAAATCATTATTTAATTCAAAATGATGATTCCTCCTTATTGCAATTTTCTATAATTAAATAGTATTTTTATTATTTAATTAGTCATTAATCACTTAAGTCTAGATAAGATTTGATATTCTCTAACAGACAATTTTATCTATGTCAATCTTATATTCTACATGCAATCCTCTATTAATTAAATAACTTTAACTGTTTAAATAATTCATTTTTATCTTTATTCTTTCTTGATTAATTAAATAAATATTATTTATTTCATTAAGTCTCTAATTAAATATATCTTCTTTCTAAAATTAAATAAATTGTTACCCTTATCACATTTTTGAATATAATTAAATAATCATCTCAAATTATTTAATTATTCTTTAACCTTTTCTCTAGTCAATTAAATAAATATTTATTTATTTAATTTAATCCTTGAATTTCAAATGTTGAATTAAATAACCATTTAATTCATAAAAAGAATTATTCCTAGCATATTCCTCTATGATTAGATAATCACTTAGCTATCTAATTAATCATTTACCACTTAACTCGAGTTTTAATTAAATCAGTCAGTTATCTCCTAATTTATTTTTGATGACCAAACCTTCTGGTTTAATTTGTCAGTTATCTAGTTTTAATTCTTCTACATGCAAACTTTTATTAATTAAATAACTTTATTTAATTAATTCATTCATTCGTGTGTTCGAACATATCGTTTCTTATTTATATTTTACATGTAATCATTACTCTTCTATGTTTCAAACAATCTCAACTAGAAAATTAAATTATTATTTAATTTAATCTCCATCAGTTATATTTTTTCACTCGCGTTATTACTAACACTTAATCTCAATCGTCGATCTATCTTTGAATCTAAGCTGATCATTCAAAAATCAATTTTCTATAAATTGGCTTGACCTTCATCATTATTCCTCCTAAAATCTTTATACTTTTAGGAAGTGACTTTAAGAATCTTTGATATTTTGCTAGAAATCATTATCACATAAACCATACTTGCTTACTTAAGAAATCTAAGGGAAATTATTATACAACAGAAAAAGGGAGAAGTGTAATAAAGGTGATTCATGGAATGGATGAAGAATTTGGTGAGATTATTCCTTTTGTTCTTTTATTTATGCTTTAATTTCCATTGTTCTTTGTTGTTAGCGTAGGCCAGATTTAATTTTATTACATTAGAATTGCTTAACCTTTGCTTCTGTTTTTCCTTGCGTTACATCAAGTAGTGATATACGTTTTAATTCAAATGAGAATCATGGTTAGTGCACCTTGAGAGAATCTTGGATAATGAGAAGTACTTAAGATTTGATATCTTGAGGAGTGACTTTTGGGGGTTTTGATATCTCAAGAAGTCACTGCTCAAGATATCTTATCTGGAGATACTACTTAATACATTTGGTACCTGAAGGTGGTTCGAGTTGGTATTATTGAACTTGTTTAAATTTGGATATGGTTATCATTCTTGTAATATATATACTCTTGTAATTCAGTGTTAGACTCATATTGACTATTGTTTGTAGTAGCAAACTAATAATCTTATTATTCATTAGATTGGTTATGAGATGGATAGTTCTCATTGCTAGTTGATTTAAATTATGTTATAAATTTTATATCTTGATAATTTGATTTATGAGAACCCTAGTAGTGTAGTCACGGACCTTAGAGGACTTAGATTAGATCAGTGTTGTGTTACTGTTGCACTAGCGTGTTTAATGTACTTTAAAAAAAATTGTACCATTTTTATGAGTAGTTGTGTGTTGTCCTCTAGGGTCCTATGGCAGGCTATTACAACTATGTTATGGAGCTAAATACTTGGACACATTAGATAAAAGGGTCTAAGGACCTTGAAAAATAAAAACCTTCTTGAAGGTTTGTCTGATTGTAATCTTGAATTCGATTTATGTGAGCATTGCATTTATGGAAAATAAAATCACATTCAATTTTACTCGAGTTCTCATAAATCTTATGGTGTATTGGATCTTATTCATTTTTATTTACTTGGTTCTATAGATGTTCCTTTGATTGGTCAATCCACATATTATGTTTCATTTATTGATTATTATAGTAGAAGGACATGGGTATATTTTCTAAAGAGTAAATATGAATTTTTCAATTGATTTAAAGAATTTAAAGAAATGGTTGAGTTGTAGACTAGAAAGAAAATAAAATGTTTGAGGAGTGATAATGGAAGAGAATTTTTCTCTACTGATTTTGATATATTCTATAAATATTGTGCTATTCATATAAAAAATACAACTCTATATTTTCCACAACAAAATGGAGTTGTAGAAAGAATGAACATGACACTGATGGAGAAGGCTACCTAAGTATGTTGAGTGGTGTTGGTCTAGAATAAAGGTTTTGGGATAAATTTTTTGACACTGCTTATTGCCTGATTAACATGTCTGCTACATCATCTATTATTGATAAGATTCCTATAGAGGCATGGTCAGGTCGCAAGCCTTCATTAAGACATCTTAGATTTTTTGGTTGTGAGGTATATGCACATGTGCCAAAGGAGAAGCAAAAAAAGTTGGAGAATAAGGTTGTGAAATGTATCTTCATCAGATACAGTTATAGTGTGAAAGGATATAAGCTTTGGGATCCTGTTGCACAAAAATTAATATATAATAGAAATGTGATTTTTGTTGGAACAAAATGATCTACTAAGAGGGAGGTGAATCAATAGATACCTAAATCTATCCCTTAAAAATTTACACCAATTAATTTTTTAGCTCCAAATACTTTGTGAAGATTTATTTCTCAAAATCTTAATGTGTATATTGAAAACTAAAGATGCAAGCATAAACATTCAGATAAACAAACAAAAAACACATGCCCGCAACACCAGATGTACGTGGAAAACCTAAGATGGGAGAAACCAAAGTGAGAAATGTTGCTTGAGTCTACTGCTCGAATCTAGCCTCACAATCCAAATATTTTACAATGTTTAAGGCTACAACCCAAGGATTCTTCAACACCCTGATTTAGGAGCCACAACTCCAAGGAAGCAAAAACTCCCTACTTTAGAAGCTACAACTTCATGGATGCTACAACACCTTGATTTAGGAGCTACAACTCCAAGGAGACTAGAATTACCTAAACTAAGCTATAACCCAGTACAATGAGGCTACAACCTCTTACAAAATTACAAGATCATATATGCATAGATCAGTTCTACCTAGCTTATAATGCATCATTACATTTAATACATTGTTACTCTTTTTGCAACTCACACTTTGTTGATAAAGCTACACTCTCAACAACACACAGAGTCTACTATGTACTCTCCTCTGCACATAGAACAATCATTGTTCTATCTTGCTACACTCTAAACTCTCTTCACCTTGAATGCAAACACCGAGAGGATATTTTGTATTACAATCTAGACTAATTTTTATATGAATTCTCTATCTATTGAACATTCTTCTTTCTTCACTCTCTATCTCTATTGCATATTCGACTGTAAATTTATTTGTTCAACACTCTCTACCCTTGCAAACTATTCTCACACTCTTAGCAAATATAAATATATCGACAATTATCTGATTGTCTTCTTTTTTCTTAACTCCCCTGACCTGTAAACTCTTCCTCGAGATTCTCACCACCATTTAGATCTCCTCAAATCTTGTGGTAGGGTTTCCTTAGCTTGCAAAATTCATCAAAAAGCTACATATACCTTGAGACACATGCACACACCACTGTCCAACACATCATAAAGACATCCAATAAGGTTTATCAAATATCACCATATCCTTCATCCAACTACACAAAATTTAATTCTCTTATAGAGAATTTTCCTTCATTATCTCTATCAAACCCTAAAAATCAAATATGCATTCAATGTATTCTCCTATCCATTCAATCTGATTCGATCTTGATCTCCTATTAGGGTTTCCACAAATATTCATTACACCACTTATTCATCGAGCCTCAGAACATTTAATTCAGGTACAATGAAATTTCCTAATTTAGTTCTATGTTAACCCTAGAATCTAATACACATTAAATGTATTCTCTTGCCAGTAAGATTAGATTCGATCTTTTTCACTTCTCCAATCTGTTCACCCACTAGTTGATCAAGTCTTCATTTACTTTGGTTGCTTGTGCAGCTCGACCAATTAATTCCTTCCTCTATGCCAATTACCAATCGAAACCCTATTCACACAGACTTAACCTTTTGAGATATTCATCTTGGAACCTGGGTCATCAATCTTCTCTTTCATTCCATGATCTATGATGCTTTTTTCATCTTAGCACCTTCAAATCACCACTATTTTATTAGCTTGAATTAGACTATCGCCTTTTATCATCATCTCATGCCAATCGGTTTGGCCATTAGATTAGTTACCTTTAATCATGTGTCGCTGATCTCCACTAACTGATGATCAATGTTGGATCAACCATCATTTAATTTTTTCCTTTTATCTCCTTTATACACCACTTTCTATATTTGGGGTCCACCAAGACATGCGTATAAAGCTCGTGCACCTTGCGAGCTCAGACAACAGGCCCACACAAACCTTGTGAGGTTTGCAGGTTGTTACCATTTTTCATCCACATCATCACCATGTAACTCAAAACAATGATGTGAGTGTCTTTCGAGTAATCACTCTTCACCAATTAGACATGGTGACGCATACACTATTGGCTCCTATTAAGTGGGTGATCTCCACCGTGAACATGTTATCCTTGTTAGCACTGTGCAACAATCAACACCTATGTGACTTGACATGCTAGTCAATAACATACCACCACATGTCACCATTCACCATCATCATCTTCCTATCAGGTCCCAAAAGGTATATTGCTTGTGCAATTCTAGGGAATCTAGAAGGGAATCTATAATATTTGCACCAAGCTTCCGAAAAGATGTCTTATGAAAGCTCTATTTGATCTCCACCATTCACTACAACCACTAGTTCATGGATTACATCACTTTCCACTATCTTTGTATGTCACCTTCATAGGTTCCACCATGCATCGACGGTCAATATCCACCTTGTTGAAGTGAGAAACCCAAGATCTTCAATCTGCAACACCAAATAACCTCCACAAGAGATAGAGAGAAGCAATAAAGGAATATTTTATTCTACCAAACAAGAATGCAAATATGATACAATGATCAATATGATATGCAATAGAATAGAATGCAAAATATGCTAGAGATTCCTTTCTTATAAAGAAAAGGATGAGAGATAAGGTTAGACAAGATCATGGCAAGTGTCTTAATCCTATCACATGAGATAACTAACTCATAACTACCTAGGAAAGTGAAAATTCTAGATAAGACAACTAAGACTTATAGAAGGAATATTTTATCCTAAGTAAACTTAACATGTGAACTAAGTCCCCTAAGTCCCTAGTAAAGGAATTAACTAGGTACAAGACTTATTCACACCAACACCTCCCCCCCCCTCCCTAAGTACAAATTAGGGAGTAACAAACCAATGAAAAATATGGGTCCCAACAACAAGGCCTAATGAGGTACCCATGTACAAAACATAAAACTCTCACAAGTGGAGAAAAAGAGAAAAACCCTATGGGAGAAAAATCTTCTCCAAAAGAGAGAAAAACATGTAAAGAAAGATGGAAACTGAATAAGGAAGGAGGAATCCTCAAGACCCCCCAAGGAAAAATTCCTTCACCCCAAGCATCGATCACAATTAAAGATAACAAGGTGATGCCAAAGGTTTAGTGAAGATGTCTGCAACCTATTGATCTATAGGAAAATACTCCAAGCTAATAACACCATCCTGTATGAGCTGCCTGATGAAGTGCGTGTGGATCTCAATATGCTTAGTATTTTGGTGCTCCATTGGATTGCAAGAGATATGTATGGAACTCTAGTTGTCAGATCAAAGAGTAGTGGTTCAAGTGGAAGGAAATCCAAACTCAATCATCAACTAACGAAGAAAAAAAAACTCTTGACTAACCAATACTGCACCTCGATACTCAGCCTCTTTCGATGATAATGTAATAGTAGTTTACTTCTTGCATGATCATGCAATCGAACTAGAACCAAGGCAAAATACAAAGCCAATAGTAGATTTTCGATCATTGACATCACCAACCCAATTTGAGTTAGTGAAGCCCACAATCTAAGATGTACCTAATGTGTAATGAATGCGTAAATGAGTAGTTCCTTGAATATATTTCAAGATTCATTTGGAAACCTTCCAATGACTCTCATGAGGCTCCTATAAGAAGCGGGAGAAAATTCCAATTGTAAATTAAATATCAAAATGACTATGTTTCAAGTACAAAAGACTTCCAACCATCTACTGATACAAGGTAGGATCAACTATAGGAGTAGTGCAACTGGTAGACAACAAAACACATGACTAGAATAGAGTAGGGGTAGGCTTGCAATTAGCCATGCCAAACCTCTAAAGAAAATCAAGAGCATACCTTTTCTTGAGAATGAAGATCCCCTCCAAATTTTGATGAACCCGAAGACCAAGGTCGATCATATCAAATTGCTCCATCAATTCTCACTATGTACTCTGAATCATGTAAGTAGAACTCCCTATGAGAATCAAATCATCGACATAGGGCACAAGTATGAGTATATATTCTCCATGTCCCTGAGTATAAACTGTGGGATCAAAATGGAAGTGAGTGTAGCTGGAAGCAAGCAAGAAGCTATCCATATTTTAAAACCAAGCCTTATGGGGCTTGTTTGAGACCATATAACGAATGCTAAAACCTGCAAACAAGTGAAGAGTCTTGCAAAAAACCTTGTGGATGCTCCATATAAATCTCCTCATGAATATCCCCATGCAAGAAAGCACTTTGCATATCCATTTGATACACTGACCATCCCTATGATGCAACTATAGCAAGGAAAAGGAGAATATAATCCATCTTGGAAACATGAGCAAAGGTCTCAGAATAGTCAATTCCTTCAACCTGAGAGAACCCCCTTACAACAAGATGAGCCTTGTACTTGTAAATGGAACCATCTGCTGCATACTTGGTTCGATACATTACACCAAACCAAATTTATTCTCATAGGAAGAGGAACAAGATCCCAACTATGATTCTTCATTAAAGAATAATACTCATCAACCATAACACTATCCCACTTTGGAATACTTAAAACATCTGAAAACTTTTGAACATCATATGAAAAATGCATGACTCAAAAGACTAATTCCTGAAGTCTGTGAATGAGTGTGGAGTATCTCTGGGATCACCAACAAGAGGACTAGCCTCCTCAAGAGTAACATGAGACCATCATGGCCTAGTGGGAGAATGAGGAGGAGGTGGATCAAGATCATCATCAAAATCTTCCTCATGTAGCAAAACATCATTAGCTAAAGAAGACTGAGTAGGTTCTGATGAAAAAGAAGTTGAAGGAGGATCTGTTTGGGTGAAGGATTCATCAAACTAAACATCATGTCAGAAACAAACCTCTAGTGTGTCAAGATCAAACTATCTATATGCCTTCACATCTTCACAATAGCCAACAAAGACGTACCGCTGACTCTTCTTCTCCATAGATTTATGTTGGCCATCCTGAATGAATGCCCAAACCTCACTAACAAAAAATCTGAAGAAGGATACATTAGGCTTGTGATGATACCAAGTCTCCTCATGGGTCATATTCATCACTACCTTGTGGGGCATACAGTTTTAAATATAATTTTCACAATTGATAGCTTCGGCTCAAGATGTTGGAGCCATGGACCTAGACTGAATCATACAATTGGCCATCTCTCTGAGAATCCTATTCTTTCTCTCTTCCACACCATTCTATTGAGGATTGTAAGGAACTATGTGTTGATGAAGAATACCATGCTCAGTACAAAAATCCTGAAATGCTTGATTGGCATACCCCCCCCATTATCTATGAGTATCTATCGAAGAGAAAAACCTGACTGCTTATCCACACATGTTTTGAAGGTCTTGAATTTGGTGAGAAATTCACTCTTGAACTTTAGAAAATAGATCCAAGTTCATCAAAAAAATCATCAATGAATGTGAGCACATACTTATCCCCTAAAAAAGGAGTTGGGAATGACATGAGATCACTATGAACCAGCTCAAGGGTTGTGGTTGCACATGTAGCTTGAAGCTTAGGAAAAGGATCTTGATGTTGTTTTCCAAGAACACACCCTTGACAAACACCATATGTGTAAGAGATCTTTGGAAGACCAACCACTAAGTTATGTGCTTGCATCTACTGAAGATATCTATAGTTTATGCACTCAAATATTTCATGCCAAAGCTTTCTCATTGAATCAACATGAGAAACAAAACATGAACCCGGTAAAGACTCAAAGCCATCAAACTGGTATAAATGGTTCTCATGATCAACTATCCATGTAGCAAAAACCTTCTCAAGATCCTACATCTATCAGATAGTCACATTTTGTGGAGTAAACTCAACTGACTTCTCATCTCCAGAATGACAAATCTGATATATGGAAATTAGATTCACTGAAATATTAGGAACAAGAAGAGAATCCTCAATGCATCCATCTAGCATCTGAACAAATCCTATCCCTAAAACTAGAATCTATGAAGAGTTCCCAACTACAATCTAAGGAGTAGAAGTATGGATAATGGAATCAAGAAGATCGCTCGAATTGGTCATTTGATGTGAAGCACTTGAATCTACAATCCAACTTTATGCAGATGAATGAATGGCCCATGTTGAAAGAGCTTGACCTTTTCCCATGGAAGAAGGCTTAGGAACTCAAATTTTGTGCTTCTTCATAGCTTCCTCCAAGGCTTCCAATCTCTTAAAACAATGAGCCACATCATGCCCACTTTTTCCACAAAATGAACAAGGATCTCCTTTCTTTTTCTTGGACTTGGAAGAAGAATCTCTAGAGGTAGAAGAAGAAGGAGATGGGGTGGAATTTAGATTTTTCTTTAGATTCGGTTTAGAGGGAGTCTCACTACCTAAAGATGATTATGTCTTGGGATTCTTCTTATTCTTTTCATTATCCTTGGATGATTGAGCCATTAGAGCATGATTCTTATAATTAGGTAGGGAATCCAACTGAATTAGCTTGGCCTCCTCCCTAGTAAGATGCTCACAAAATAACTCAAATGAAGGCATTTTGTAATCTTTCCCCATGGAATCCATAGTTGAATAGAAAGTAGAAGAAAAAATTTGATAAAGGCCTCTGAACTTAGACAAAATCAAGAAGATACATTCATCATTTGATATATCATGCCCACATTCTTTCAACTATGACAAAATCAGCTTGAATTGTGCAAGAAAATCTTGAATTGAAGGAAATGCATCTAGAGAGAGTGCTTGAAGATTTTCTTGAAGTTGCAAGACTCTGAACTGATTTTTTTTACCATACAATTCTTCAAGTGTATTCCAAACATTCTTAGGTGTTTTACACTTTGAAATATGAAACAACAAGTTATCAGACACATGTAATCCAATGAGTCCTTTTGCTTCATCCATTTTACACCTATGGAAAAAAATTCATAATCCCTTGTGAATTCAGGTTTTTATGCATCCATCATTGGCCATAGACCCTTAGATTGTAACAATTGAGTCATTTTTAGCTTCCATGTATGATAATTGTGTGGAGTGAGTAGTTCAATTTACCTTAGATCCGCCATGAAAACAAAAAAAAATAGATAATATGGCACTTAAATTGTGCCTTTCACCCCCTCAGAATGTATTGAACCTCAATTTGCAACCCCCCCAACAAATTACAATTAAGAAATTTTGCAATTTGTACAAGTGACAAGCTCAAATTGACCATTTATAACACATAGTGATTTTTACAATTTAAAAAAAAAAGAGCATGCCAAAATTGAGAAAGAAGGTTACAAACAGATTCCTTGTGATTTTCTGAGCAATTTCATAAAAAAATTTCCAAAATTTGACTTCATATTTAAAATTTATGCCAATTACAAGCAATAAATGCACATGTACATTCGAGCTGACAAAACTGGCAAAAAATGTCAAAGTTTGGAAAAATCAGCTCTACTACTACAAAGTTTGTCGAACCAGCTCTCTGACGATATCTTTTTTGTAGAAATACGACACCGTGGCCAAAAGTTATGAATTTCCTAAAAATGTGGATTTAGTTTGCAAGAAAACGAGTTTTCTAGCAAAAAAAAAGTTTACTTCTGATTTGATTTTTGAAAAATATACTCATTGTTTGTAGAGAATAAATAAAACCTAGAAATATTTTGATGGTAAGAATAAAACCCAAAAAACATTTTTTGATCTAGCAAGGAGAAGATGAAAAAACTATTTTTTTAAACCTTCAACCAGTAAAAAATGATGTGTGATGCTTTTTGGACAACGATTTTCTTCAGATCTGTGCAAGATGTGAAAAATCTAACAGATACCTAGTTCAGATTTCAAACCTAGCTATGAAACCTAGAATATTTTTTTCCTAGAAATGAGTGGAAGCAAAATTTCTGAAGCAAAATTGAAGACCACTTCGACAAAAAATGGCTTGCATAAAACCCTTGTTTGCCAAAGTTGTAAATGGTGACCAAATTGAGTGAAACAAAAGCCAAATCTAACTTTCTCAATCCTTCTGGAGACAATGGGATAGAATAAAATACTGCCAATATAGTCAAACATGTTGGAATCACCAGATCTCACCAAAATCCATGCATGCAATATAGGATTTTTAAAAAATTCCAAACCCTTTCTGATTTGAAAGATTATAAAGGAAAATCAAATCACAATAGAAAACTTGATAGAAACTCTCTAATGAAAAGATGGAAGGGGCTTGTCAAATTCAAAGCTCTGCTACTATGTTGAAGTGAGCAACCCAAGATCTTCAGTCTGCAACACCAAATTACCTCCACAAGAGATAAAGATAAGTGATAATGGAAGATGTTATTCAACCAAACAAGAATTGCAATATGATACAATGAACAATATTCTATGAAATAGAATACAATGCAAAATATGCTAGAGATGCCTTTCTTCTAAAGGAAAGGATGAGAGATAGGGTTAGACAATATCATGACAAGTGTCTTAATCCTATCACATGAGACAACTAGCTCATAACTACCTAGGAAAGTGTAAAGTCTAGATAAGACAACTAAGACTTCTAGAAGGAATCTTCTATCCTATGTAAACTTAACATGTGAACTAAGTCCCCTAATTCCCTAGTAAAGGAATTAACTAGGTACAAGACTTATTCACACCAACACACCTATCATGGATTAATCTCCATCACTCTTCATTGACCCCATGGGACTTACCTAGGATCCTTCAAAAGTTTAGTCGAATTGACAAGCACCGTCAGATCTTCTTGATCATAGTTGTTGATTATACACCATTTACTCATGGCCTTGATGCACAATCATTGTCAAGTATTATTGTGAAATCACACTCCACTAACTACATCTGCTACCCCTATAGGTCCCACCATGCATGTTGTGAGCACCATTAATCTTCAACATTCAATCACCACCATTCTATATTGACCCCATCAGTCTTGATCAAGCCCCACTAAAATTTCATTGGGGTATGTGGTCTAATGCCATGTATACACCTTCTGATGTCAGAATACATCACTTTGCACTAACTCTGTTGACTTCACCTATATTTGATGAGTGGTAAGTTAGAAATGTTCTTGAAAACACCACCAACCTTAAAGTGTGATCTTCATAAGTTCATCAAACTAGAAAAACACTTCCAATGCTATAGGGTAGGGAGTTAGTGGAACATAGCGAAACACCACCCAAGTTAGACCATGTGCCAAAAACACTGTTAGAGCTATACGTAGTCAAAAACCTTTCTTTTCTTTTGGCACTCAATGGACTATCAAGGGGACCAAATAAATTGTTCCATCGAAGCAAAAATGTCTTGCCGATGAGACATGTAGACACTACCAACCTAGGAAATGGGGCCGATCACCAACATAGGAAGATAGACTTTAAGTTATCACTTACATTACCGACAACCTATGAAAACAAGTCAATGAGAAAATATAATGTTGTAACCAAAATTTCCATTACTACAAACACATTAGGGTTTATTTATAAACCCTAATATCACCTGAGAGCATAAATAAATCATTTTTGGATGCATCCTTCACTTTTTGGACCTATAGAGAACATCCTTGGAATGCTCTCAAAAAACCCATTATGAATCTGCCACCAAATTCACCATCAAATTCACTGCTCTCAATTCATCCTTTGTCATTATGCCAACAATTTCCTTTGTTTATTTTCCCTTTTAACATCCATGACAACATTATGTTCTTTTGTACAGGATCAATATAGTTCTCCTCTGATCCCCTTTTGACATCAATGACAACATATTCCAACAATTTCCCTCTTTGTCATTGATGGAAAAACTTAAATGCTCAATGATACCAATTAACCAGTTCAACATTTTTACTAGTATCATCTTTACCTTCTACTTCTATTTTTTCTTTCTCCAATGCCTCTCTTTGAGCATTTGCATGACTTTCTCCCCCTTTCTCAGATACTTGAGCATTTTCTTCCTTTCTCCCCCTTTGACATCAATGAAAAAGGGATCACTCCTCCTGAAAGTATTCTCCCCCTTTGACAAGTAGTGAAAAGGGCCTAGTTGTTCTCTAATATCATCCTTTTTTATTTCTTCTCCTTTGCTCATCCTAATGAGCATCTCCATAAATTTCTCTCTTATGCTCTATTATTTTGAGCACTGGCTCATCCTTTCTCCCCTTCTTTATCTTAGGTTACCATATTGTTGCATCCTTCACATCTACTTAGCAATGGTAAAGGGACTTATCTCCCCCTTTGAGTGATACCAATTAAAGACAAGGTTTTTCTCTCATGTCGATTGTTGCAATCAATCTTTCTACTATAATGGAAAATCCATATGCTCCAACTGCCCTACACTAATCACCAATATATGATTCCAATTGAAGTTCCATTCCCTACTCTGATTTGATCAGGTCAGATACAAATTGTAGATTATCTAATTCATGCTTTCTACCAATTGAATCAGATTCCTGACACCAATTGGTGATATCATTCCTTGATATTGATTGTCATTCTGATACCAATTGTGAATGTGTTCACTTTATTCTATGTACCAAATGATATCCTAGACTGCACTACATCAAGTATAACATGGATTTGATACATATATAAGCTCCCCCTTAGACCTTGCTCCATTCTCCACTAGGTTTATTTCAAGGGCTTTGTACAAACTAACCTGTTCAGATCCAATTTGTAATGGTCTGATACCAATTTAAAAGCAATATACACAGAACAAATACCCCTAATACATATATCTTCTTCTAGCAGGTAAGACGCATATATCTTAATAGAGCATTTACACCACCTTCTCTTCAATAACTGACACCAATGGTTGATATCAATTTCTACAACAAACTATCCACAATATGCTAATTTTCTTACACCTTGACAAGTATTTCAAGGAGCAAGAATGTGAGTATAAATATGCAATTATAAAGTCATTAGAAAATTTTAAATCATTTTTACCTAATTTGATCTCCTTCATTTCCAAGGATGGATGAAATATCAATTTATCTCCCCCTAGACTCATGCACTATCACTACAAATTAGTGATGTAAAGTAGAAGTAGCTTCATGGAGCACTACCTTCTAGTCTTCCTCTTTCCAAACCATCTTGTGCAGCTTCTCTGATACATCAACTTTATTTTCAACAACATGTGGACCATTGTTTACTTTGGGGAACTTCTCTTCCTTTCATAATGTGCTACATGTAGTATATAACTTAATCTACAATTCTTGACTATGTGACCAAAGTTGTCACAATTTTATCACATTATATTCATATCTATAGTAGGAGAAAAATCATTTTTATTTACATATTTTATGCTCCTTCTAGGTGTAGCTCTATATTCATAGGCCCTATGACCAAATTGATTACAGGTATAACAATAACCATAAAAACATGGAGAGCACCTGGTCATATCATTTCTTTGAGAAGGATGAGGTGGTGTTCTTTGATTTGAATTCTTCATATATCTCATATTTGTAACCATATCTATGTCAACTCCCTTAATATGCTACTTCTTTTTCAAGTTTCTAGGAACTGATATATTCATTTTCATTTTTGTTGTGGTCATCTTCTTCTGATAAGAAATATTTGAATAATTATTCCTTTTCTTGTTTGCAGCAGGTCTCTCTTCATAAATTTTCTTCTTATTTGCATCTAACTTCTTTCCTTCTTTTGTCTTCTTCATCTCAAGAATTCCTTTTCCAGATCTTCCATTTCCAAAGGTATTTTCTTTGGAACAACACATGACAGCTATCTCATTCTTTGTGCAACAGCCTTCTTCTTCTTTAATTTTTTCATACAAGTTTGCAAAAGTACTAGTAGAGGAACTCATTCCTTTCTCAAATCCAATGGCATACTTTTCTTTAGGTTTTGATGGCTTTTGTGATCTAACTAGTCCATCGAGTATCTCAGAGCCAGCTTTCAAATTCAGGCCTTTGTAAATTTTCTCTTTAGCATTTTCTAAATATTTTCTCAAGGTCTCTACTTCTTCTTTCAACTTTATGCACTCTTCTGATTTAGACTGTAGTTCAATCTGAACTACATCTTTTTCTCATCTTTCTTCTTCCACCTTATTCTTCAAGTTGATCACCATTTGATTAGATTCTTCAAGACTCTTGGTTAGCTTATCAATCTCTTCTTTATTAATTATTTCAACTTCTTCTTCAGAAGTTGTTCCAAATGGATCTTATCCACCAAAACTTCCATTTTATTCATATGATCTACCATTTACATTAGATGACCCATTTTCTTCATTTGTGTAGATTCTTTTCACTATCCTTTTCCTTATCAAAATCATTTATTTTATCAAAGAAAAATTTAGAAGAAAAATGATCTTGATTACCTCTATGTTTCTTGGGGCATGTTCTCAATCTCCTGATGCAATCAGCTTGATCTTCATTAGTCTCCTCTAATTTGGAAGTGGATGTGTCTTCTTCATCACCTCTTGTTGCAGCTTCACTTGAGAATCAACTTATATATTTATGATCTTCACTTGTCTCAAGAATTTCTATTTAATATTTTTGAATCAAGGCCTTTGCCTCATCTTCACCACTCTCTTTATACATTTTCTTCAACTTATTCCAAACTTCATATTTTGTTTGACAATGCATGAATTTGACCAACATAGAACTTGATAGTCCATGAATAATTGCATCTCTTGTTGTAGAATTATCCTTATATGCCTTCTTTTTAGCTCTAGTTATTAGAGATGTAGCAGGAACTACATATCCATTTATAACCAACATCCAAACATCACATCCTATGGATCCTAAATATGCTTACATCAATGAGCTCCAAAAAATATATCTTGATCCATCAAAGATAGGTCCATCATATACAAGTAAATTTTTTTGACTCGCCATTGTGTTCACACTATCCGGGATCTACCCAAAGTTGATTAAGCTTCTCCTAGGGAACATAGGGCTCTGATACCATTTGTTGGAACACAATGATCTACTAAGACAGGGCGAATCAGTAGATACCTAAATCTATCCCTTATAAGAATTATGCCAATTACTTTCTTAGCTCCAAATATTTTTTGTAGATTTCTTTCTCAAACTCTTAATCTTTACATTGAAAAATATAAATGAAAACATAAACATTCAGATAGACAATCAACACACACATTCCCACAACACTAGATGTATGTGGAAAACCCAATATGGGAAAAAACATGATGAGAAATGTTGCTTAAGTCTACTGCTCAAATTCAACCTCACAATCCAAATATTTGTTATGATGTTTAGGTATACAACAAAAGGATGATTTAGCACCTTGATTTAGGAGCCACAACTCCAAGGAAGCAACAACTCCCTACTTTAGAAGCTACAACTTCAAGGATGCTACAACACCATGATTTAGGAGCTACAACTCCAAGGAGACTACAATTCCTTAAACTGAGCTACAACCCAGAACAATGCATCTACAACCTCTTACACCATTACAAGCTCATATATGCATAGATTGGTTATGCCTAACCTATAATGCATCATTACATTCAATACATTCTTTCTCTTTTTGCAACTCACACTTTGTTGCTGAAGCTACACTCTCAGCAACACACACTCTGCTTAAACTCTCCTTTGCATATAGAACATTCATTGTTCTATCTTGATACACTCCACACTCTCTTCACCTTAAATTCAAACACCTAGAGGATATTTTGTATTACAGTCTAGGACTAATTTTTATATGCATTCTCTATTTGCTGCACATTCTTCTTTCTTCACTTTCTATATCTACTACATATCTCAGTGTACATTTCTTTGTTCAACACTCTCTACCCTTGTAGACTATTCTTAAACTCTTAGCAGATACAATTACATCAAAAATTCTATTATTGTCTTTTTTTTGCTTAACTCCAAAAACCTGCGATCTCTTCCTTGAGATTCTCACTATAGAAGTTGATAAATCCAACTTCACAAGCCCCAAGAATCACCTGCATGCAATCACCTGCCACATGCAATAGATATCGAGAACAAGCAATGAGATGTTTTATAAACCCTCAAGCAAGAATGTGCAAGCTCCAAACCAGAAAATAATTATTGAATAATATGATAATTACAATGTGATCAATCCTTATGAGGAGATCAAGAAAACCTAAAATTAGGAAACCCTAAAAAGAAACCCTAGTGTTCACACTTAATAATTAATAAATAATTATTAATGTGCCTAAGTTTAGCTTAAGCAACCTAAAGGAATAAGTGACTTAATTAATTAACAAATATGATTAAATTAATTAAGTGGAATAACTTGTTACTCTAACACCCCCCCTTAAGATGAACTTAGGGAGTAGCTAAAACACTAGAAAAAAGATGCATGAAAGAAAAGTTGTGTCCCGAAAACAAAGGCCTGATCAGGTACCCACGTACAAATGCAATGCAAACTAAACTAAATGGGGTAAAGGAGAAAACCCAGTGGGAACAAAACTCCTCCCCAAAATAAAATGCAAAGAGAAACTAAGTGATGAAAGATGGAGGAATCCATAGTACCCCCCAAGGACACCATCCATCACAAAGATACATGAAAGAACCCCCATAGAAGAGAGGAAGAAAGAGACCATAGATCTTCCCCAGAATGAAGTAGCTCCAAAATAATTGAAGAAACTGCATCTCCTAAAAGAAGTGAGAGGGAAGAGGTCGAATGAAAGAAATCTCTGAAGGTGAAGTAGGTGTATCCCAAGATGTCTCCACAAAAGTAGCTATGACCTCAGCAAATGAAGAAGTCAAAGTAGGTGAAGACTGAATAGAAACCTCCAAATATGGATGATCAACCAGATCCTGCTACACTGAAATAGAAGAAACCACATCTTTAGTCATAGAAGTATCAACAACTGCAATAGTAGGTGGAGGAGATGGAATGGATGGCGCAAGAGAAAGATCTGAAGTGAGAACTCCAATGTTCAAGAAGCCAAATTTCTCCTTTGAATGATGATTCACACGAGAAGTGTGATGAACAGTTGTAGGAACAAAAGCACCATCAGTAGAATAATCTAAAAAGGAATACAACCAAGATGAGTGATCCACCGACCCAGTAGCAATAACTGCTCTACTCTCCAAGTCTTTGATGATAACTAAATCATGTGTGAACTCCACAAACCTTTGATTGCCTCCATGTGTGATCTTATATATAGAAAGAAGGTTGTTCATCAAATGAGGAACACACAAGACATCCTGAAAAGTGTTTTCCCCAAAACTAATAGACCCCTTCCCTGTAACACTCATGTATGTATTGTTTCCCATCAAAATAGGAGACATAGTGTGAGACTCAAAGGAGGTGAACATAGACTGTGTAGAAGCCATATGATGAGATGTTCCTGAATCTAGAAGCCATCTCCTTGATCCAAGACTTGAAGAAGCACAAAGAGCATGCCCCTTCATATCTGATGAAGTATGTAAACTAGTTGTGCCCCTATCATGCTGCACTGAAGAAGAAGGAGGAGGGGAAGGAGATGCTACAAACATCCTAGAAGGAAAATCAATCTAATGTTTCTGAAGAAGATTCTTCAACTCATCAATGCCCTTCTTGTAGCAATTATGTTTTGCATATCCTTCTTGCAATATGCACATGGGCCCTCCTCCTTCCTAGATGATTTCCCCTTAGAAGAGGATGATGAATCCGAGGAATCCTTCTGATGCTCATGAGATTTTGAATCCTTTTGTTTATGTTTCTTGCCTTTGCTTGTAGAAGCCTTCTGATCTTTGGGCTCCTATGATGCAATAAGTTCCTGCAATAGAGAGGGATTCAACTTGCCCATATTAGCTAACTTGGCTTTCTCTCGAGTGAGAGAAGATGCAAAATCATCAAAAGAAGGCATAGTAAATCTAGTACCAAGTGCATCCCTAGTATCATAAAAGGTAGAAACAAAAACTGAATAATTTGGTCCAATCTTAGAAAGAATGGACAATATCAACTGAGAGTCTTCCTTGTGAACACCACACTATGAGAATTGCAATCTAAGAGACTTGAGTTTGGTGAAAAACTCCTAGATACTGCCAAAATCCCTAGGATTTAAGCCAATAAGCTCATTCTCTAACTAAAACCCTCTCATAGTATCCTGCTTCCTAAACAAAGACTGCAAAGTAGTCCAAACCTCATGGGGTGTAGTGGAAGACTCAATATGAAAAAGAAGGTCAAAAGAAAGAGATAGACATAATGTACCATAAGCTTCATCACATCTATTAAACCACTTTCTCTTTTTAGCAACACCTGTAGGTTCAATTTCTATACCCATGGTTACCCTATACAACCCTTTGTGTTTCAAGTGAATCTCCATTTGTTTTTTCCTACCAAAATAGTTGAATGGAGTAAGGTGTGCAATATTATGTGTATCCATGATAGAAAATATAAATATATACTCTCAAATAAAATAAAAAATGCTCGTTGATATCAAAAAAGTAGCCTAATTGCACACTTCCCAAGAAAATAATTGAAAAGGTAAAGGCTGCGATCAAAGAAGAATATCAGATACCTAGTAAAAAAATTTTAAAAAAAGGTTTAAGATCTTTGTAGAGCACTGAACCAGCTTTCCGACGCCTATTTGTTTTCACAAAGCGGAGTCCGGATGCCAAAGTTACGACTCCTAGACTAAAAACAACAATGCCTAGCTTTGACATGCAAAAAAGGCACCGAAATAGAAAAATAAAAAAATCAGACCTCCACCACTGAGAAGTTCATCGAACCAGCTTTCCGAGGATATCTCGTTTTTGGAAAAAGGCCTCTGTTTCCAAAATTTGTGAGAAAACGAAAAAAAAGGCCTATAAAAGGCACTTTCACCACTAAACAGGGGCAAAATTTTAGCACCTAGGTGCTGGCTCTCGGTCGCGCATATGGTCATCCGCTGCAAAAAAAAATTTGCCAATTCTGAGGGCATGGGCTCCTAGTCACCTATGTGATCACCATAGGACTTGGGCAGGCCAACGAGGCTAGGTGCGAAGCACCTGGTCTCTGATGTGACCGGGGTGGCGCTGTAAGGAGCCCGTGGGGGCCGAAAACAGGGAGCGGCGGGGTCGGTGGTTGAGAGGGCGGCGTAGCCAGGTGAAGTAGCACAGCGGTGGCATGGAGGTGGTGTGGTCTATTATGAATGGGCCGCGCAAAAATTAAAAGGATTTTTTAATTTTTTTTAATTTTTTCTTGATTTTCGCAAAAAATTTGCCTCAAACTGCATGTTGGGAGGCCGTACGAATGGCAAATTTTTTTTGGCTTTTTTTTCAGTAGGTCTAAAATCAATGAAACAAAAGGCATCTCTAGGGTTTTTGGGTGCTCTAAACGCGATGGCGACACCTATTTGGCCCAAAAATGCACAAAAAAAATTCCAATCCTGAGAAGCTCAATAAATCAGCCTGGCTTGAAATCCTTAAATAGAAAGAAACGCTGCGAGAGAATATATTCAAATCATGAATAGGGAGTGACAGGTCTAGAGCTCTGATACCATGTAGAAATTGATAAATCCAACTTCACAATCCCTAAAAATCACCTCCATGCAATCACCTGCCACATGCAATAGATATCCAAAACAAGCAATGAGATGTTTTGTAAACCCTCAAGCAAGAATCTGCAAGCTCAAAACCAGAAAATGATTATTGAATAATATGATAATTACAATGTGATCAATCCTTATGAGGAGATCAAGAAAACCTAAAATTAGGAAACCCTAAAAAGAAACCCTAGTGTGCACACTTAATAATTAATAAATAATTATTAATGTGCCTAAGTTTAGCTTAAGCAACCTAAAGGAATAAGTGACTTAATTAATTAACCAATATGATTAAATTAATTAAGTGCAATAACTTATTACACTAACACTCACCACCATTTAGATCTCAAATATTTTGCTAAGGTTTTCTTAGCTTACAAACTTCCCCAAAAAGCCACATATACCTCAATCCACACACACACACCACTATCTAGCACATCATAAAGATATCTGATAAGTTTTATCAGATATCACCAGATCCTACATCGAGCCACCAGAAATTTAATTCTATTATAGAGAATTTTCCTTCATTATCTGTGTCAAAACCTAAGAATCAAATATGCATTCAATACATTCTTCTATCCATTCAATCTGATTTGATCTCGATTACCTATTAGGGTTTCCAAAAATCTTATTTGTACCACTTCTTTATTGAGCCTCACAATATTTAATTCAGGTACAGATAAATTTCCCAATTTAGTTCTATGTCGACCCTAGAATATGATACACATTAAATATATTCTCTTTCCAGTAAGATCAGATTCGATGTTGTTCACTTCTCCAGTATTTTCTACCTCCAGCCAATCAAATCTTTATTAACTTTGGTCGGTTGTGGAGCTGGACCAATTAATTCCTTTCTTTGTGTTGGTTACCAGTCAAAACCATATTCACATAGACTTAGCCATTTGAGATCTTCATCTTTGAACCTAGGTTGTTGATCTTCTCTTTTGTGCAATGATCCTATGATCCTTTGTTCATATTAGCACCTTTAAATCACCACCATTTGATTAGCTTCAATTAGACTATCACCTTTGATCATCATCTGATGCCAATCACTTATTGACATTAGATCAGTTACCTTTAATCATGCGCCATCAATCTCCACTAATTGATTATCACCGTTGGATTAATTGTCATTTAGTCTACATCGTTGATCTCCCTCATACATAGGGTTCACCAAGACACACATCTAAAGCATGCACACCTTATGACATCAAATAATGGGCACACACAAACCTTGTGGGGTTTGTGAGTTGTTGCTATTTGTCATCCACATCATCGCCATGCAAATTGTTGGGAAATAAGTGGGGCATCTCGGAAGGAAACATCTGAAATTAGTAGTACCTTCAGTAATTTTAATTTGTTCAAACCACCTCAAAGACACGTACTACTATGCCATAAAGTAGAAATAGACATAGTTCATTTCCCACATCAATCCTTAGAGAGAAGTTAATGCTTAACCAGTTTCAAAAACACCATTAACAAATTCAATAAACAAAACAAACAACCATCAAAGATGAAACAAAAGACATGAACACATAGATATACATGGGAGAAACCCTTTTGGGTAAAAAACCCCACACTCCAAAAGCCCAGATCACCATTATATTATTCAACAACAAAAATTGTTACAATACAAATCAGGCTCACAACCTTTATAGATTTTATATCTTGTTCCATTTCGGAGAATATTTGATAGTGTAACTGATCATGACCACCTCTCTTAGAAGGAGACATCTCATTTGGCTACATAGGCTCACGACTTGACCATCATCCTCTCGACCTCTCTATCACACAACTACTCGACCTTCACCTTCTACAAGATTCATTTATCTTCATATGGCAACCCAACCTCTCGGCCTCCACCAAGCCCCTCGGCTAGTGCACCACCCAACCTAGTAACCGCAATGCTCTACCTCCATAGCTCTGCTCTAACAGAGACATTTTATCTCTCTCTGACTATTCAAATACCACACCCCTTTAGGGTTACACCTCGAGCCACACACCATCATCCAACATTTTTAGCCGTCAGATAAGCTATTGAACAAATCTCCAACATCAAACTTAGGGTTATCCACCTAACACCATGTCACCTAGTCAAAGAGATATTTATTACCATATCACCAAGTTCACCAAGCACATGGGCCCACATGCCATCTATCCTCCATGTCATTACCACCTATCGGCCTTCAACATGATCCACCATCCTATCGGTTCCTACATCCATTGGTAGACAAAAACCAACCATTGCTTTCAAACTGTAGACTCTCCTCCATATACCACTTGTCGTGGTGAGTGGTCTATTGGTTCTTTTTTCCCACATAGGATTTGCAATTTTGTAAGAGGTAGCCAACCTCTATATTAAATAACCACAAAGACTAGTGGCCAACTAACGAGATCCAATCAAAGACTAGCATCTCCTACACTTTTGGCTCTTTGAAACCAAGGTGGGTAAACCTAAATGTGTTCATAAGAATTTTCTATGATTGGTAAGAACACTTCTTCCTATAGATTACAATCCCTATACATGCAATGAGATAGTAATTACTCTTGGTATTGGTAGACCAAAGAATAATAACAAGTATCTTAGAGCAACAGGATTGAAGACTTCAATGTAAGATTTGCTTCTTGTAGAGAGATAGGGTTTAATATTTTGTTGTGTTTAGCTCTTAGACCACCATGTTTAGAATTACAGTTTAGTAGTAATCTTGAAGAAAATAGCCAGTGCCTCATCCATTGGGCAGGAGTCATACAAAGCGTAATCCTGACAATGTAGACATATCACCATAATGCTTTACATCATGCAAATTTTAATTTTAAAACAACAATCCTTAGCAATCCTGAATGTATAATCATAAATTTGTAACTCATTTTCAAGTAATTTCATTAACTCATTGAGCTAAAGAAGGGAAATGAAGAACATAGTCAAATATACCATTGAAAGTGAATGAAAATATCATTGATAGGCTCATTCACAACTTATGACACACAATTAGGAGAGAAATTGTTTAAAAATGATTATCATTTATTGATTGAATATATGTAATTACATTAGCAAGGCTTGCTTGCTTCATAAACAACTGACTAGAAAAGATATTAACTAAAGCCTCCAAGAAAACTACAGTAAAAAGAACTAACTGTACATATATTCAAAACTTTCAAGATCCAAAATCTGACCATGACAATGAGCCATGAAATCTCCTTTATAGGATAGGAGAGGAACAAAGCATTAGGCTACATTGTTAATTTAAAAATTGAATTTCATTTAGAATGAAATTCGTATTCACATTCCTCATCATTGGCTAGGAAAGTGCATGATCTGAGGAATCATAAAACGATTACACAGTAACTAGTCGGAGAAACACAAGAAAGCATGCCAGGCATGCACACGTCCACATTAGCTAGATCAAACACCAGGAAAATTACCACCCACAACCAACATACCCAACACCAACAACCATTATGTAGCCACATGGCCCCGATACAAGCGATCACTTCTAGTTCTCACCTTAGTTAAAGATGAGAACACCTTCTTTCCTCCAACCACATCAACGCAACACCCAACAACCTGGCATGATGCCACTAGAGTTGTTGGTTCAACTGCAAGGACCTCCTCATTCACTCCCATGAGCTTTGTCAAGGCTGCCAGGTAACATCAGTAATCTGAGTTAGTTTCGGACCCGTTGCCATCAGAATCTAATGAAATCATAACAGGGGATGCACAACACTCCGACCTTTTTCCAACACTTTTAGTAGAAACTTTGGGTGTTCTAGGAGGAGGTTGCTCCTTCTCAACTAGTGACCTCCTCGCTCCTACTCTGACAATCCTGCACCTTATAGATTTATCCATTGAAGAAATAGCTTCATAGAATACAGGAGAACAGCCACCACCTGCAAACAAAACAACTCAAAACTGAAATGATAACAATGGGTAACTTTAGCAAGAATTTATAGAGTGAATTGGTGTGATGGATATTAATTGCTTGAATGCAATACAAGTATTTGAGCCATAAGTGGCTGACGTATCCACCATAATTGTTTCTATTAGGAGGGCATCATTCACACGCTAGAGAAAATCAGGAGAAGATCCTCTGGAAAAACTCCTATCATTAATAAAATAAGTTTTAGAGTGTGAAAGCTCGTCACACGGATGATCAATAATTTCTTTGAAACTACACCGTTGATGTAGAACAGACCTAGCAAGTCGGATGACTTAGATTGAGTCAATCAAGCATTGAAAATCCACATCATCACCTAGGAAAGAAAACAACCAATCATAACCCATGAAAACAAGAGGTCGCAACCGAACAGTACTTCCCACTTAGCCCTATCACTTCAAGAACAAGGCCACGCATCACCCTTTCGTAGACCTTGCATTACTTAGAGACATTTACTTTGCTCGTACGAGGTCTACGAGGGACAATTATTATTAATCCTGTAATTAAATCCCTTCGCTGGTGAAAAGACGACCACTTGTCACCACTACGGCCTCAGGAAAAAATCCCGCCCCTCTATACATGCTAGATAGCGGCATCTTGTAGACCTTGGACTAATCTAGTGACATCAATAGGAAAACCTACAAGGTTTGCGAGAAATGGTCTAGATCAAAACCCGTGATTGGATGGTTAGCCAAACAACAAATAGGACATGCAGAATATTTAGGTGAGACCGGCTGGTAAAACCTTCGATGGTATAAATGTTTAAGCCTAGGTGGCAAAAAGAGACCGACAAACTGGGTGAAAGGGGCCAGTAAGAGAATGGAGGAAAGGCTCAACCAGATCACTTAAGTGACTGGTTACCTTCAATAGCAAGTCACCGTTGAAACATAACATGAGGGTTTCTAAATTTGATAATTCATATCACCATGGGTAACTCAAAACCTTAAAACCCTAGCCTCCCCCCTTCAAAATTTAAAAGTCCCATTAGGGTCCACAAAGACACATGTACACTGCTTGTGCAATTCTAGAGAATCAAAAGGGAATCTACAATATTCACAACAAGTCTCTTGGAAAGGACTTAAATATTTAACTCCAGTTATCCCCACATCCATCGGCATCCAAGTCACTATTTCGCTGAAAAAAAAAACTTCACAACCTCAACATCAGAGCGTATGAAGTCCTCAAAACCTATGACATGCTGATAATGAGGTCGCCAATTTGGGAGAAAACTAAACTTCATAACCTCCATTGGAGGTTAGGAAAATCTAGAAACATGCGACATGCCCATGATGTCACCAAGTCAAGAGAAACCCAAACTTTAGAACCTCCAATCGGAGGTTAGGAATTTCCTAAAACCTTTGACACGCCGACAACAAAAGTACCACTCTATCGCTCAAAACTTGAACTTCCTAACCTCAAGATGGAGGTTGTGAAGTTTGCAAAAGTCGTGACACACTGACAACAAAGGGATCACCTTATCACTCAAAACCTAAAATTCCATAGCTTAAGATGGAGGTTCTGAAGTTCTCAAAAGTTGTGTTCGCCTTCACTTCACAGTTGTTAAGTTGAGAGGTTATGAAACTTTATAACCTCTTGACTTCAGTTATAAAAACTTGAAAACAAACAACTTAACTCAGGCTGATGATGGAAGAAAACACAAGTGCTCCATGAAGTTGATGAAGCTAGTAACTTTGAGTCACATTTCTCAACATTCTCCCACTTGATGAAGAAATTACTGGCTCCTTCCAAAGAAAACTAAAGAATCTTAAACAATTCTTTTGCTCTCCAACCAAGACACATGCACCGACATCCAAGATGTACACCAACTCAGGCAATAGTTCCAACCATCCACCTTAAGAAAAAGGAATGAGCCAACGCATATATGCACCAGTCTCCAGAACACAATCATCAATTCCTATAGACAAAGGACACCAACACTACAACCACTCCACTATTATCACAAGCCATACAAAAGCAACACAATATAAGCTTGAAAGCCCTCAATCATGAACACAACCATGAAGTCATTATCTAGAAATAATATAGAACATCAGCTAGAACAACAACCAAAAAATTGACTGCTCCCATCCAGCTAATCAACCCATGTGACCAAAAATAGCACACACAACAACTGCTAATCCATCCAATCACACATACCTCCAAGGTATCCACATTAGAAAACTCATGCCACTTACATAACCAACCCATCCATAGCAAAAGAAAGGCTCCAAGTGCCAACTAGTCGAAGAAGACCAAACACATCTAGGAACTCACACTACATGGGTAATACCAAATCTAAAAATATTAAGGCATAACGAGTCTACCAACAACATAACATAGAGAGTATAAACATGTAGTTTCAACAAACCATCCATAATGATATGCACAACCTATACAACCCTCACCACAGGTCTCCATAACCAAGACCATAGAGAGAAAATTTTGCACATCATATACCTATAGAGAATCCTCCTACATACACCTCTTAAATGCTAATGATGTCTCCTTATTCTCCATGTATCCATGAGAACCTGCAGCTAATCATCTAATGCTAAACTCCAAATGCATCACTACACTATCATGAAGTTCTCAAGCATATGACCAATGCACCCAAAACTCAAAGAATCACCAGACCATTGTCGAAGCTCCAATCACCTGAATCAGGAACTTATCATGACACCATGATCTTACCATCCCCCTTAGGATATCTCATTCTTTAGGTGAACATAATATGGTCTCAAGAGTAATGCATCATGCCTAAACTCTAATGTGCAATCAAGAGTATACCATGACATGAAACACAACAAACTCTAAACCAAGATTACCTATCAAGCACCATCAACACCTCAACCAAAGACTCATGAGAGTCCTGCATGGCTCTACGATGTTGCACATATTCAAATAGTGTCCATGTAAATGTGAAAGAACCCTTCTGCAGCAACAAGATATAAGAGTGCTTCCTAGTAACATCTGCAACACAAAAGAAGATCATTCACCACCAAGTGATGAATCCAAAGTCATTGCTAAAGTTGCCACTAAACCATGACACTCGAGCTCTCCAAGCATCATGACCAAACATTTGCTAATTTAAAAATCCCTTAGGTCCACACAACAACATGTCCATCTGACAACAATACCAAGTGGCACCAACATCTCCAAACCAAGCAAAAAATGCCATCACTATCAAAAGCTTAAACAAACATGTTTATCCAAGCTATCCATGACATCGTGATACAACTTGATATAGGTCCCCATAACTAAATATTTAGGTACTCAACACCATTCATCCTTGTATCTCAAAGAAGCTATACCAATGCACAAGTGACCACAGATAAAGCTAGCTAACAAGTTTTCACCATCAAAGAAATAAATCTCGTGGATATAGATAGTCTACTCTCATGTTGTCTCACAACAAACATGTAGGGAAAGATATCCCACAACATTTCACAACCCATAGATCTATTCAACAAAAACATGCAAACCCATCATCACACTAGAAATTGCAAAACTAGGGTCTTAAAGAGAATAACCATGTAGACAACATGACTCAAACACCAGATCGAGCTCATATCTAATTTTCCAATAATATCCACAACAAGCACCATAGTTAGGGAAACCACCAAGCAACACCATAATAATGTTGAGTGTCAAATCACATACCAACATTCCCATGCAGAGAAGTCATCACACCTCCTCAAACCATGGTGAACTACAACTATATCATCTAGTCACACCCCAAAAGCTAGGGTATAGAAAATAGCTTAACAATAGCTCCACATTACCACAAGTTTTGCTTAACTGTGTAAAACCTACAAAACCACAAAGTCATGCAAGTACAAACCATCCTTAAAAGTAAACAACAGTTTAGGAACTCCAGGCCCATTTCAAGCCAACTCCAAAACCACCAACATGCATATGCATTCGAGAGAGGCAAGCTATTTCAAAAGCTTCCAGACCATCCAATGATCAACTCCATAGCCTACATGCAACTGGGGTAACATAAAAATTTGTGCCTTCCAATACCAGGAAAAAAACCAAGCATAAGCACATTACTCCATGATTGAACAACAACCCAAGCTTCTCCATATTATTAGGGAGCCTCACATATAGACTCCCAATATGAAATTTTTTTTTGCAACACAACCATGAAGCAAAATATTCCACCCCATGCATTAGGGTTATACCACTACCAACTCACGAGCTTCAGGTCACATAATTTCAATATGAATAGCTCAAGTTTCTCCATCTTCACCATCTTCCATGTTGCGTGTTGTCTCAGAAACTTAAACAAAAAAGAAATAACTTCTACTCATAAAAGGATACATACATCAGTCGATTCCTCCAGATTTCCTCAAGCCTGATAGACTAAGAAATCTTTACAAAAGGAATACCCAGAACCAGCATCTCCAAGGAGGAATAAAACCTAGAAGAAGGCTCTGATACAACTTGTTGGGAAATAAGTGCTCGACATCTCAGAAGGAAACATCCAAGATCATTAGTGCCTTCAGTAATTTTAATTTCTCCAAATCACCTCAAAGACGCGTACTACTATGCCATAAAGTGGAAACAAACATAGTTCATTTCCCACATTAATCCTTAGAAAGAAGTTAATGCTTAACCAGTTTCAACAACACCATTAACAGATTCAACAAACATAACCAATAACCATGAAAGATGAAACATAAGATGTGAAAACATAGATATACGTGGGGAAAACCCTTTCGGGTAAAAAATGCCACACTCCAAAATCCCAGATCACCATTGTATTATTCAACAACAAAAACAGTTACTGTAGACACATAAAAATGTCCTAGACTTGCTAATACCATTTTTCTATTGTCATAAGTCTTCTATTGATTAGATAATTTTAATTATTTAATTAATTCACTGTCATCCTTTATTTTGCTCTTTGATTAATTAAATAAATTTTATTTAATTACGTCACTAATATCCTTGTCTTCTATAATTAAATAAACTAGCATACCTATATTTTACAAATATATGTAAAGTATGATGAGAGATATCCTTCTCAAGGCACCTATTTTTAATCAATTGAACCTTAACCCCAATTAAAGCATACATATATTACATATTAATATATATAAAATATGCCTAGAGTTATCATTATCGAGGCATCTATTGCAACCTAATTGAAGTCTTATTCTAACCATAACTCAACACTAATTAAACGCTAATCCAAATCGTACTTGTAATTGAACCCTAACCCTAACTAAATGCTAACTAAACCCTAATAATGTTGCAATTTCTAATGATTAAATATTTCTTGATTGACTAAGTGGCATTGTGCAATTATTCTATGTTAATTTAATGTTATAAATGTTATAATATAAAGAAGAATATTTCTTATATTTTTTTAATGAATCTTTATATTTGATAAACAAACATCTAAAGTAAAAAATGTGATTGTATAAAACATCCAACTTAATGAGTAAACATACATTTAAATTTAAAAGTGAAATTATTTTTTAAAAATGTCTATTTATTTTATTTTTCTTTTATTAAAAATTATCTTTTAATATTATAAATGTTAATCTATTAATCTCTAATAAAATTTATAACTATGAAACTCTAAACCTAATCCTAATTGAACCCTAACCCTAACCCCAATCCTATTTGAATTTTGACCCTAATCATAACCATAATTCAACCCGAACCTTAATTGAACACTAACCCTAACAATGCTCAATTAAGTTTAAGGTTCAAATAGGGTTAGACTTTAATAAAACTAGGTATAGGGTTGAATTAGGATTAGGGTTGGGTTTTGAATAAAGATTAAGGTTCTATGATAAAGCTTGGGGTTAGTGTTAGGGTTCAATTGAGGTAGGTGTTAGTATTAGGGTTAGGTTTATGGTTCAATTAGGGTTTCATTAATGTTAGTTTTAGAATCATAGTTATGTTTAGGGTTGGATATAACATTAGTGTTAGGTTTGAAGTTAACTAGTGTTAGTTTTAGGGTTGGGGTTATGGTTAGACTTATAATTAGTGTTAGTATTGGGATTAAATTTTATCACTTTAATAAAACTAATATTCAATAAATTCATTCATTTTTTTTTGAAATTATATAATTTAAAATATTTTCAAATTTACCAATGTTGATATATGAGAGATATAACAAATCGAAACTCTATACCATTTATAGTTAAATTTCAATTATATTTTATGAAATTGTTAAAAAATTTAAGTTGCTTACAAATAATTTTGTGTTCTTATAATTAACTTGACATTGTGTATAAAAGGTTTAATTTATGAATGTTATGAATGTTTCATTTAGAATCTATACACAAATTGGCACAAATTAAAAAAAAAATCATTAACAAAGTAAATCAATATTTCATTTCAAAGTAAATTAATTTAAGAGGTGACTATAAACTCAATGGAATGAATATGATATCGAGAATGAAACTAAGAATGACTCAATGAAAATTATCTAGATTCCACGGTGATTACAAGAATATGAATCATGTGAACACAATTTCCATATTTTTATAATTTTAAAATACACATGAATATTGGAAAGAACTCCACCACTCTTATTGGATGTAGTTGACATGTGTATTATTGTTTATCGCTAGTTGCAAGAACTACAACTATTCATGTGATACCAATAAAACCCAAACAAATGACCTTTCCTAGTTTTTCTCCTCTTTAGACAACACAATGTTTTACATTAATTGTAAAAGTTGCATATTTTTCGCTCAATACATGCTAAAAGTTTCACTTATTCAAAATTTTAATTGAAAGGAAATTCATAAATGTAAAATTAGGAGGAAAAAAACCTATAAGTAGGAAAAAGAAAACTCATTCAGCCAATCAAAAACATAGGAAAAAAATTCAATGTAGATCCTAGGTATTTTTACATATTACTTACTGGCATGAATAGTTGATATGCTCAGAATATTTGCTTGTTCATGGATCAAAAAACTCCAAAGGAGAAGAAAGGATTGCCAAGAAGTTTTATTTTATTTTGTTGAAATGACTCCAGAAAAATTACTTTGGCACTGAATGCCTTTTGAGCAATTCTTATTTTTGAGCAATTCATTCTATGAACATAACTTTTGTATTCTAGTATTTTGAGTGATACAATTTTTATTTCTTATAACTAGAAAAATGAGCAAGTTATTTTGTAAAACTAGTTGCAGAGCAGCCTACTAACATCTAGAAAGGAAAAAGAAAACTATAAATTTTCACACTAAAATTTGAAGTCCTTAGGGAAGCCTGGGGTCAAGAATTCTGAAAAATGGTACTCACCAATTATTGGAGAGGAGGAAGGCAAAGGAAAAATATTTTCTACAAACTAAGGGTTTTCTTGATAAGGATTCATATAGATGTCTTCTACAATGTAATTAGAAGGTTGAGGTAGTGGTGACTGCTGCTGCTTATATGGAATATGAAAAAAATTGAGACGATGATAAAATATTTGGCTTGGGAGTTCATGGATGGATTCTACAGAACACAACTTACTAGGATGTGATTCAGATGCAAATCAACCTCTGCTCTGACAAATTCGTCTCAGGAAAACATATACTCTCCTGCAAGTTAAGCTAAAAATTTATACTCTAACCCTAGAAATAAACTTCAACAAAATACCTTGTTGTTGCAGCTCATGCTCAAGACTAAAAATAGTATAAAAGGTTTCAGTTATCAAAAATATATACCAAAATAGTGAGGAGCCAATAGTTGTGCACCCTAACTTCATGCTTCTCAAAATCCTACATGAAAAATTCAAATCACTCCATTTTTTTTACAACTTACTTGGCAAGTCCCCTGCTTATAACTTTCGTTCTAGGGCCACATCAACATGTGTTTTGTCAAGGTGTCCAAAAAGGCCCAAAAAATGTGCTACCAATACTTGTACATTCACATCATGAGTAGTTGAGCGCTGTTGTGGCATCACATGATCAATTGCTTTTTAAATCAAAGGAATACATTTTGTTTCAATTAGGGTTGTCATGTCACAACTATTGGGAATTATATAAACAACTACTATCACAACTATTGAAATATGCTCAACTATAGGATCCTCTCCCCTATATATTAAACTTTTTTTTTACATACTTTTATGTTTATTTATCAAAACCACAAAAAAAATAAAAAATAGACCAAGTTTTCAAAATAATGTTGACTACTCTTTTCAAAGTAAAAGCAAAAGTAATTTACAAAATAATCTCCTCTTGAAGATGCAATTCTTTGTTGGAGTTGAGAAGATACAACACCACAGAAGCCCAAAAGATCTTTGCAAGCAAATAACCTATTACAAGGAGAAGCAAAGAGAAACAACAAAGAAAATGCTCAAGAATGTGGAGCCATGTATTCACCTGAAAATGTAAAATGAATAATGATACAAAAGATAGTTTTCAACTACATATAGATGAAAACCCTAAAAAGGAAAACCCTAGGCTTGCACAATAATAATTAATAAAGTAATTAATTATTATGTACCTAATGTTAGCTTAAGTGAAAAAGAGTTAAAAGGAAACTTTACGTAATTAAACAAATATTGTTTAATTAATAAAGTAAATGTCCAATTACTCTAACACCCCCCCTTAAGATAGACATAGGGAGAAGCTAAAACCTAGAAGAAGCTATTGAAAGCAAAAGCAATGGGTCCTGGCAAACAAGGCCAGATCAGGTACCCAAGTACAAAGAAATCTCTATGAAACAGAGAAAAGGAGAAAACCCAGTGGGAAGAACTCCTCTCTAAAAAGAGATAGAACAACATGCTGAAAGAAACATGAAGGAAGAAAGGCCTCATAAAGACCCCCCAAGGACAACTTCCTTCACCCGAAGCATAGAGTGCAATTGAAGATAGCGCGGAGATGCAAAAGGTTTCGTGAAGATGTCTGCAATCTGCTCGGCAGTGGGAACATGCTCCAAGATGAGAGAACCATCTTGAATCAATTGTCTAATGAAATGCATATGAAGCTCAATGTGCTTCGTCCGTTGATGCTCCATCAGGTTGCGCAAAATGTGTATAGCACTCTGATTGTCACACCAAAGAATAGTGGGACTATCAAGAGGAAAACCAAACTCAGTCATCAACTAATGAAGCCATAAAATCTCCTGACTAGCAAGCATAGCAGCGCGGTACTCAGCCTCTGTAGATGATAATGCATGAGCAGTCTGCTTCTTGCATGACCATGTGATAGGACCAAAGCCAAGAAAAAAAACAAAGCCAGAAGTAGACTTCCAATCATTAACATCACCAGCCCAATCTGAGTCAAAGTAGCCAACAATGTAAGGATCCCCTAATGTGTAGTGAATGCCATATGAAGTGGTGCCCTGAATGTACCTCAAAATACACTTGGAAGCTTGCCAATGACTCTCATGAGGATCATGTGAGAATCGAGAGACAAGACCAACCGCAAAGGAAAGATCAGGATGAGTGTGAGTCAGGTACAACAAACTGCCAACCAACTACTTGTAAAGTGTAGAATCTACTGAAGGAGTGGGGCAAGTAGTAGTCAAAACAACCCCTGACTGAAAAGGTGTGGGGGCAGGCTTGCAATCAAGCATGCCAAAGCATTGAAGCATATCAAAAGAATACTTCTACTAGTAAATGGAGATCCCCTCTAAAGACTGAATCACCTGAAGACCAAGGAAATAGTGTAGAAGGCCAAGATCTGTCATCTCAAACTGCTCCATCAAGGCTAGCTGAGAATTTTGAATCATAGAGGATGAGCTACCTATGATGAGAAGATCATCAACATATAGCACAAGAATCAGGATCTCACCCTCAAGATGTTGAATATAGACCTTGTGATTAGAATGACAGCGAGTGAAACTAGTGGAGAGCAGAAAAGAGTCCATATTCTCATACCAAGCCCAAGGGGCTTATTTGAGACCATATAATGAACGTTGAAGTCTGCAAACCAAAGAAGAATCATGAACAAATCCCTGAGGCTGCTCCATATAGATCTCCTCCTATAGGTCACCATGTAAGAAGGCACACTTCACATCCATCTAAAAAATGAGCCATCCTCTAGAAGCTGCAAGTGATAATACAAAGCGAATAGAATTCATCTTGGCGACAAGGGCAAATGTCTAAGACTAATCAATACCCTCAACCTATGAGAAACCCTTCACAACAAGATGTGCTTTGTACTTATCAATAGAACCATCAATAGCATACTTCGTGTGATACAACCATCGGCACCAAACCATCTTTCTGTCCTTAGGAAGAGGACAGAGATCCCATGTATTATTCCTCATCAAAGAAGAATACTCCTCCTCCATGGCACTATCCCAATTAGGGTGATCTTTCACCTTTGAAAATCTCTGAGGATCCTCTGAAAGAGCATGAGTCAAAAGACTAGAACCCGTAGTATGAGAATGAGTGCGACGAGTGTCTGAAGGATCACCGGCCATAGATCCTACTACCTCAATAGTAAAGCAAGCCCATTTGGGCCTCTGAGGTGGAGCAAGTGGAGGTGGAGATGGGGGATCATCAATATCCTCATCAGAATCCTCAAAATAGTCCTGAAGAGTTGTAGTGGGTGGAGTAGGTAGTGAAGTGGACACTGGAGATAGGGTATCAACTAGAGGAAGGCGCTCATCAAACTGAACATCCCGTCGAAACAGGACCTCTCTGGAATCAGGATCAAACAGCCTATACACCTTAACATCCTGACAGTAGCTGACAAAAATTAGGGGTTAACTCTTCTGCTCCATAGCTCTCCTCTGAGCATTAGGAATAAAAGCCCATGCCTCACTACCAAATACTCAAAATGATGAAATATCAAGCTTGTCATAAGACCAAGCCTCCTCAAGAGTCATATGTTGAATCACTTTGTGAGGCATCTGATTCTGAATATAGTTGGCACAATTGACTGCCTCAGGTCAAAAAGATGAATCCATGGACCTGGACTAAATCATACAATTAGCCATCTCCTATAAAGTTCTATTCTTTCGCTTAGCGATACCATTCTGCTGAGGGGTGTAGGGAATAGAAAACTGATGCTGTAAACCATGTTTAGTGCAAAAATCTCTGAAAGCCTAATTCACATACTTCCCCCCATTATCTGTACGTATCCACCGAATAGAAAGATCAAACTGCTTCTCTACAAATTTCTTGAAAACACGAAAGGAATCAAAGACATCAGACTTGTACTTAAGAAAGTACAACCATGTGCATCTGGAGAGGTCATCAATGAATGTGAGTACATACTTGGCCCCTAAAAAAGAAGGAATGGGAAATGACATGAGGTCACTATGAATCAACTCCAAGGGTGCCAAAGCATGAGTGGTGCTTCTCTTCGAAAAGGGATCTCTGTGATGCTTGCCAAGCACACAATCATGACAAACACCATTAGTGCAGGAAATCCATGGAAGAACAAGAACAAGTGACTGTGTACTCATCTGCTGAAGATATTTGTAATTGACATGGCCCAAATGCTCATGTCAAAGCTGACTCACTGAATCTGCATATGCTATAAGAGATGAACATGTACCCTCAGAAGGTGCAAATCCATCAAATCTGTAAAGACGAGATGCAGTATCAACACTACTAGTAGCCACAACCAAATTAGAATCATGGAGGTCTCGAATAACCACATCATGTGGTGAGAACTCAACTATCTTACTAGACCTAGTGTGGAAAATCTGATAAATGGAGAAGAGGCTCGTCAAAATGTTAGGAACAACCAAAACATCTTGTAGAGTGCCCCCATCCAAAGAGACAGAACCTGAACCCAAGATGGAAAGCTGTAAAGAGTCACCCACTACAATCTGTGAAGTACCACAAGAGGCAAGAGAAGTGACCAACTGCTGAGTGTGAGTCATATGGTGAGAAGCACCAGAGTCTAAAATCCAAGTGGACCCATTGGTCGATGCTCGTGCAGTGAGAGCATGACCCTTCCCTGTGGTGGAAGAAGAAGAAGATAGAGGTGAGGAGATGTGTTGCTGCTGCATGGCCTTCTCTAAAGCCTCTAATCATTTCCAACACCTGAAAAACTGGATGACCTTGCTTTCCATAGAAACTGCAAGTGTCTCTTGATTTATCCTTAGTCTTGGAGGAAGACTCACCAGACTTCGAAGATTTCCCATGTTTTGGATTAAATGGTGGCTTAGAATTAGACTTAGGAGGCAGTTTGGAGGAATGCTCACTACTTGCAAAATCTTTCTTGGGCCTCGATTTATGCTTCTGTTTCCCCTTCAGTGACTGAGCAACCAATTCTTTGCTCTTTGAACCTGAGAGCATATCCATCTAAGAAAGGTGAGACTCTTACCAAGACAATCGCTCACAAAACAAATCAAAGGAAGGCATGGTAAAACTGGCACCCAAACCATCCATGGTGGAGTAGAAGGAGGAAGCAAATATCTGAAATGGACCACGAAGCTTCGAAAGAATCAAGTAAATGCACCCTGTGTTTGTCTTGTTCTTCCCACAACCCTGTAAAATAGTATGGATAGTTTTGAACTTGTTCAAAAAATCCTCAATAGTGGACAATGAATTAGGTAACAATGAAGTCAGCTCTGCCTCAATCTATAATGCATGGAACTCATTAACAGCCCCAAAAAGTGTCTCAAACTTTAGCCACATGGCTGGAGGAGTGAGCAAAGCATCAAGGTGAAACAAAAGACTGTCTGAAACATGCATGCATAACAAACCTATAGCCTCGTCCATCTTGTTCCTGTGCTACATAATCTCAAAAGGACACTACAACTAAGGCTGAACCTCATCTAAACAAGACCATAACCCTCATGACCTGAGTAGCCTCATCATACGAGACTTCCAAGTGTGATAGTTATGTGATGTGAGTAGCTCAACTGAAGAGTCTGCCATGAAACCCTACACCTATACCTACTTGTGTTTTTTATTATTATGTGATCTTTCAGAATAGATAGAAGATGCAGAAGGGTTTGTATTTTTGGGAGTTTTGGTGTTCTGGTTTTCTGATATAAATGACAGAAAGCAAGAGAAAAACACCCCCCACAAAAGATAAACCCAAACCCTAGTACAAACTGAGAAGAAGGAAGCAATGCATAAGCAAAAAAATACTTCAAGACAAATTCTCATGTACCTGGTGAAAATTCTGATAAAATAGATCACATCACTAAATAGAGCATGTTGAGAGCTTTCCAATGCCTATTCAAGTTTGAAAAATGAAGTTTGTTTGCATCTTCTATGACCCCGGAAGTGAAGAAAGAAGACCTCACTTTGACTGGTAAAAAATATCTAGACTGGTAAAAAAATTAAAAATATTTCTATACCATCAGATTGGTGTCATTCTTATCTTTCCAACACTTCTTCCTGTTCAAAAAACGGAGCTAGGATGCCCAAGTTATGCCCATTTGACCAAAAATGACATAATAGGGGGTCGGAGAGAGAAAAATAGCCCTCAAGGGCTTAAAAAACGGCGACCCCAGAGCACATGGTGGACCGAGGGCTAGCGCGTAGGTGGTGGTGACATGCGGGCGGCGCGGCCAGTGGCACGCAGGTGGTGCTCGAGCGGCGCAGTCCGGTGGAGCTGGCAGTCATGGTGGTTAGGGGGTTTTAACATTTAGCAAAAATAAAAAATATGATTTTTTTTTTTTTTTCTGATTTTTTTGCCTTTTTTTTGCTCTATACGGCCTTAGGGCAAAAAGAATTTATCTTCCAAATTGATTGTAACCAAAATCGATGATTTGACAGTCGATTTAGGGGTTTTTGGGTGCTACGAATCCAATAGCACTGTCCATTTGAGCCCAAAGTGAACCCAAAAAATGGAGTATGCTGAATCCACCCAATAAAAACCTTAGAACCCTAGATTTGCTTCCAATGCAAAATCTCAAAACAAGAACAAGTAGCTACAAATCTATGTACATTTCTGATTATACTAAGAATCTACCCTAGAAATTACATAGTCAAAACCTTGGCTACTATTCTCTCTTACATTGATAAATAGCATTATCCGTCAATTATAGAATTACAAAGAATATTTAGGATATAGATTAGCAAAGAATCATAAAGCTTTATATGGAATTCGCTTCCCAAATCCCACTCACCCACATGAAAATCTCAATGCAAGGAATGACAAATCCATTTTCATGTGATTTATTTCCAAATGACCTGAAACAGTGTGTAAATTAATCAATGATTTTTTTTTTGAAAGAATGTAAACAATATATATATATATGTATTAATCATGTAGCTTGTGATATTATACTAACCAGGAAGCCCTTGAGATATAAATGGAGTCTATCTACCTTGAACTAAACCTATACTAAAAAAAATTTGCAGTTCAGTATCCCAAGCAAAAGATGCATGTACCTGTCATCAATTTGCATTTATGTCAGTTAATACTGCAACAAGGGCTACGGTTATTAATTGGGTTTCTTTATAATGTTAAAAGGAAATTGAAATGATAAATTTTATCAAGAAAATAGTCCTCACCTAGAAAGTGGTATCCCTGAACATTTCTACAGGTACAGGTGCAATAGCTGTTCTATGAAGCGAAGTTGTATTTGTTGAGCTTACAATTATGGGTATATCAAATCCATAGCATACTCTTGCTTGCAATGAAGCTTGTTACTATTGCATTTGGTGAAACTGAAGATAGGGTACCAAATCAGGAGACATTCCTCCCAGGGAAGGAAATTTTCCACATGGAGCCATCATCTGCACAATATTTACAAAACAAGTCTTTAAGTTTGATTTCTTCAAAACACAGAAAATGTTCAAAAGAAAAAGAAAGTTATATTTTCCCCCTAATCTTAACAGTGATGGTTTTATTACCTCTTTGGAAAAGAAGTTGTCAATATTCAAATCCAACCTAGGATTAGTAGTTGGTAGTTTCATTGAGAGAAACTGTCATCATGTAATACAAGCCAGAATCAAGTTTTTTTTAAAAAAAAGATCAAATTCTGTGGAAACTATCTATAGAAGCTCCATGCAAAATTAATCACTTTATGATGATGATTATTAGGAATTTATTGTCAGTGTATCAAATTGTGTTGTTCTTCTTGGATCCACTGAATAGTTTGATTGGGTTTGGAGGTTTTGAGCCTCTCTAATAATTTTTTGAGTATTTTAAATCCGAGACTAAGAAAGTATTTTTCATCTTCTATTTTATAAGAGTGCATATTTTATAGGGATTTTACAATACCTCTACTTGTCTTTGCAGAGATTGTATGTAGTTAATGATTTCATCAAGCATAACAGCTTTTCCTATAACTTGAAATGAATGCACACCAGGGAAAAAATTACTAAATAACTAAAAAAATCATATATGTTAAATAAGCATTACACTAATATACAAACCCGTTGAAAGGGAATACATTGTTAAATGCTACTTTAGATGAGTATTCCCTCTATCAAAAATCTAATTTAAAGCATTAACTACCTTATTAGATAACAGAAAGGAGTAGAGGAGGGCACACCATAAAGTGTGGAATATAAAGAAAAGTCATACAACTTACTTTATTACAACCACGCACCAAATCTTGCAACTATTTCATCCTTTCGCTAATCTTTTCTCTTATGACCTGTACACAAAAACCTTTGAAGTCTTAGAAAAAGCTTACAAATCTCAATCATTATACATATGAGCATATGCATTCATAAAATGTATTTAGGAAAACAAAACATTAAACAAAGGTGAAAAGTGGCAAGCATTCTAAAAGTAATAATACTTTTCAGTTTTGCAGAAACTTTAAGTAAAATATTATCCACTAAGTCATGACAGGAGTGTAACTCCAACAATTTTCTGAAAGGGGGACAGGATGAGCAGAGTAGTTGGAGTGCAACTCCAACTACTCCGCTCATCCTTTCCCCTGCATTTCATTTCCACTCAAGTCTAAGAAAATATGACTTACAGAAGAAAAGACAGTTCACTGATCAATCTTTAAGGAAATTAGGAAGAAGAAATGCAGTAAAGGCATGCAAGATACAACAAGAAGCCTACTAGGAGAGAAGTAGGCGGCTTGGCCAAAATCGACGAGCTTGATGTTATTGGAGAAAGAAGTGGAAGAAAAGAGAATATTTTTCGGCTTAAGGTGTTGATGTTATTGATTAGATAATTTTAATTATTTAATTAACTCACTATCATCCTTTATTTTCCTCTTTGATTAATTAAATACATTTTATTTAATTACGTCACTAATATCCTTGTCTTCTATAATTAAATAAATTATATTTATTTAATTATTTATCATTTTGCAACTATAATTAAATAGTTATTTTAATTCTATAATTATTCATTTATCCTCTTCTTCCACAATTAAATAAATTTTATTTATTTAATTGCTAATTAATTCTTCATCTTCTTCCTATTTTGAGTTAAATTATTATTTAAATAAAAAATCAACTTGTCACATGTCCCACTTTTGAATTAAATTCAAAATGCCAACTCAACCTCTTAAATCAAATAATTTAAATTTGTTATTTGATTTTCCAACAGTCTTTCCATTATCAACTTTCCTTCTAATTTTAAATAAAATCGTTTATTTAAAACTACCCACTTTTTAATTTCCCACCAAGTAAATAATTTAAAATCATTATTTACAACTTTCCTTCTAATTTCACATAAAATAATTTATTTAAAATTGTCCACTTTTTATTTTCTCCCCAAGTAAATAATTTAAATTAATTACTTACTGTCACATGGCCCCACTTTTGAATTAAATTAATTTTTAGTTCAAAAGGTCAACTTTCCTCCATAAATCAAATAATTTCTAATATTATCTGATTTTCCATCTTTTTCTTTTTTCGTGCCCATATTTCCTCTTGTCACATGCAAACTTGACCATTGATTTTATTTTTCTAAAATCAAATCTTAGCCCTTCATTTTAAATGTTGCCCTAACCATAATTGTGGGTTGTCACATTTAATTCCAACCATTGATCTTAGGGAATTTCTCAACTGATAATCTTGGCCATTCATCCACAATGGAATTTTCTATAAAAGAGCAATTTTTACCTCATTTTGACATCTACATCTCATATCTCTTAATCTCTTGACTTCATGCTTAGGATATCTTATGTTAACATTGTCATTTTGCAATTTTTTCTATTGCATGTAGAATTTAGCTTATCTTGCATTCTCATAGGAATCCTTCAATATTTGCTAGGTCATAGTCATAGGCATGTTTTCTCATCAAAATATAAGGGAAAACTTAATATTACAACAAATGGAGAAGGGCTATGGAGGTGATTCATGGAGGTCTTGAAGGGCTTTGGTAACCTTGTTCTTGGTTTTGCTTCATAGTTATACTAGGGTTCTATTTCTCATTTGGATTTAATACTAACCTTGGAAATATACCTCAGTTAAAGTTACAATACAAATCAGGCTCATGACCTTTATAGAGTTTACATATTGTTCCATTTTGGAGAATATTAGGAAGCATAACCAATTGCAACCACATCTCTCAGCAAGAGACATCTCGTTCAGCTAAATAGCCTCACAACTTGACCATCAACCTCTTAGCCTCTGTCACACATCCACTTCTCCTTCACCTTCTGCAAGATTCATCTCTTTGCTCATGACAACCTAGCCTCTTGACCTATAGATGGTTGCTTAGCCAGTGCATTTCCCAACCTAGTAACCGCACTGCTCTGCCTCCATGGCCCTGCTCCAAGAGAGACATTTTATTTCTCTCTAGCTATTCAACTACTGCACCCCTTTAGGGTTACACCTCAAGCCACACACCATCATTCAACATTTATGGCCATCAAATAAGCAGTTGAATAAATCTCCAGTGTCAAACTTAGGGTTATCCACCTAACACCATGTCGCCCATCAAAGAGACATTTAGTACCATCTCATAAAGCTCATCGAGCACATGGGACCACATTCCATCTATTCTCCATGTCATTACCACCTATTGGCCTTCAACACGATCCACCATCCTATTGGGTCCCACATCCATCAATAGTTAGAAACCAACCATCACTTTCCAACTGTCAACTCTCCTTCATATGTCACTTACCATGGTGAGGGGTCCACCAAGGCACACATACATTGCTTGTGCAATTCTAGAGAATCAAAAGTGAATCTACAATATTCACAACAAATCTCCTAGAAAAGACTTAAATATTTAACTCCCAGTGGTCCCCACATCCATCAACATCCAAGTCACTATGTCACCGAAAAACCAAACTTCACAATCTCAACATCAGAGGTTATGAAGTTCTCAAAATCTACGACATGCCGATAAGGAGATCTCCAAGTTGGGAGAAAACCAAACTTCACAACCTCCATTGGAGGTTAGGAATATATAGAAACCTATGACATGTCCACGATGTTGCCAAGTCGAGAGAAACTTGAACTTCAGAACCTCCAGTTAGAGGTTAGGAATTTCCTAAAACCTGCGACACACCGACAACAAAAGGATTGCTCTAACACTCAAAACTTGAATTTCCAAACCTCAAGATGGAGGTTGTGAAGTTTTCAAAAGCTGCGACATGCCAAAAACAAAGGGATCACCCTATTGCTCATAACCCAAACTTCTAAACCTCAAGATGGAGGTTGTGAAGTTCTCCAAATCCATGACATGTTGACAATTTCCTTCAATTCATAGTCGCTAAGTCAAGAGGTTATGAAACTTTAGAACTCTACAACTCTAGTTAGAAAAAGTTGAAAACTAGCGACTTTACTTAGGCTGGTGATGGAGGAAAACACAACTACCCTAGGAAGTCGATCAAGCGAGTAACTTTGAGTCACATTTCTCAACATAAATCACAACAACAATGTGAGTTATTCTATCAAGAAATTTCTCTTCACCATCTGGGCATGCTGATGCATACATTATTGGCTCCTATTAAGTAGGTGGTCACCACTCTCCACATGTCATCCTTATCAGCACTGTGCAAAAACCAAAACCTATGTGACTTTATGCACTAGTCAATCACATATCACTACATGTCACTATTCATCATCATCACCTTCCTATTGGGTCCCAGAAGTTATACTGCTTGTGCAATTTTGAGGAATCTAGAATGGAATCTACAATATTCACACCAAGATCCTAAAAAGACATCCAATCAAAGCTCTGTTTGATCTCCACTATTCACTTCTACCACTAGTTCATGGCTTACATCACCTTCCACTATGTTTGTATACCGCCTTCGTAGGTCCCACCATGCATCAATAGTCAATATCCACCCATCATAGATTAATCTCCACTGATCTCTGCTGACCCCATGGGACTTAGCTGGGATCCTTCAAAAGCTCGACATAATTAACAAGCACTATCAAATCTTCTTGATCACAGTTGTTGATCATACACCATTTACTCATGTCCTTGATGCAATCATTCATTGCCACCTATTACTGTGACATTGTGTTGCAATAACTACGTCTGTTGACCCTGTAGATCTCATCATGCATGTTGTGAGCACCATTGATCTTCAACATTCAATCACCATCATTCCCTACTAACCCCACAAGTCTTAATTGGGCCCCACTAAAATCTCAATGGGGTATGCAGGCTAATACCACATATACAACTTCTAATGTCACCAAATTTCACTTTCCACTAACTTCAATGACTTCACCTTTCTTTGTTGAGTGGTAAGTTAGACATGTTCCTAAAAAACCTACCAACCTTAAAGCACAATCTTCATAAGTTCATCAAACTAGAGAAAAAATTGACAGTGCTACAAGGTGGGGAGTTAGCAAAAGATAGTGAAACATCACCCGAGTTAGACCATATGCCAAAAACACTGCCAAAGCTATACTTAGTCAAAAGCTTTGAAGTGGTAAGTTAGAGAAGTTTAGAAAAAAGCCACACAACATATGACTTAGCTGAATTTTTCTTTCCTTCTAGCACTCAATGGACTATCGAGGGGACCGAAGAAAATATCCCACCAAAGAAAAAATGTCTCACTAATGATACATGTAGACAATCCCAACCTAGGCAATGGGGTTGTTTACCAACATGGGAAGATATATTTAAGTTATCACTTAAGTTATTGGCAACCTATCATAGCAAGTCAATGAAGAAATATAACATTGTAACCAACACTGCCATGACTACAAACATATTAGGGTTTATTTGTAAACCCTAATATCACTTGAGAGCATAAATAAATCATTTATGGGTGCATCCTTCACTTTATGGACCTATAGAGCACATCACTAGAATTCTCTAAAAAAAACCATCACAAATCTGCCACCAAATTCACCATCTGATCCATTGCTCTCCATTCATCCTTTGTCATGATACCAACAATCTCCTTTGCTTGATTTTCCCTTTTTACATCAATGACAACATTATGTGCTTCTATATAGGATCAACACACTTCTCCTTTGACCCCCTTTTGACATCAATGACAACATATTCCAAACATTTACGGGAGTTGAGATAGCCATTATTCCCAAAAGCCCGATCTACCAGGAATTTTTTATTATCCCAGTTAAGGATCTCAAAGGAGATTGTTAAAACATGTCACAAATCACATGCCCAACACCAACTGAGGGGTGGAAGCATCAAGATTCTAACAATCCCCCCCTCAGCACAATCATGGGATTTGAACCCGTGACCTCTCTTTGATACCACGTTTATGGGAGTTGAGCTAGCCGTTATTCCCATAAGGCTAACCTACCAGGAATCTGCTACTATCCTAGTTAAGGATCTCACAAGAGGCCATTAGACCATGTCACAAATCATCTTCCCAACACTGATTGAGAGGTGGAGGCATCGAGCTTCCAACAATTTTGAGAGAAACTAAGCTTTCTTCTATTACATTCCAGCTAGAACAAAGTAAACACAAATATGTGATTCAATTTCCTTCTACACTCGACAAAGTTGAATCAAGGCCCATGGATAGACAAGAAGTTGAGGAGAGCTTATCTAGCTCTTAATCTTCAAAAGAGGATGAATAATATCTAACTCATCCTATTCATAGGTCTACAAGGCATAGATAACCACTAGAAGGTATTCACCTAATGATTGGAGATTTATTTTTTCTTTGAATACTAACATGGATGAACCAAGATCTGTAGAAGAGGAACTAGGTATGAATGATGCAAAATTCTTGAAGATTGCTATGGATGAAGAAATGTCATCTTTGAAAAATAATGATACATGGGATCTTGTACTATTTCTTGAAGGATGAAACCTATTGGTTGCAAATGGGTGTTCAAGAAAAATATTGGTTCAGATGGAGGTATTGAGAAGTACAAAGAAAGGTTTTTTGTGAAGGGTTACTCTAAAGTTGAGGATGTTGATTATGGTGAGATATTTTCTCTTGTTGAAAGGATTGCATCCATTAGATTTTTAATTTCAATTATTGTTGCTTATGATTTAGAGGTTGAGAAAATGGATGTGAATACTTCTTTCCTTCATGGTGTTTTGGAGGAGGATATTTATAAAACACAATTCGAGAACTTCATGGTGAGAGGTAAAAGTAAGTTGGTTTTCAAATTGAAGAAATATTTGTATGGCTTAAAATAGAGTCCTAGGATGTGGTACAAAAATTTGATACATATGTGTTGAGTTTGGGATTTGAGCATTCTACATCAGATCATTGTGTTTATTATAAAACTAATGGTGATCCTTTCCTATTTATTTCATTATATTTTGATGATATGTTATTTATTAACAAAGGGAAAGGTATAATTTCATAACTGAAATCTCAACTTGCTGCTAAATTTGAAATGAAAGATTTTGGTGCAGCTAGACATATTCCTGGGATGGAAATTAAAAGAGGTAGAGTAAATAGAAATCTATGGATTGGCCAAAGTAAGTATGTCAATTCAATTTTATAGAGATTTAACATGTAGGACTATAGACCATTTTGTCAATTCAATTTTATAGAGATTTAACATGTAGGACTATAGACCATTGTGTGTTCCCTTTTCAATTGGAATAGAGATCTATTTTGGATTGTCCAACATCTCCATGAAATATGGAAGACATGAGCAAAGTTCCTTACTACAGTGCAGTTGGAAGTTTAATGTATGTTATGGTTTGTACAATACCAGAAATTTCCCAAGCAGTGGGAGTTCTTTCTAGATATATGTCTAATCCTAGTAGAGTTCATTGGGATGTAGTTAAAAGAGTCTTTAGATATTTTTTTGGTATCTCAAATTATTTCTTGTGTTATCATAGCAATATGATTGAAGATGATATTTCCCTTGATATTCATGGTTATGTGGATTCAAACTGGGCATGTGATATTGATAGAAGATGATCCACCAGTGCTTATGTTCTTACTTTATTTGGTTGTGCGATTAGTAGGATGAGCAAGCAAAAGGATGTGGTTGATTTTTCCACTAATGAAGTAGAGTATATGGTAGCTACTCATGTTTATAAGGAAGCCATTTGGCTTAAGAGACTGTGTTTAGATATTGGAATAAAATGAGATGATATTTCCCTTGATATTCATGGTTATGTGGATTCAAACTGGGCATGTGAAGTTGATAGTAGATGATCCACTAGTGCTTATGTGCTTACTTTATTTGGTTAAGTGATTAGTTGTATGAGTAAGCAATAGTATGTGGTTGCTTTGTCCACTACTAAAGTAAAGTATATGATAGCTACTCATGTTTGTAAAGAATCCATTTGGATTAAGAGGTGTTGAGTGAAAATTTATTATGGAAATCAGAGTGTGATATTCCTAGCTAGGAACCCAACATTTCATGCCACAACCAAGCACATTGATGTATGTAGTATCATGTTGTTAGAGATATGATCGAAGATGTTAGGGTGAAGTTGTTTAAGGTAGAGAATTTGATGAATATTTTTTTTTCTTTAACTAAGCCTATTAGCATAGATAAGTTTAGATGGTGTTCAGAGACTATGGGCCTTTCGGCCCTTAGAAATTAAAGAGATGATGTTTACACCCTACCATTGCTCTTGCAAGGTGCTCAACAAGAGAGATTTATTGGGAAAATGTGTCTCAACCTTGCAATTATACAAGGTTTTTATTGTTGATAGGATGTATATATATAGATATATTTCCTAGTTACATAGATACATGTATACTTTGGTAGAATAGAGAAAAATGTGAGCATGTTAAGAAAACTCCTCAATAGTTGACATATATTAAATAATGCTATATTTTAAATATGAACCATTTTTTATTAGGTTTTAGATCTAATGATAGATATTTTTTTGGCCTGTCTTTCCCTAGAATGTAACCCTATTTTATGAGGGCATTATATTATAACTATAGTAGTGTGATGTTTCCTGAGAGTCTGATAGTAGTCATGTTGTCTCTTGATCTCTGGTGGTGATACTCTTGTGAGAATCTTCCTCTATAAGTATATTGGGTGGCTTTTGGAGTGTGGGGTTTTTCTCTATAAAGGGTTTTCCCTACGTAAATCATTGTGTTGTGGTATGCATGATATTTGTGTTTATGATTTTTAAGTTTCTATAACTATTAAAGATCTATAATTTTTTGCATTATTTTTTTCTCAAGATTAGTGTAGGAGGTTGTTCCACTACCTCAACTTCCTTACACTAAATTATATTTGATGTCCCACACCTCGTGTTATTTCCCCTCTATGACCGTTTATCCCTTCAAAACTTGAGATCCTGCATGAACCCAAGACCTTCACCCTTAAGTCTTATTTCTAGTTTTAATCTCAAACCTTATCCCTACACTACTAGATTTCTTGTTCCTTATTTTACCCACACTCCCATACTTAAAGATTTCACTAGATCAAAGAAGAAAATTTCACTAAGTATGGTTGCTGGTAATTTCAAGTTTACTTGAACACTCTAATGAGCTTCAACAAGGGTGTAGATTGCTAAAAAATAAATATGTCCAAGAGTTCCAAGGTTTGTGAACTTCCCAAATGTCATGAAAGCTCAAAAAAGATCAAAATATATTACATGTGACATGAAAAAATGGTTTTAAGTGATGTATCAAATTTTTTATAGGTTTAAGAACCTCTTGAAATTTGGACAAGGTCTAGTAATCCCTCAAAAGGTTGATAGATTCATGAATATGCAATGAGAAATGGGTGGTTTTGGTGATTCACAAGTTCTTGGACTTTCCAAATCATTGATATGGTCTTATGCAACACTTTTCAATAAGGTTGGCTTGGTTCTAAACTTATCATAGGGACTAGACATGGTTGTCGAACCTATAAAATCTTCCAACATACAAAAGGAGGTTATGCTCATTGGGTGTTAGTATATTTTGAGTAGTTCTAAACCTTAAGTAAAGTATTAATGGAGGCTAGAAAAGGGTTAAATTTTTTTAAAATATTCTTATAGATCTTTTGAAGTATCAAAAAGGCCCAACATAAAGGGTAAACATGAAACATGACTATTTTGAACTCGAATATAGGTGCCAAAAGGAATTTATAGCTAGATTCCACAATGTTAGTATAAATAGAGTCATTATCACACCTATTTAACTAATAATATTTCTTGGATTGATCTATTCACACCTAAATTAATTTTACTTATGTTTATTTTTATTTTGTCTCACTTCATATGGTTGATATATGTGTCCTCATGAATTGAGACACCTATTGACACTTTCTCACACACTTTCCAAGTGAGCTCACAAGTGTCCCACCTTTGAAGGGGTAGTTAGATTTTAACTCCTACCTTCTCACCTCCTCATCTTTCCTACATATGCAAGACTTGATAATTGTATTTACACTCTTCATTTTATATTGATAGACATATTTTTGTTTTCAAAGTTTCACTTGTGGAAGGTTATCAAATTTGAGCTTTTTGATCTTGGCATTCTCCAACATGGTATCAGAGCCATTAGAGCATGTTCTTACCTACATTGAGGTGAATCCCACACATAAACCTATCAATGGAGCATCATAGAGCCAAAAAAACACCACCATCATATCTAAAAGGCTTGGAAAACAAAAAAATACCTTTCATTTCATCATGTTTGCTAATTTTCAATTTTTGCAATTTGTTGGGCCTTTTAGCCTATTTTTGAAAAGGTTAAAAAAAATAGTAGAGGGGCAATCTTCCCTCTACCCATCTACTTGTTAGGGTAGATATTTTTTCTTTTTTAGACATTTTTTCCTATATAACCTATTGTTGCAAGAAATATTGTTGCATCTTGTTTCCATTTTGGCCTATTTGAAGGGTTAAACCCTATCTGGATCATGCCAATTTTTCTATGGTTTGGTTGCAAGGTTTCAATGAGGTGTTTTTTCAAGTTTACAAATGTCACGACTAAGTATTTAAGCAATTGTGGATCTATGAAGTGGAATTTCATTGGCTACAACTCTCCCTTGCTTTCTATCTTGCAAGGCATCTCCATCTCCCTTACACAAAGATTTACTTTTCCCACTCTTGAGATGTAAAAATTTCAACAAGGGCCTCAACTTACCAAAATAATTTCATTCCCATAAGGCTTAGATGTAGTGCAACTCCATGCAAGACATTTTAGATCAGGGACACTATGGTTTTTGTTGGGAATTTGGTTCAATAGAAGCACTCTTAGATTACTTCTATATTAACTTCAATGTGAGTGTTACCCTTTCAGAAAATGATCTAGTAGCATGGTGTGGGTTCTAGCATGGTGATGGTTTTGAAGGGGCCTTATCCCATCTTGTAGCACTGCTTATTCAAATGCCTCTTCACATAGGTGACCTCCATCAATTTCCCACATGCCCTCAATAGAATAGATTGATTATATTCTTATTATTGTAAAATATTTGTAATTCTTTGTTGCATAAATGTGTCTATGTTGGAAGTGGCTCTTACATGTTTGCACATATCGACCCCTAAAACATTCAACAACATCTATTTTCTAGGCACCACTTCCTCCATTTATAATATTAACCTCATCAACAATAACACCCTTCTTCATGCCACGAGCTATATTCATCACTTAGTGTGGTTATTTATCATCTCATTCCATCAACAATCGGCTCCTTGGATCCTTCAAAGTTTCCAAAGTCCTTCCCACATGGCCTTCCAAATTTAAGTTTTCCCTTTCAACTAAGGTTTTTTAAAATCAATTACAGTTGCATTTAAAGTGCATTTTTATTGTAGCTATTAAACTATTTTCTTCTAACCATTAAATTTTTTTTCTAAACAATAGTGGTTAGGATAGACCATTTGACTAAATCTTAAGCTTGTAGGGGGGTCTAGGAGAGTCATTATCACACCTAGTTAACTAATAATCTTTCTAAGATTGACCTTTCACACCTAGCTTAAGTTTACTTAGGCTTTGTTTTCTTTTTTTTGAACTCATATGTTTGAGACATGTGTCCTCATGACTTGAGACATCTATTGAAACTTTATCAAACATTTATCAAGTGACCTCACAAGTGTCCCACCTTTGGAGGAGTAGTCAAAGTTTCATCATACCTTCTCACATCCTCATCATTTCCTATATATGCAAGGCTTGATCATTATATTTACAAACTCTTCATTTTATATTGATAGACACACTATATTGTGTTAATAGTTTCACTTGTGGAAGGTTATAAAATTTGAGCTCTCTAATATTGGCATTCTTCAACACATAATTCCACTTACTCTCATCTACTCCAATATTTTTACAACCATAGGGAGTAATTTTTTCCACCTTTGATAGACTTTCCATTACATTTTGTGAGAAATATCCCACACTATGTTCTATGAATTTTATTACCAAGACATGTGCAAGCCCAAAAGGACATATTTTCATGCCTCATAGGTACTTGCAAGTTGTGGATTTTTTCATGAATCAAGGAAAATGATGTTCTAGAGGTATATGTTCTCACAAAATTGTACCAATCAAAAACCAATTAAGTTACTGTTGATATTCTTGCCCCTTCTTTGTTGGTCATGGATTTTTGAAGTTATTTATGATCTTCCCACCCCTTCTTTGTTGTTCATGGATCTCAAGGGTTCCCTACACTATGGAACTTCCCACCCTTTAGCTTTGATCCATGTGAAAGCTATATATATTTTTTTTTTCTTGAATGAAATTCTTTGTAATTTGATATTTTAAGTCACTACATCGCTAGAGAAATCTAGGGCTTCAAATCATACTAGTTTAGCTTATCTTGTGAGCATCATTTTTGTGAAACCATAAATAGATAAAATTTGTGAGATTTATCAATAAGATAGTCTCTATGATAGTTTGTATTTCACAAAAGGAGTCTTCTAGTAATCGCTATGGTTTCTTCCTTGCCTTTGGAATAAGTGTATGTTATATTTGATGAGTATGATAGTATTATAATTTCTTGTAAGCATTATAATGGTATTTTATATATTACACATGGATTTATATAGTTTTTGGATAAATTATTAGGTATGCTCTATTATTAATACTATCCATTTGATGTATGAATATATATATATTATTATTATTTATAGTTTTAGTCACTTTAGCTTTGATAAAATGTGAGTATATCCCATTATATAAGCATAAATCTTAAGAACCAACGATTCAATCATATAATATTAAAATAAAAAATCAGTTGCTAGTAGTGTAGGTATTAGTTTTATAATTTTTGCAATTTATGATTCAATTATCTGAATAGGGAAATATCATTACAATTTTTAATTTTTTTACGCAAAAGTGGAGGTCCACTATATTTAATATTTATAATAATAAGTAGATAATACAAAATACTGGCTCAGAAGGGCATACCAGTAGGAAAGAGCCAACGAGAAAACCTTCGGTTATAGCCCCAAAAGTAAATTTCTTACAAAAAATGATCATAATAGTGTAGGATTAAGATCCCCCAAAAAATTCTAACCAGAAACCCAACTACCTAAGAAAATTTAAACTATATCATACCTAACCAAGTTCTAAACAATTCCTAATAACATATAATATAGTGAACTGCCCAAAATTTGGTCATACAAGACCCATGATACAATATAAAATTGTTCACGTGTAGATAATGACATCATCTATGCATCACGTTCGCAAGCACGTGTACTCGAACATTGGTTGATAACAAAAAATAACCTGATGACACTGCCAAAATATTCCTTCAACTAGCTGTCAATCATTCTTCAATTTGTTCACCACCCTGAATATATTTTTCATCATGCCCTTCCATGAAGCCCTGGAAACCCATCTCATTTGCGAAAAAATCAAAACCCACCACCAGTTCTTTATCTTCTAGTTCGTCAAGTTGCAGCCAAGCCCTGGCCAAGTGTCCATTATGACCTCCCCTACCATAATTTGCAGAAAACCCTTCCCTATCATCCCTTTTTGCTTCAACTATTGCTGCCAATGCAAGTTCAGACGACAAAGTTAACACTATAGGAATTGAGTGCAAGTGAGGCATATGCTCACACAGGAAGGAAAGAGAGTAATACTTCTCCTTAATTTCAAAAGATAGATTTGCACCAATCCTATTAGCATTTTTCTTTAATTCTTTGACAACAATATTATCATCTTTCAATTGCAAGCCTAGCCTTATTGCTTCAAATATTTCATCACAACCCTAACGGTGCTTTATATTCTCTTGTGGAAACAGACCCCCAACAAACCCATCCCCAGTGAAAAAATTGTAACCTTGGACTACATTCAACAATGCATCATTGTCCAAAACATGGGGCTTTACACATTTGCAAACAATTACCTCTAATTCGATAAGGGATTGAAGTAGGTCCAATGTGTTGGATAGAAAAATTGACAATACCTGAGAAGGAAATAGAAGGTGAAGGGATCTTGGATTTTTAACTTCAACCCCTAAAACTTCTCTGATTGCATCCTCCACCCTAGGGCAATCAACTTTGAAGATTTGTGCAAGATCTCCATTTGAGAGATAACCTTCAAATTGTCTTTCCCTTTGAGAAATTAGGCAATTGAACCTAATATTCCATGGATGACTCATCATCTTGGCAACACTAACCACCTCCAACCGCACTCTGCAAATACATACTTTCTCTTGTTTCTCCCTACTGACGCAAAGAGTTGCTGAAAATGTGGTGGTGAGTAAATACAAATGAAATCCTGTTAATGTTGCAAAACCATGAAGCCACTGCGAACCCTAGAAATGATAAGACTTACACCTCTACTTCACAGGTGTAAAATATTTCTTTTACTGAAGGGCATTCATTTGTCGTTACTTGCATGTCTTCTTACCTTCAAATGTGGATTTTGTTTAACCTTTCTTTTGTCCACTACTCTTTATTTTGTATGCATAAAATCAATGAGAAATGTGCCATCACTTTAATCAAAGCCAGGCAATCATTCACAAATCTTACCAAATTTAGTTTTCATAGGAAAAGGTAGCAACTATTTCTTCATTTAGGATCGCCAAATTAGTTGGAGCGAATTTCTTTCCCTTTTATGAAGCATCCAACTCGTGCAAAACCTTTACGAATTTTCCATAATCCTTTTTCAATTTTGTGATATAAGATGATGTCAATAAGTACAAAACAAATTTATCTAATATTCATGCTATCCTCTCAACTCAGATTTTGCATCCGAGCCTGTGTACAACTGCCTAACTTCCCATGAACGAAACTCCCATCTCAAAAAGTTTTATGCCTAAAAACTTGCAAGGTATAGAACCAAACTAGTTTTAAAAGATTTCATTTAATTTCATGGATTCACTTTAGATACACATGCGAAGTTTCAGCTTTCTAATGTAATCCTTCAATTTTCTAATAGAGTCAGTCATCTATATAATCCTCGTGTGCCTCTTGTTTGATTAATCGAATCAGACTGGGAAAATCAATTAATTGATGTAAATCATACAAAACCTTGATCTCCTTATCCACGCAACCTAAATTTTCAAGAAAGTCTATTACTCTATTGCCTTCTCAATAAGTATGAGAGATCATAGTAGAATGAAGCTTATATAGCATCATCCATACCTTCTAAATTATATAATTTAAATTCCAATTCAATACCTTACGATCCCTACAAGCATTAATAATTATCATAGAATCTCCCTTTATGTGTAACTTGTCAATTTTCAATTCCAGTGCCAGCTCCAAACCTAGAAGCAATGCTTGAGCTTTTGCATTATTTTTTGTACCTTGGTGTAGATTGAATGAAGAGATGGCAAATCTTTCCTATGGATTTTCTGATACATATACTAGCCCTTGCCTGACCTGATTCTATTTTAGCCACCCCATCAAAATTTAACTTAGCAAAACCCTCTTGAGATGGACTCCACTTAACTGTGGTTCTATTTATTTTATTGATACTACTTTTGGGAATGCTACCTTCTACTAGTAACTTAAAACCCTTCCAATTTTTTAAAATACAACTATCCCAATTTTTAAACAACGAGTTAATAGGCTTCTCCTTCTAGACACATGTATTAACCCCTTCCGATATGGCTTTTTCAATCTTCATAGTTACTAGCTCAATTGGAGACTTTGTTTTTTGAAATATTCTTATGTTTCTTTCCCACCAAATATTCCATATCACTATCACTGGGACAATTTTCCGAATACAAGAAAAAAAGGAATTTTGGTACAAAATCGGCTAGCTTTGGAAGAGATCCCAAAGTGAATTGGGAAGTGGATTATGAATTGCTAACTTTTTTTTAACAAATTTCCAACACTGACTGGCAAGGTGGTCAATTATTTCAGCTTCTTCTTCACATAATGGGCATTTGAAGGTATTTGCAATCTTTAACTTGACCAATCGATTGCTAGTGAGAATCATTTTCGGAAGTGTTAAACATGCAAAACTACCCACTTTTGGTAGTATTTTACTATTCCAAAAAAAATTAAATGCACATTGGGGTTGTGAAATTTGATTTATTTGACTTAAAGTTGTATAACCTTCTTTGATAGAATAGGACCCAAATTTCGAAGTTGTTGATATTATGCGATCAAGTTGTCCAGATAAGAGCATTGTTCTACTTATCATGACACTGTTGAACAAATATGACTGTTGAGTTGGCATGAGGTTGCATGAAGGTTGCTTCCACACTACTTTCCCATTAAGAGATCCCACAAATTGCACATAATCCAATAAGTTTACACCCCACTCTTGAGAAAGAATTCCCCTTATCACTTGCAGTTCTTGCATTTTTGATAATGGTGGCTTACCGTTCCAAGAATCCACCAAGAAATTAACACTCTGCCCATTATTCACTTCCCAAGATGAAAACTTTGTTATCAAATTTCTACTCTGTAACCCATATCTTGTATTTTATATAATTATGATTTTTATTATGTAAATAATTTTTAAATCATGTTCATGCACCCATATCTTGTATTTTATATAATTATGACTACATTATGTATATAAGAGGTCATTTTTGTAGTTGGTTTGTTTTTAACATAGTCACATATTGCGGGCTTTAAATTACCTTGGACATAAATCTAAAGTTCACACATTGCAATATCCTTTTAGCATTTCAATCCTACTTAGGATATCTATAGGAACACCCTCTTTGGGTTGGTTGAGCCCAAAGTGTAGGTGAGCTTATACACTCTTGTTTGTTAGCATTAAATCCCTATAATCTATTAATTGACCATCATTTTAAGCCAATGAATGAAATCCCCTATCCTTAAGGCTACACACATATTCTAGTATTTTAGTGAGGTTGTTTTTGGACCTAATAGTTGGAAGAAATTTTAGGAAAACTATTAATATATTCATATTTCAAAACCATGGTAAATCAATATCAAGTGCAACTAGGAAGTCACAAGTTTTTGGTTAGTACTTTTAGAATTTTTTTTGGTAAGGAAATTATTTTTATCTTGATAGGGAGTATAAAATATATTGGTACCTACATCATAATCAATTTATACAATAAATTTTCAATCATGGATAGAGAATGGAGACTAGATAATTGGCATGGACAAAAATATGGCAACCAATACAAAAAAACAAGCCCAATGGAAAGAAACGACTCTAGGTAGGCTATATATGTCATATCTTCTTGATTTTGTAGTACCTATTCCATCTAGTAGATGATATGTAGTCCTCAATTTAAGGGACCAATATTAGTATACATAATATGATTTAGTAGTTAACATGGTTAGAATTGGTAGGAGAACCCTTAGGCACAATTATGCCACACTTAGGAATCAATAAACTAAATGATTATAAATTAAAGGTTTATCATATGAGATACATACTAACTATGTTGATGCTAATATTCTCCCCACCTCCAAAATTAAGAAATCAAAGGGGATATTTTCTTCAAAATTATCCTACATCTTCTAATAGAATAGATAAATAGAATTAACTTCCTTGATGTAGGTGCAACTACTGAATCAAAAAATGAAACAAGATAAATGAAGGTAGATAAAATAATTAATTAAATTTATCATCTCTAAATAGGAAGAGATAATTTTAAATCAAATGAAATTATAGGAAGCACACCTAGAATAAAATGTATAATAGTTAGATGAAGATCAACATAATCATAATTTTTAGTCAGCTATTCAATATGATTCCCTTGATATTCCAAATCAACATGTTGATCAACATAATAATAATTTGATGAATGTGAGACCTCAATAAAAAAGGCATGCTCAGAGTTATCCTCTTGTTAGCCATCCTCTTGGGATTGATAGGTACAACTAGTTAGATTTATTTTGTATCCGTAGTTACCAAAATTTGATTCTAAATGAAAATGGGAAATATACAAATATTTTAGGGTAATAATAATATAATAGGAGAAGATCATATTTTCCACTTTACCAATTTCATGGATGAATATGAGATTGAGGATGAATATATAATGATGAAAATATTTGTATATTCTCTAGAGTAAAATGTGAAGGAATGGTATTTGAGTCTCATTGATGGTAGTATTGACACAAGTGAATAATTCATGAGGATTTTAAAATCAAAATAAGTGGATATGATTGACCCTAAATTCACCATCTACAAAATCATAACCATCAAGAAGGGTGTCAATGAATCATTGTTAAAGTTTATAAATATATTCATTCTAATTATGATGAAAGTGCCATTAATTTTAAGGCCCAATGACTCCACATCTCTTGTCATTTACTATGGTGCATTCAATGCAAAAATTAGATACTTCTTTAGAGACAAGAAAGTATAGAATCTCAATGAATAATATGCTACTACCATAATTATTGAGATTAATATGAGGAAGTATGGTAATCATACCAAGAATGAATATATCAAGATATCTTAACCTAACAAAAAGGCCCCAAGAAATCCATTGATTATTGATGCGAAGTTGGATACATTGATGGGTGTATCAAAAGATCAATCATACAAAGTAGAAATAAATGAGAAAGGGATTACACCACCAACTGGCATAAATCAATTTAATGAGGGTCACTATTTTCATAATGATCCCTATAAGTATGACTAGTCCAAAATACTATGACAACATGAAAGATAGGATGCTCTCTAGCAAAGGAATTTTAAGTAGAGAAATTAGGTGCATCTATATGCTCTTCAAGGGTATCATCTGCATTATCAGGACATGCCTATATTGTTTGATGTCTATATTGGAAGGTGTCACCCTTGGTCTCCTTGTGTTGTGCATGCACAATGCTTGATGTTCACGACATGGTCTAACCACCTCTCATGGATCTTAATTGATGCTTGTATTGAACATTGAAAGGTTGTCCTTTTAGTGCAAAGGAAAGGCCAATAATTGGTATTAGAGTTGGTTACAAGTTTGAACCCCTTGCTTGTACTGGGGAATATTTGCAAGGTTTCACCCTTGGTCTCCTTATTATGTGCATGCATGATTCTGAAGGTTCACGACATGGTATAACCACCTCTCATGGATAACTAACGCTTGTATCGAGCATTGAAAGGTTGACCTTTTGGTGCAACGACAATGCCAACCATCTACTATATCCATCATGATAAAACAAATGTGCAGCTTCCATGGATGAGGGAAAAGAAAAATAGCTACCATATGAGTATGGGAATGCTAGCTATTATCATAAATAAATCAATCAACTAGATACATCTAGATATGAATTTGTAGGAATATTGTATGATTTTTTTATTAGGAATATGCTATTCATGTGTTCAAGTATGATCAAATTAATAATAAAAGATAGTATGATTTGATGGTTGATTATTTTGAATAGTCATGAGAGATCATAAGGCATATGTATAAAGATGGTAGACCAGTAGATAAGAATAAAACAATTCTTACTAACACTATAAGAACACATGCTCAAAATGGGTATCAAACAAGAAATAGGCAGGTCCCTCCAAATATTTATTATAATTTCACAATATCAAGAGGAGTTCCATTATTTTAAAAAAAAAAAAACCATAGAATTAGATCTGAAGTTAATGGTTCAAATTTTATGAAGATAATGAAGAATAATAAAGACTTTGTGTAGTAGTGAGTAGCTAAGAGGAAATATGTATTGAAAGGTACTCAAAGTGAAACAACCACAAGTTCAAATGTTGCTTCAAAAGGATGGCATATAGTCACTAATATTTAGCAAATGTATTCCTAGCCAATGAGAGATAAAGATAAAAATAGAGAAAGGATTAAAAGGTAAGGATTATGTTCCTTTTGAGCTAGTTATTCCTTATATTCACTATTCCTCATGGAGTACCCTTTCCTAATAAGAACCCTATAGATATGGCACAAGCCATGATCCAAATTAGAATATCAATGCTAGTAGGGGAGATTATTAGAATCCATAAGTATAGGAATAGGGTGCCATCCTACTTCATATTGGTAATGAGTTAAACATCTTACTATTGACCTTAATGTTGCTAAACATATAAAATATAAGGAAGAAATGATATAAATATGCTTAGAAAATTCATTGTCTATCCCACAATACAGTGTTAACACTTTCTACACCACATTGCTAATAAATAACTGGATTGTTCATGATTGTATGTTAGGCTCCAATTCTTCAAGCAATATATATGCCCCTTACTATAATGAATGATTTAGGACTAAGAATGTTCATATATTCTGGTAAATTATATTTTTCCACGATTCTAGGAAGTAAATATGGTAGGTGATGTGAATGATTTGGATGTGTGAACCCTAATTTCATACCTGCACATAAGCAACAAACAAACACATTATTAGATCAATATGCAAGGTTTAAAAAAAAAAAGAATTCCCCATGAAATCCATTTGCAATTACTCAAAATAGGAAAAATGAAGAAGAAAATATGAAAATGCAAGTAAAACCTAATTAAGCAAGCAAACTCATGATCCCATGGGGGAGTTGGTGCCAATTGATGTGTTGAAATCAGCCCTTTCCCAACTCCTTTGTAAGCTTTGTGTTTTGATGGAGATTGATCCACTTTGTTGATGAGGAACAAGATGAGTTCTTGAGAAAACCTGCAATAACCTAGCTAAGATCTTGCATTGAGGATGAAGTTGAGTAGAGTAAGTTTACTCAAGTTGTGGATATTTGAATGAGAGGAAGAGTCTCTCATTTATAGATTTCTAAAATGGAAGAGAGTGAAAATAAGCAATGTGAGATCATTCAACATCCAATGGCCAAGTGCCACTTGTCAAGATGTGAATGGTTGGAGAAAGAGCACATTTTGGTCAATGTGCATGATAAATGCTATTGGATTCAAATTTGAAATTTGAATGTGACATGTTGGAGGGAGAAAGAAATGGAGTTAATGTCACTTGGCTCAACACACAAGGACATGTAAGAGGAGTGAATGCTTTGTTGGAAGTACCCATCCACTTGGATTTTGAATTCAAATTTGAGAGAATATTCCTCCCTTATTCCTTGTTGAGAGAAAATAGGTAATTAAATAAATCAAAGTAATTGATTTATTGTGCAAGTTGCATTCTCTAGAGCATTTTAGTAAGAGGGATTAAATTAATCAAGTTTTGATCAATTTAATGAGGGATTAGATGATTTGACACTTTGACTTAGATTTTAGGATTGATTTAAATTAAAATGAGAGGAAAGATTAATTAAATAAATATTTTTGATTTATTTAACTAAAAAGGGGAAATGTTAGATTAAATTAAATAAGGTTTAATTTATTTAATTTAATAAGAAGACTTTAGAGACTTTAATCAAATAAAATGATTTATTTAATTAAACAGAGACATAAGATTAATTTAATTAAATTGATTAATTTAATCAACAAAGGAGAAAGACTTTTACTCAAATAAATAATTCATAAAGAAATGTTGTTAGTAGTTGGGATCAAGTGCACCAGATTGAATTTGTACATTTTTCATGTCTACATTTTTCCCCTCTTTGAAGCAATGTACTTGTTGCATTGGTTCAAAGAATAATTTGTTGTGATCAAAATTTTTAGTATTTTCGAATGCTACACTATTGCCCCAACAAAAGGATTAGGCTGGTATATTGCCCCCTCGAGAGATCGAGAGGAAATGTTCAATTTTCTAATCGAGATCATGATAAAATACGAGAGGAGTGGTTCTATTGATCACAGGCTGAAAGATAATTCTTTGATGTAGACAATTCTGATGATGTATAGATAGTCATTGGCCATGGGTAGCCTCGTGTATATTTTGGTACAACACACCAACTTTAGATAGAAATATTAGTAAAGATAGAAGAATAAGAAGAATAAGATGGATGGAAGGAGGATCCTCACAAGTTCACATTATTAACTATGATGATGATGATGATTTGCTTACCAGGAGTTGGGATATTCAAAGGGCCAATTACGTTATGTTTGGTAACACACAAAGGTATGATGCATCAAGGTATAAAGGAACTAGGATGGCATTGTACCTAGTGTGATGGACTGTGACTCGACAATCAGATAGGAGTATTCTTGTTCACACTTGACATACAAAACCTTATTCAAGATGTAGTTTAGACATTCTAAACATCTCAGACCAGAACATAGGAAAGCAAGCTTTCGTATGTGGTCAACAAGATATCTAAAACATCCTCCCTACAAACTAAACAAAGAATGCATGACCAAGTTATTTTAAAAGAGTATCCCATAAGCACAATAGATAAAAAAAAAGAAGATAATGATCATTTCCCCATTCCTTTCTCTCTAAACCTATTTTGTTTAGGCATCATCGAGAGGTTCTAAGAATGAGTGCAAAATAAGATAAGTTAAAAAAGACCAAGACAAACTAAACAAACAAGCTAATGTTCTTCATATCGCTAGCCAAGGCTAAACTACTACAAGGTACCTAATGCTTATGTCCATTGTGGGAAGGATTCATCCTAGGACATGTTGCGATTAGGGTTTTGGTGGGACTGATTGGGTGATAAGCTATTGATACTCTGATTTGATCAACTTGCTTGCTTACTGACAGAGACTTGAGACTTTTAACGATTAGGTGTTTACTTTGGAACCTACTAGACTTGTTTCTGATTGCCTCATCAAAGGATGAAGGTGATGATTGATTTTATTAGAAATGATGATTATTGCGAGTGAAAGTGAGATGAGACGGATGCACCATTTTGGGTTTTTCAAATATTTTGAGGCTATTTTTGGTATTTTGTTTCTCGAGGGCCAATCAAAGGATGGCCTTGCCTACGTTTAAGCTCAGAGACGATGTAGTTCAGCAAATAATTGACTTGATTGCATGATGAGATGGAAGGGCAACAAATTGCTAGATTGTGACGGACGCCTAAAGGACCGACCTAGGGTCTGAAATAGATGGGAAAAAAGATTTCCATTGTGACAGATACCTAAAGAACTGACCTAAAATGTGAAAAAGATGGGCAAACAGATTTCCATTGCGATGGACGCCTAAAAGACTAACCTAAAATGTGAAATAAATGGGAAAATAGATTGCCATTGCGATAGATGCCTAAAGGACTAACCTAAATGTCTCGAGGGATGATCAAAGATCATCCTTTCCTATGTTCAAGCTCAGAGATGACATAGTTTTGCTAACAATGTTTTTGATGTTTTCAGACTTTTATGAATGTTTTTGGATTTTTGCATGATTTTGACGATTTGGATGTAGATATGTGATGGTATCAGTGCTCTATTTTGGGATTTTGTTGAAAACCAAGTTAGGGTTGATTGATCATATTGATGGATTGATAGTTTGACTAAGTCTGTTAATTCAAACAAAAGTGATAATGCACTCGTAAATTCCAGAAAGTTGTTTTATACTAGAGTAAACTTGTACATAAGAGGATGGTTTGACTAAGTGTGTTAAGTCAAACAAGGTAATAATTGATTGGATTTGATTGATCAAGATTTGATGAAGCTTGATTTTGAACAAAGTTGTTTTGAATGATTTTATGTGATGTTGAAGTATACATTAGATGCAACTGATATGGATTTTTTGGATTGATGTTTGACGAAAGATAAAGCTTGATAAGGAGCATCTTTTTATCAAAATATGCCACGAGATAATGATTTGGATTTTGGCTCACAAATTCTTGACTAATTTGATTTCATGTTTGCAAATGTTCGGATCACTACACAAACTGGAGGATATATGTCAAGATTTATTCTTGAAGCAAGATGTAAATATCTGCCCCAAGTTTCTAGCAATGTTTGAAAGGTCATGGGTAGATTCTTGGATAGATAGATGGATGAATGGATAGGTATGGATCATCTTGCAATAAGATAAGGCGTTCAGGTGGTGGATGCACATTTGGATAGTGCTTCATGGCTTAGATAATGTTGGATTGGATAGGATCAATGAAAATGACCCATGTCAAGATGACTACCATAAGCAAGTGTAAAGTGTGCACCAGAATTTCATCAAGATTAAGATAACTTGGAGTATGGATGCAAATGGATGAAAATGGATTGGATAAATGGTTCACGGATGAACGGATGATATGGATGGAATGTTGGCTTTATTATGGATGTGATAAGATGCTTTCTCCTGAAATGGCATACAAAGATGCTCGATTCTACACATGATGCCTATTTTCCAAGTTTTCATCATGGTACTTGCCCAAAGCACCACCGAAGTGGTTTTTACTAAAGAATGATTTTTCTCTTTACTGTTTTCAATCCTTTTTTTGATTTTTTCTGAGAGATTTTAAGCTCATGTTGAATCATCCAGTACTACTAACATTGATGCTTCTATCATAATGTGCCATCGATATCCTATTTGAATAAGTTTCCTTTCCAAGATACGTTCACTTGTATGCAACTTTTGAGATTCCCAATCTGCTTTGCGGATACCGGGGTTAGCTCTATCTTTGTGTGCACATCGTGATAGAGTGCCTTTTGAATCCTTATGATGAAGGGTCACTACCAATACATGGTCAATGTGGGAATTGGATATCATGCGTGGAGGTGTGGATGGAGTTTTTTTAGGAATAGGAGGTGGATTGGTTGACAGTTTGGAACCTTTGACTCTCCAAACTTGGGAAGATGAGCAATGATGAGTGGATACAAAAGTGTGCTTGGAATTAGGGCCAATAGCTCGATATACTTTGTATGTTGCTTGAGAAGCCTGCTTTTTCCTTTATGGACATCTTTGATGGATACTTTTCCCTTTTTAATTTTTCCCCATAGTTTCTTTGACTGATGGATTTTTATAAGGATAATCTTTCTTTGTATTTTTTGGTATCCATATGTATTTGATTTGTCCTTCATGCTTCAGTCCTTCTTTTTCTTTGATGATATTATTCTTTCTTCAATTCAAATATTCCTTTCGATGTTGGTCCCAATTTGTGGATGGGTTGATGGGTGGATGAAGATTTGTGATGTGGCTGGTTGTAGTATTAGCATTGGTTTCATCATAAGGATCCTTCATGCCCCCTATGTTCACATTTTCTTGAGGCGAAGTTGCCCCTAGTATTATAGAGGTATCACTGATATGTTTATATCCCTAGATTTTTGAATCACCAAGGCCTGATGCTTAGGATTGTCAATAACCTGTACTGATTCTAGGATACCCTATTCATGTAGGCCTAATCCTCTACCTTGATAATTCATCCGTTGAAACATTTTATTTGCAATAGGATATGATTTACCTTGGAAACAAGGTGCTACTCCTTCTCTTCTCTATGGTGGATCTTCAAAGGTGACAACTTATTTATTGATGAGGCAGCTTTCCCTAAGAAAGGTAAGTGATCCAAGTTTATAAGTGATATGATCCTCTATCTTTGAGATAACCTCCTAATTGATCTCTTTGGCTTGATCTTGTGAGATATCAGATTTTAATGCTTCTTCAAGATGTGTTGATGATTCACTATCCTCATAAAAGTCTTCTTCATGATTCATTCTTGATATGCTTTCACATGATGTTTTTGATTCACAACTTCTGTAGAAGCCTTCTTCATGACCCATTTCTGATATGTCTCTGCATTTCTCTATATCTTGACCATGTGTATAAATGTTAAGAGTAAGATAATCATGTTCCTTGGTAATGATGTCAAGAGTATGAGACTCTTGTTTTGAATGAAGATCATCTATGTGTCCATCCAAAGAAAGCATCTTATGGGTATATGGACGAGTATGTGCTATATGGATATGATCCTTATTTGAAACATCTTGTATAGATAGGAGAGTGTCCATTATATCATTGTAGTAGCTTGGAGATACAAATTCTTGATCTCAAATGATTTCGGAATTGCTTTTGACTTGCTTTGGATCAAGTTCTTGACATGGGTCAATTTCAAAGGATGGATTATCTACAAGGGATTCTTGGAAATTTTATTAGGAAGGATTCCTTCACTATCCACAATCATGAGGTTGAGGGATGTCAGTATGTCTTGGGAAGGACCATTTATAAACCTTGGTGATAGATGTTGATCATGAGTTGGAATAAACTCTTGAGATATGTCCTCTAACTCATTAGGTGATGTAGAGACATTGTCAACATGATCATTGGTGGATGGATATTGGTTTATTTCAATAGGATCAAATAACATCAACACTCCTTGAAATAGATATTTGTAGGAGGGGTCTCGATCATGACTAAAAAATGGCTCTTGATGTATGTTGATTTGATCATCAGATGAGCTAGAAACATCTTCAAGGTGTTTATCGATCGATAGATCTTGATTATAATTTTCAACAATTGTGGTGGGAGTTTGTTGCAAGCTTTTTTGATAGAGATATTCATGCATTTATTGTTGAGCCAACAATGCTTTTTGTTGGTCATGTTGTTGTTCCAAAAAACCTTTTTGTTGGGCTTGTTGTTGTGCTACTTGTTGATACACTTGTTGATGGATTGATTGCAATAGTGCTCAGAATTGTGCGTGTGCTTGCCGATCTTGGTATTGGGCTTGAGCTTGTTTGGCTACTTGAGCTGCTTGCGCTTGCTAAGCAGCTAGCTGTGCAAATTGTTGGTTTTGGAGCACCTTTTTGCGGGAAGCTTGTCGAGTGGCTTGCACCATGATGGAAAATGAATTTGTCATGTCGTGTTTTGGCAGTGGTGGTGGTGGATTGGGAATGGTGTTGATTGTTGGGGTTTCTTGGATGGTTTCCATCTGTTGTTGTGATATCCATGGCACAACTGGAGGATTTTTTATGATGCTTTGGTTTATTATTGGAGTATTGCTCAGATTTGATTGATTGATGGATGGTAAAGGGGGAAGGCTCATGCCTTGATTTTTTGGTTGATAGATTTGTAATTTTTGACTTTGATTTAAATCTTACAAAGGGAAAGGTGTTCCAAAATTTAGATTTGGAAAACTCACATTTGTTGTACGATTGAGGTTTGTAGGAGATAATGATCCCATGTATGGATTGTACAAATGAAAGTTTTGAAAATCAATTGGCATTGTAAGGCTTGGATATTTTGGTTGACTTGGAGTACTCATGATGTATGAATCAAGTTTATATTCCATGCTCCTCTTTTGGTTTGACCTTGTTAACCTCTGAGGGGTTTAGGACCAATGATGAGATGAAGGATGAAAGGGGTGAATGAAATGGGTGTTTAAATTTTTAGGAATTTTGGATCAATGCCAGACTTTAGGACCTGGTTTGATTTGATTTTGATTGAGGATAGTTTGACTATGTTTTAAGTGAAACAAGGTTATAATGAACTTGTAAACACTAGGAAGTTGTGTTATCCTAGGGAAAACATGTACACAAGATGATAACTTGGCTAGGTGTGTTAAGCCAAACAAGGTGATTTTTGATGATGAACTTGTAAACCCTCGGAAGTTATGTTATCCTAGGGAAAACTCACATAAGATAATGAATTGGCTAAGTGTGTTAAGCCAATCAAAGTGATCATGAACTATTAGACCTCAGGAAGTTGCATTATCTTAGAGGAAAATTTGTTCAAGAGGATTGATAATTTGACTAGGTGCGTTAAGTCAAACCAGGTGATGCTGATTTTTCCTAAAAGCCTAGCATAAGTGATGTTTCCAAGGTTCCAAATGTTGTTGGTGAGATGTGATTTGATTGATGTTTGAGGGATGGGTGAAGCATTTGAGTTGATCCTAGATGACCCTACGAGGACCTGCTTACAATACCAAGCACATGTGTGGTTCAATTGTCTTTTATCTTACTTAGGTTTGGTTCTTTTTACCACAAACACTTTCTTGATTATGTTTCAAACTGAATGTCCAATGTCCTAATTTTCTTTCATCCCACAAAGTGCATTATGTGGAAATCAAGGAAATCAAGGCAACGGTTTCTTAGTGTTGACTTTGGTGAAAACAAATGATGATTAAACCTAAGTACTTAGAAACCTCTAAGGATATAATCCCTAGGGCAAGCAAGAGCACTTAGATTCATCAAAGGATATTTGTTTCCTCAAAGGGTTTGAAATTTCAAAGGTTTTTGTGAATGTTTATTTCTCAATGTTTTAGAACCAAGCAAGGTGTTTTGATTTCAATAACATGCACAACCCTAGGCTGAAAAGATAGTATTTGTTGGGTTCTCGCTTGGACGAATCCAACTACACATTCAGTGTGGATGATTAGATGCTTGACTACACAGGCTCCCCCTTACAGTGCACTCACTTCTCGGGTCAATCAAGCATCAATACCTATGAATCTCCCATGGCATACTTTTCATCTCTACAACAAAACCGCATGTATAACGTGGGGCGGCTTCAAAGGACATGACCTTTTGCACCAAAAAAATAGATAAGGATTTGGCCTTTGCTAAACAAGGGCTTTAATTCAGTCTTTCCATTCATGGAGATTGACCCATGTGGCGAGAGACCATTGCTGCCCTTCTTGTCGGAGCCAACCATGTGATACTGGCTTTTGTTCCAGTACCCACTTTTATATCCTAGCTAGAAATACACTTGTCCTTAGTGTGTTACTGGTTGGGTAGTTCCCTTGGGTGAGTAATTTTTCCCACAAGGTAGGCCTACTAAGATAAATAAAAGCGAGTAAAAATATTCATAGTTCAATCAACCTTTGTTTAGAAAAAAAAGGAGAACACACACAATAAGCCTACTCACACTTGCAAGATGTTTTGTTCAATTTTAAACCCAAAATGAAGTGTGGAGGTAATCCTTTTGACAACTTAATATCATAAAAATACTTTTGATTATGAAGATTGTTGTGAAGCACGAGAGAAGCACATACACCTTTTAGATGATATTACTTTGTGAAAAGGATTACAAAATATCAAAATACACATTTACATTTTAATCCTCAAAGCAAAAAATGAGTTCTTTTTAAAGCACCAAATTTGAACTGTGAGAGTTGCCTTGTTCAATTTTTAAACCTTAAACAAAATTTAGTAGATTGTTTCTAAGGTTATTTTTCTAAGCCGTTTTGCAAACTTTTGAAAAACAAATTTGTTTGTTCATTTTAAAACCCAAAAGAAAAATTAGTGTTTTCTAAGGCATGGAAGTAAACAAATTCCTTTTATAATAGAATTAAAGATCCTCTAAAAGTGTTAAACAACATTATAGTGTTTAAAACCACTTTGTGTATGATGAAAATGATGCCATGATGAAACCTCCCATTTCGCTTTCTCCCTTGTTTTAACCTGCAAGATGACAAAAACCAAAGAGTACAGAAACAACAAATAGGTCAAAGATTTAAAAAATCTAAAAATCCAAAAGGCACATGTTAAAATTTAAATTTTTGACTATCTTCAGTGGCGTAGTTAGCGAGTGTAGCGTACTTTAGAACAAAAGTGGCACTATATAGCATCGCGTGTTTGACAGGGTGCAGCGCTCTGTAAAAATAGAGATCGCGGGTACAGCGGAGTTTTATAGGTGGAACAATTTGCAACTTAAAATTTGTGGAAGAGTTAGATACTTTTGAAAAATTTCAAGTGGGAAAGTGGGTGCAGCACGGTTTAGAAAAAATGTGGTGCGATATAGCACCATGCCTAAAAATGCAATGCAATATAGAGTTGTGGGATTGGGTGCGGCGAAGTTTGGACAAATAGGTCTGCGACAGAGTTTGAAGATTTGAAAATCTGGTGCGGGAAACAAGTGTGGCATAGTTCTGGATAATGAGCGGTGTGATATAGTGTTGCGCCTACAAATGCGGTGCTATATAGAGCCGCGGGCCTATATGCAGCATAGTTTCCTGGAACCTGCAAAAGAAATGGAAAAAACATGAAATTTTCAAGAAAACGTGATTAGAATTTGTTCCTGCCCTCCTAGCACCAAAATGTGAACCATAATTTCATACGTGCACATAAGCAAAAAAAAAACACATTATTAGATCAATATGTAAGGTTAAAACAAGGATTCCCCATGAAATCCATTCGCAATTACTCAAAATAGGAAAAATGAAGAAGAAAATATGAAAATGCAAGTAAACCCTAATTAAGCAAGCAAACTCATGATCCTATGGGGGAGTTGATGCCAATTGATGTGTCAAAATCATCCCTTTCCCAACTCCTTTGTAAGCTTTGTGATTTTATGGAGATTGATCCACTTTTTTGATGACGAACAAGATGAGTTCCAGAGAAAACCTACAATAACCTAGCTAAGATCTTGCATTGAGGATGAAGTTGAGTTGAGTAAGTTTACTCAAGTTGTGGATGTTTGAATAAGAGGAAGAGTCTCTCATTTATAGATTTACAAAATGGAAGAGAGAGTGAAAATAACCAATGTGGGATCATTCAACATCCAATGGCCAAGTGCCACTTGTCAAGATGTGAATGGTTGAGGAATGAGCACATTTTGGTCAATGTGCATGATAAATGCTATTGGATTCAAATTTGAAATTTCAATGTGACATGTTGGAGGGAGAAAGAAATGGTGTTAATGTCACTTGGCTCAATGCACAAGGACATGTAAGAGGAGTGAATGCCTTGTTGGAAGTACCCATCCACTTGGATTTTGAATTCAAATTTGAGAATATTCCTCCTTTATTCCTTGTTGAGAGAAAATAGGCAATTAAATAAATCAAAGTAATTGATTTATTGTGCAAGTTTCATTCTCTACAGGATTTTAGTAAGAGGGGTTAAATTAATCAAGTTTTGATCAATTTAATGAGGGATTAGATGATTTGACACTTTGACTTAGATTTTAGGATTAATTTAAATAAAAATGAGAGGAAAGATTAATTAAATAAATTTTTTTGATTTATTTAACTAAAAAGGGGAAATGCTAGATTAAATTAAATAAGGTTTAATTTATTTAATTTAATAAGAAGACTTTAATCAAATAAAATGATTTATTTAATTAAACAAAGACATAAGGTTAATTAAATTAAATTGATTAATTTAATCAACAAAGGAGAAAGACTTAATCAACTAAATAATTATTTATTTAATTAAGAGACAAAAGGTGATGATAAGCTGAAAGTATGATTCATGAAGAAATGTTGTTAGTAGTCGAGATCAATTGCGCCAGATTGAATTTGTACATTTTCCATGTCTACAAGAGGTTCAACTAGTTGAATACCCAAATAAATCCTTCCTAATAGACATAATCATTGTTGACTATGCATCCAAATGGATTATTTTTCTCTATAAAAAAATGGGACTTCTTAATGGGTAGTATTATTCAAATGGACCTACCTTATGTTACTATCACATTGAAGGGTGAAGAAGTTAAGCTACATAGAGAAAAAACTGTGTGAACAATTTTGAAAGATAGGTACTATATACAATGTGAATAGGATGTGGAAGCTTAAGGGAATTCACCAAAATCAAACAGTAGCTTGCAAATAGATAACACCCCTAAAAAATCTTCATCTTTTCAAAAATGTCAATTTGATTTAATGTCCATTTCTACACAGGGTAACTCTATGGTGTTAAACACAACATCTTCATAATGGAGACCTGTGAAAATTTCAGGACATATTTCAACTTCAGATTTGTAAAATTTGAATTTTGAAAAAAAGGGAATTAAGATTGTAGTAAATTTTCCTAAGAACTGGTTAATAATTCAAACATTCATGTTATGGGGGAGATCACTCGAATTATATAATCCTAGTCTATTCTTAAGTAATGCACATCAGTTAGATGTAATTTTCTCTAAACTGATTTGGGATTCTTCATTCCTCACCATTCCTAAAATGGATAAGGGGAATTTTTGCAATTGTGAATACATGTTGCCTTCACAAAATATTGAGTCTTTTCAAAATCTGGGTGTACATGACTCTGATGCCATGAATAATAATGTCAATCTTGAGATTTACATAGATTGGTTAACAAATTTGGTTGGTTCTAATCTCTTTGATGAAATTGAAGAGGAAATTAATAAAGAAAAGGATGAGTTCTTTTTAGAGATTGCAGTAGTATCTTCAATTCAACAAATCAATCCTAAGTAGGCTTTAATAAGCAATAACATGGTATTTAAAGAGGATAATGGGTATGAAGATGTTGGTTTTGATTTTTCAAAACAAATTTTAATTTCTCAAAATCCCTTATCTTCCCCTGTCTCTAGATCACTTGATATGAGAGGTAGAAAATCAAACATAGTAAAACTGCAATAGGAAATTGCTTCAAGCATTCAATTAACCTTAGATGGGAATATAAAGAAAAGATTGAGGGGAGTAGAAAGCTCTCCTCAATCAGTATGAAGATCATTTCATGGAATGTTAGGGGCTTAAATGCCCCAAAAAAACGAGCCCAGGTTAAACAAAAAATTAATTCTTCAAGGGCAGATATAATTTTATTGCAAGAATCAAAACTTTTTGATGAAAGTTATGAGTGTACAATCAACAAATGGAATAATTGGAAGTCCTATCATTCAGTTTCTCAAGGGGCATATGGTGGTTTATTAACATTATGGAATGCCAAATAAATTTAGATGAAGTCTATTACAAGCAATCAACATTGGTAGCTAGTGCGGGTAACACATTTTAATCTAAGTTTTCTATTGGTTAATGTGTATGCACCAAACTCTACATCAGGCAAAATAAAGCTCTGGAAGGAGCTATAATTAATCTTTCTTAAGTCAAGAGTGCAAAAAATAATACTTATAGGTGATTTTAATGCAATATTGTCTGAACAAGAAAAATTAAGTGGTATCAGATTTCCACACAGGTTAGTTGAAGATTTTAATAAGTTTGTTCATAATAATGCACTTGTGGATGTTGAACCAGAAAAAGGGATGTTTACATGGACAAATAAGAGAAAGTATTTCTTAAAAATTGTTGTTCGCCTTGAAATTTTTTTAGTATCTTCTACTTGGGTAGTAGATAAATCTACATTAATGTCAGAGATGTTACCCTAGTCTAGATCAAACCATTTTCCAATTTCTTTAAATCTCGAGGTTTCTTCTTCACCTCAAAAGTGGTCTTCCTCTTTTAAATTTGAGTCAATGTGGTTCAGGCATAATGATTTCTTGTCTTTATTAAAATTATGGTGGGAGCAAGCACCATATGAGACAAGATCCATCATGTATAGATTTTGTTAAAAAATACAATTTCTGAAAGGAAAAATAAAACAGTGGAACAATCATGTTTTTAAGAATATTTTTCAACAAAAGGATATTGTGGAAAAAGAGTTAGCTTATGTGAATGAAAATATTATAGAACACGGATTAAATCTACAAACTTTTGAATTACAAAAGAATTTAGAAGCACAGTGGGAAGAGTTGGTGAAATGTGAGGAGGTGTATTGGAGAAAAAAGTCACAAGAATTGTGGCTAAAAGAAGGGGATAAAAATACCAAGTATTTTCATATGCCAGCTCAAGTTAAAAAGGAAAAGAATACAATTTTTTGTATTCAGGAAATCTCTTCAGGCAATTGGTTAAAAAAAGAAGATGACATTAAAAAAGAAGGTGTTATATTATTTTCAAAATTACTTTCAGCACCAATGCATCAAAAAAATCAATATGAATCTGATAGAGATGAAATGTTACAAGTAATTCCAACATTAGTTTATCAACAAGACAATATACAATTCAATATACCTTTCACTATGGATGAATTGAAGGCAGTTGTTTTCTCTTTAAAAGTAGATAAGGCGCCTGGTCCAGATGGATTTACAACGTTATTCTTTCAAAAATATTTTAATTTTATTAGAAAGGATTTTTTGAAAGCCTTGGAGGAGTCAAGAACCTCTACATCCATGTTAAAACAATTTAATGTTACTCACATAACATTAATTCCAAAGGTGAAGGATCCAAAATCTTTCTCAGAATTTCATCCTATATCTCTATGCAACACAATTTATAAGATCTTTACCAGAGAAATTTACCTTTGTTTGGTTCCCCTCATTCCAAACATAATTTCAGAAGAACAAGGTGGTTTTGTACCATGAAGGGAGATAGTTGAGGGTGAAATAGTTTCTCATGAAGTTCTACATTCAATAAGCATTCACAAAATTCCTTCTTTCATCGTAAAGCTTGACATGATGAAAGCTTATGATAAAGTAAATTGGTCTTTTTTGATACAAGTTTTTAAAAAGTTTTGATTTACAGATAAATGGTGTAAATGGGTGTTATCTTGCATAAAGGGGCCAAAGTTTTAAGTATTAATTAATGGAAAATCTTCTAGTTTCTTTAGTTCCACTCAAGGTGTCAGGAAAGGGGACCCTTTTATCACCATTTTTATTCATAATTCTTGCAGAAGCACTTAGCAGAATAGATAAACACTTTCATTCCAATGGGAAATGGAAAGGAATTGCAATTCCATCTACAAGTCTATTGGTCACTCACTCTCTGTTTCCTGATGATACATTATTATTTGGTGCAACTCAAATACAAGAAGCCATTCAAATCAAGTGTGTATTAGACAAATATTCACATGTATATGGTCAACATGTAAATGTAGACAAATCTAAATTATACACCTTTCATATCAAATCAACCCTTTAGAAGAGAATTGTTAACATCCTTTGATTTAAATTAGCAGAATTATCATGTGAGTATCTTGGAATCCCATTTTTCATAGGTGTAAACAAAGCTACCCTTTGGTCTTCTATTATTCATAGAATTCAAGCCAAAATAACATCTTGGAAGGGTAGGTGGTTATCTTTATCAAGTAGAATTTTACTGATAAAATCAATTATTGCTTTGAATTCTAAACTACTTTATGGCAGTACTAAAGGCTCCAAAGTTTTTGATTTTGCTAATTGAAAAGATAATAAGGGATTTCTTATGGAAGGGAAACATGGATAACAAAAATAAAATTTCTTTAATTTCTTTACAAAACCTAAGTGAAGAAAAATCTAAAGGAGGAGCTAGAATACATAACATATCATCTCATAACAAAGCATTGAGAGAAAAGTTAGTATGGTTCATGTATTCTAAGCCACACAATAAATGGTGTAAAATCATGCAAGCTAAGTACTTAGATAATTTGGATCTGGAAAGAATTTTCATAGTTTCAAACCCTCCACAAGGATCATCGTTGTGGAATTTTCTAATATCTTGTAGAGAAATAATTTTACCATACCTAACATGGGAAATACATGATGGATCAAAGGAAAAGTTCTAGGAAGATTCATGGGGAGGTCATGAATATTTGGATACATGTAATAAATTGAACAACATCAAATCTCAGCTAATTGTAAGCATGGGAGTTAAGGTCTGTGACTATTTTCAAAGCATAGATGGATGCACATGGAAGGTCAAATGGAAGGATGTTTTAACTCTAAATTGTCCATAGGATGAGAAAGAGGATTTCAACAGATCTTGGCATAGAGAATAGCCTTCTCAATGAGAAAGTTTGATAATTTGTTATGGGCCCCTTCTAAAACTAGAAATTATACAGTCAAAATGGGGTACAAGGTTGTAATGAGTCAAGGTGAAACAATCAAACCACAAAGAGATTTAACATTTTGTTGGGATCCATCAATATTACCAAAAGCTGGGTGTTTCTCATGGTTGGCTATTAAATGGAGGATTTTAACAAGTGACAGGATGGTAAAGTTAGGCATTACAGCTCAATTTAAGTGTGTGTTATGTGATTCTGAGAATGAAGACATAAATCATCTTTTTCTTCATTGCATGTTTGCCACTCACTGTTGGTCATTTATTAAAGATAAACTAAGTTGGTTATCTCTGATGCCAAAAAATTTATGGGATCTTTTCTCGAGATGGCCAATTCTATATAAATCTTCTATGTTTTCTTGTATTTGGAGGTTGATTCCTTCAGTGGTCTTATGGAAAATTTGGTGGGAAAGAAATAGAAGAATATTCAAAAATGAAAAAATGCAAATGGATGAATTCTAGAAAAATTAGATAATTCAATAACAAAGATAACAAATCCATATGTGTCAAGGACAAATCATGTAGATTCACTATTCATAGATTGGGATTCAAAGGTTTTGAAAGATTGGAAGAAAATAACACTACCATTCAAAGGAAGTCTTCACAAAAATCTGACTTCTAAAGTAGATAGTAAATAAGTTCAATGGTCTCCACCTCCAAAAGGCTCTTTTAAAATAAACTTTGATGTTGCTTCAATAGGTAATTTAGGTTTGTCTAGAGGATGAATTGTAATTAGAGATCATATGGGTTCTTTAATTTTGGCACAGTCAATAAAATTACCAAAAGGCACAAATAATGTAGCAGAAGCACATTCCTTACTTCATGGACTAAAATTACCACAAAATTTGCAAATTGAGAAGTTGATAATTGAAGGAGACTCTTTAGTTATTTTGAATGCATGTAAAGAAAGAAAAGTTTTGTGTTGGCATATCAAGTACGTTTTGGAGCAAGTTTGGTTGTTGTTAGAAAAATTTAGTTCCATTCAAATTAAGCATATATAGAGGGAAATTTGGTGGCAAATAAATTGGAAAATATGGCATGTGATCAAGTAGAAAATGAAAGGCTTTATGATAGTAATGTAAAAAATATTCCTCAAGATTTACACACCATAATAGAAAAATATATATATTTGAAAAATATGTCATGCTTTTGATTACTCATTCAAATGTGGAGAACTAGTAGATGTCGAGATGCTAAGGTTAATAAGATGTTATTAAATTAGTGGAGAGCTAATTTTATCCTAATTGTATTACCTCGTGATGGTGCTTCACGAGGTAATTCGGGTTTGTCTAGAGGATGAATTGTAATTAGAGATCATATGGGTTCTTTAATTTTGGCACAGTCAATAAAATTACCAAAAGGCACAAATAATGCAGTAGAAGCACATTCCTTACTTCATGGACTAAAATTAGCACACTATTTGCAAATTGAGAAGTTGATAATTGAAGGAGACTCTTTAGTTATTTTGAATGCATGTAAAGAAAGAAAAGTTTTGTGTTGGCATATCAAGTACGTGTTGGAGCAAGTTTGGTTGTTGTTAGAAAAATTTAGTTCCATTCAAATTAAGCATATATACAGAGAGGGAAATTTGGTGGCAGATAAATTGGAAAATATGGCATGTGATCAAGTAGAAAATGAAATGCTTTATGATAGTAATGTAAAAAAAATTCCTCAAGATTTACACACCATAATAGAAAAAAATATATATTTGAAAAATATGTCATGCTTTTGATTACTCATTCAAATGTGGAGAACTAGTAGATGTTGAGATGCTAAGGTTAATAAGATGTTATTAAATTAGTGGAGAGCTAATTTTATCCTAATTGTATTACCTCGTGATGGTGCTTCACGAGGTAATTCGGGTTTGTCTAGAGGATGAATTGTAATTACAGATCATATGGGTTCTTTAATTTTGGCACAGCCAATAAAATTACCAAAAGGCAAAAATAATGTAGTAGAAGCACATTCCTTACTTCATGGACTAAAATTAGCACACAATTTGCAAATTGAGAAGTCGATAATTGAAGGAGACTCTTTAGTTATTTTGAATGCATGTAAAGAAAGAAAAGTTTTGTGTTGGCATATCAAGTACGTGTTGGAGCAAGTTTGGTTGTTGTTAGAAAAATTTAGTTCCGTTCAAATTAAGCATATATATAGAGAGGGAAATTTGGTGGCAGATAAATTGGAAAATATGGCATCTGATCAAGCAGAAAATGAAAGGCTTTATGATAGTAATCTAAAAACAATTCCTCAAGATTTACACACCATAATAGAAAAAAATATATATTTGAAAAATATGTCATGCTTTTGATTACTCATTCAAATGTGGAGAACTAGTAGCTGTCGAGATGCTAAGGTTGATAAGATGTTATTAAATTAGTGGAGAGCTAATTTTATCCTAATTGTATTACCTCGTGATGGTGCTTCACGAGGTAATTCGGGTTTGTCTAGAGGATGAATTGTAATTAGAGATCATATGGGTTCTTTAATTTTGGGATAGTCAATAAAATTACCAAAAGGCACAAATAATGTAGCAAAAGCACATTCCTTACTTCATGGACTAAAATTAGCACACAATTTGCAAATTGAGAAGTTGATAATTGAAGGAGACTCTTTAGTTATTTTGAATGCATGTAAAGAAAGAAAAATTTTGTGTTGGCATATCAAGTATGTGTTGGAGCAAATTTGGTTGTTGTTAGAAAAATTTAGTTCCATTCAAATTAAGCATATATACAGAGAGGGAAATTTGGTGGCAGATAAATTGGAAAATATGGCATGTGATCAAGCAGAAAATGAAAGGCTTTATGATAGTAATGTAAAAAAAATTCCTCAAGAATTACACACCATAATAGAAAAAAATATATATTTGAAAAATATGTCATGCTTTTGATTAATCATTCGAATGTGGAGAACTAGTAGCTGTTGAGATGCTAAGGTTGATAAGATGTTATTAAATTAGTGGAGAGGTAATTTTATCCTAATTGTATTACATATCAAAGCAATACAAATTAAATCTCATGTATGTGCCACGTAGGGGTACACCATTTGCTTTGTCAGTGTTGAAATACCCAAAGCCAACATTAAAGCATGTGTAATCTTTGACAGATCGTATCTACAGCATGTAATCATGTACAACGTATAATTTTGTACAACTTAATCCATTTTGGAGCATGGGATTTGATTTAATTGTTACAAGAGTCAGCGGAAATAAATTTAACATGTGAAAAGTTGTAAGATTCATTTCACACAAATGTTGATGTTGGGAAGTGAGATTTATCATCAAAGCTAATCCTTATCTAGCATGACCATAGCTAAGGTATGTTTTATATTTAACAAGTGTCGTCTGTCTGTAGGTCTTGAGATGAACAATGCACACCATACATATATTTTTTATTATCAAATGGATAAAGGATGGTATCCAACAAAGCAATTATTTCTTTGCATGTGGCAAACGTTGTGAGTTTTATTCCTATTCATAAAACTTGTTAAAATATGGGGCTATTAAAAAGAAGAAAAAGATTAAAATGAAATGCAAAAGACTGTTTCCAAAATAGTGTAGTGCAAATGGCAGAGTTCCTATAAAGCATCCATCATGTGGAGGAGAAATGTGGTGTGAGGTATTTAGGCGTGAAGAAGTGGAAATTTTTGTACAGTCAGCTACATGTTACCTGTTATGTTGCTAAATAGTCGGCCAATGGTATGTGCTGGTATCTCTTCAAAAGGCATACATTTCATAATTTAGATTTTAAATTGTGTTAAAGAAGTCACAAAATTTAGCATAAGATCTTCTAAAGGTCACTTGTTATCTATCATTCTAATTTCAGTCATATTCCTTCTCTTTCATATTCCGAAAGGGAGTTCATGCCCATCAACAATAGAGAACCATTCCCAATTCTTGAATGGGAATTACCATTTTTCAAAGGCGTCAAAAGAGAAACATTGGAAAATATATTCCATACTGACTATTCTTTACTTTTTCAGTCCCTAAAGACCTTGATTGGGGATGAAATCTTGCGCCCATCAGCTCAAAGACTTATATTTCCTTCAGATATAGTGTCCATTTTTGTCTCAAATGTGCTAGACCTAAATCCAAATTATAAGGACATGGAAAAAATTGTAAAGGCTGTCATACATGAAATTTTTTTGCAAGATAATGCTATTCTCAAAAGCATTCAAAAATACAATTTTTGGAATGGGGAAGCATACATGGGTGGCATATTCCCAAGACATTATCTCCACCACAAAATATGTTTTAGAAACATCTACATTGCAATGAAGTTGTCACTAGAATTTGATACACCCAACCATCTCTATAGAGCTCTTGCACGTCATCACTGGGAAATAGGAGAAGACATGGAAAGAAGCTTCAAATCAAAATACCATGCTTTATCATTTCTACTTACCCATCATTGTCATGACACTGAAGTTGTCAACAAACAATCTATCAAGAAGAAGGAGGTAGTAGCATCAATAGGTTCACAAGCAGAGGCTAGAAAGGAAATTGAATTTCAGACCAAGCCTCACCTGAACATTCCAGACATGAACATAACAATGAAATCAAATTCCACACCACCGACATAACAATTCATGGACAAGGGAATAAATGAGGAATGTTCATCAGTTGGTAATGCATGATTCACATTACTATAGCACTTCATTTTGATTATATATAATGCAACAACTTTAAATGTAAATTTTGAAAGGTCAAAACTGAGATATTGTATAAATATGATATTTTGGTAGTTGACACTTATGTTCAAAACATGCAATATCAAATATATTGTAGGAGTATTACATAGCTATGTGCTCAAAGCATGATCAATTATCCATTATGTATGAACTTATGTAAATATTTTATGATATATTAATATAAAGTCGGCAATATGCCTTTTATCAAAAAAATAAAAATTAATCTTCTAATTCCATCTACATATAAATAAATTTAATTATTTATATATATTGTCCATTCTCTAATTCTTCTATTTTAATTAAATAAATAAGTTTATTTAATTATTACCATTTTCTATCTTCTTCTTAATTAATTAAATAAATTTTATAATTTATTTAATTTAATTATCCTATTAATTTAAGATTGAATTTTTAAATTAAAATAAAGATGTTCTTCTAAATTCATCATCATTTCTAATTATCCACTTCACATATAATTAAATATTCTAAATATTTAATTAAATAACTTTTTCACTTTTCACACATAATTAAATATTTTAAATATTTAATTATGGAAACTTCTAAATCCACATGTCACATATAATTAAATAATTAAATAATTTAATTATGGAATTATCTTCAACTACCAACTAACTCTTCATAACTAAAAATGGCAAATGGCTACTTTCCTTCATTTTTGAATGGAGAAAGTTTTGTAGGAGGAAACATTTTCCCTCTTTCTCTCTAGCTTCCATCTTTCTCTCCAACTTCTCGATCTTCCACTGTTCATCTTACCAAGCTTGATTTCAACCGTTGATCTTTGCCAACTAGGATTTTGCCTCCAAAATTCTATAAACACGGTCTCTTTGTGCTTTAAAAAGGATCTAATCTAGCTACATAAGTAGTATGAGAATTATAGTTGCATTATCCAACATTTAACAAATCTTAATATCCTATATTTCTTGAGCATAGCATAGCATCTTAGCTTTATCATTTTAGCATAAAAAATCATTGTAGGATATCTTGCATAATCTATTTTAGTTTCATATCTTAGCATAGTTTTATACCATGTCATTTACCATAAGAATGCATGTTACATATTATGTCATTATCTAGGTTGTCATTTTGTTGAGCTTCTTCTTATGCAATCTGATAGCAAGCAACTTAAAACGAATCCTTGGAGATAGAGGACAATGGGACGTCTTTGAAGAATCTATTGAGTTTATAGTTTGTTTATCTTTAAATTAGATTTTTTTGATACAATGTCACATTGGTGTGTTTGTTTAGCTTATTAGTTGATTCCACATATTCACACACATTTTTGGCACCCACCGTGGGGCCCTTGCCCCGTTTTTAATATTTTATTGTAGGTTACAAAGTAGACTCGTGGTTTAGTGCATACAAGATTCGTTTTAGCGCATCCATAGGACAATTTAGCACATACAAGGCCTATTTCAGCACATATATGCTCAATTTTAGCACATTCTTGTGTTCTTTTGGCACATAGCTTCTCTATTCTAGCGCATCCTTGTGTTTATTTTAGTGTATATATGCTCTATTTTAGCACATTTATGTGTTCTTTTAGCACATATAGGAGACTGTAATTTTTAATCCTAATTTTGACGCATCCGTAAACAAATATTAATATTTTTGCACAAGGTTAAAATGAAGCAATCCTAGGGTAGCCATTCAAATTAAAATAAACCAATCCTATGATAGTCACAAAACAATTGATATATCTTAGATAAAATGAATCCCATGTCTTTTGTGAAGCAACATCTTCACCTAGCTTAGCAAATTATCATTTGGGATTAAAATTGAACAAGATTGTTTGCTATGGTTGTCAGGTGATAGGCCTATGCTCTCCCCTTAACTGGGTGATCAAAATGCCAAACTCATATTTTCATTTAATGAACTTTATGCTTTGTTAAAACCCTTAGCACACCTCCTCTTGTGGGAAAAATTACTCACCCAAGAGGAACGACCTAAGTGGGAACCCCTAAATCCAAGGATTTCAACCCACTATAATCAGAAGCGAGTTGTTGATGAAAATCTACTCAATAGTAGTGTGCAAGATAACCATCTCCAAAGCCTTTGTTCTAAAGGTTGGGAGGTCTCTTGAGGGAGTTTATCATTTTCCACACTGAACGAAAACCCTTACTATGAACCTTAGTGTAGAAGCTAACCGAGTCAGCAACCAAACATTATAATACTCATAGTGCAAGGGTACAGAAGAATCTTCCCCCAAGATACTCACCATATAATTTCCAAGGATTGTTTTCTCAAGGGATCGAGAAATCCAACTTTGAGTACATGCCTAGAAAAGACAAAAATACAGGCGCCCTCTAGGGGGTGACATGGCTATGTGAGTCGACGCAATTCTAAGATGTGGGTTGTGATGATTATGATGACCATTTTGACCAATACGAGTGAGTCTACTTGAAGTGTTTGTTTTGTTCAAATACCCATGGAAATTTTAGAGAAAATATACTTATTGTTTAAATTCTAGAACTTTAAAAACATCTGTCTTCCTACTGCATGCTATGTTTTTCAAAAAATAATTTAGATAAGATCATCCAACTCAATAAACTATCAAAAACATATATGTTTCAACGCATTGACTTGATATTTTAGCGCATCCGTGCAACATTCTAGCACATTGATCCGATCTTTTAGCACATCCATTGAACAATTTAGTGCATCCCTGGAACAAAGTAGCACATCTATTTTTCTTAATCAAAATAGTTTTTTGACTCAATATGCCACTGATTCTGGTCTTTTCTATGCTCGTGGTTTTGAAATCTACAATATTTATCAAGAAATCCCTTGGGAAAAGGATCAAGAAACCAAAAAGGCCCCTTAGCTACAAGAAGCTTTTGAAAAAGAGACGCTTTTTATACCAAAGTAGGAAAGTCTTGTTGGAGCATCAAACTTTCATCCATAGATATCGTGACTTTGCTAGGGGAATTACTGATGATTTTGATTTAGATCCTTTATATTCACAAGATTATTATCAACGAAGAGCTCTTTCGTAAAGACATAATCATAGTCAGCCCATTCGTCCTTCTTTCATTCCACAACTGATAATTAAATATTTCAATTGTCTGAATCAAGTGTTGCAATAGAGAACTTGGAAACATTAGGCTTTTCAAAAATCCTCATTTCTCAAACTAAGATCAAGACATCACATCCATTTCTGATTTTTATTTTAATTCCCATAATAGGTTCATCATCCTTCATCCAAGGAATCACAATCTGAAAAATAGAAATTCCTTCGTGATATCAATAGAATCAATCATTCTATTCAGCTAAGGCATCCAACAAATTGCACTCTCCCATTTGTGATCAAAGTTAGTAAAAATTTGGTATAAGCATATGCCTATTGTCACAAGGTCCCGAAAACACCAAGAAGACCAAAGGGAAAATCCACTTTGCAACATGGGTGAGAGGGAAGTAAATCCTTTTCATATAATTCATGGAAATAGTTCAAGAGATGAAATAACAAATTAAATGCTTCAAGAAGCTGAACAAGATCCACAATTTTATTCAGCCATGGAAAAGCTTTTAGAGCGGAATAAAGAAATATATTTTCTTTTATTGGAAAATCAAGGTGCCAAATTGCCCTCAGACTATGACATGGAAAAAATCAAAGAAGATCCTGAAAGAATCAAAACCCCCTTAAATGATCTTAGGGATCTTACTCAACAAATAAAATCACTACAAGGGAAAATTAAGGAAATACAAGGGGGCACAACCAAGAAGTATGTTTTGGAGGATATTTTTCCATATCCATTTGATAGAAATCTCAACATGATTCCTTTTCTAAATCATTGTGAAAATCCCAAAATTTGACAAATACAATGAAAAAGCATATCCTATTGATCATGTGAGGGAGTTTCATAATATGAGCCTTGAATTTATGTATGAAGATACATACTTGATGTGATTGTTCCCACAAATTTTAGGTGGGAAATCCATGGAATGGATTTCTAAAATAATTCCACCCATCAAGACGTTTGAGGATTTAATCAAAAAATTCATATCCCAATACTCCTACAACATTCAACATCAAATAACCATGCTTGATTTACAAAGCAAAGAAAAAGATTGGAGAACCCTCTATCACATTACTGCAAAGATGGAGAAGATTATTTGCATGATATTCTCGTCCAGTTCCTAGAAAGGAAAAGAAGGAAATCTTTATTGATAGTCCTAATCAAGAAATGAGTTATATGCTCAACCTTCATTGTCCTCCATCATTTGAGAAGTTGATTGAAAATTCAATCACTATTGAAGGAGCCTTAGTCAAGAGGGGAGTGATAAAGCTTGACAAAGATAGTCCAAATTCATATAATCATAAAATCAACAATGACAAATCAAGATTTTGGACTAGAAACAAGAATTTTTTCAATGATGGTGTGGTAGATGCCAATAATGTGAAAGAAAATCCATCCATCCACAATCTATCAGGTACTCAACGCAATAACACCAATCTTGGAAATTGAACTAATCAAGGCAATAACAATTCCAATTAGGGAAACAATGCTAATAAAGGAAATATGGCCAATAATCATGGTAATTTCAATAATAATCTCTGTAGAAATCAAAATTCAATCCGCCCAAGTCACAATTCTTCTCAAATCAATAGAGTTTTACTCCTTTGGGTCAATCTCTTGAATAAGTTCTCAAAGAGATAATGGATAAAAATTCCATCACATTACCACCTTAGAGAGATTATGAGCTGCAAGTTAAACCACAATCATGGAATGAATCGTATTATTGTGATTACCATAGATGCAAAGGTCATAGGACAAATAATTGCCAAGGTTTGAAAATTTTGGTCAGGATTTGATCGAAAATTGCATGATAATAGTCAAGGGACACCATGCCAATGAAGATCATCAGGAATTTAAGGACCCTCTTCCCAACTATCAAAAAGGGGAATCTTCAGGTGATAAAGGAAAAAATTTAAATTATGTCTATAACACCACAATCAATCACATCTACACAGATTACCAGCAAGTTAATGTCATCAAGGTCAAAGGAAGGAAAGAGTGTTAACAAGTTAATGCAACAATGAGGGGGTAGGCTAAAATGGTTTTAAAAGGAATCTCATCCAAATCAACTATCCCTCCTCCAAGGTAGTATAATTTAGTCAATCAATTGCAGAAAACATCAACTCAAATCTCTATTTTGGAACTTCTTAAGATATCCCCGACACATAAGAATATTTTGGAAAAGGCTCTCATTGACACAACTATATCCACTAATTTGGATATTGGAAAATTTTAGGCCATGGTGGGACACTTGTCCTCACCCACTTTCCTATCATTTTTAGAGAAGTATGATGCCTCCATGACTCATCCCCACAACTCATCACTTTATCTAGAAGTCATGGTCCATAAAACCCGAATCAAGCATGTCTTAATAGATGAGGGAGCCGGTCTAAATATTTGTACTTTAAAATTGGTTCTTGCCTTAGGGTATTCTGAAGAGTATATTGATTTGAGAGAAAGACAACAATCAAAGCATATGATGATGAGGAATGAGCTACTAAGGGCCTCATCATGTTACCTATCAGAGTGGGACCTGTTGTAAAGAACACTTTCTGCCAAGTTTTGGATCGAGACCTTTCTTATAACATACTTTTGGGTCATCTGTGGATCCATAAGATGCAAGCGGTACTATCAAAATACCATCAATGTCTAAAATTTCCTTATAATGAACAAGAAATAACCATACCAACAGATCGTAATACCAATCAAATTTGTTCTAATCTCATAGAAACCCATGACACTTGTGTCTCACATAATAGAGAGGCTCTTGTTGTTTCTACTTCAAAACACAATGACCAATCAAATGAATTGATAAAGAGCTTTGGCACAAAATTGAAATTGAAGGACAAAGGGGTGGTAGAATATTCATTATCTCTCTCTAAATTTCCTATCTCTCCAAGGTCACATGGTCAACCTACAATATCCACATAACAAGTTGTTGCAGATTCCATATCAAGAGCACAACCTTCAATCCCCATCACCATGTTTGATGGAAAATTCATCAAGGCTAACACTCAACAAAATGAAGTTGAAGATAGAGCTATTATCAATTGGATATATAAAGATGAAGATTAATATATTCAACATATCAAATTGCCTACCAAGCAATATGTTAAAGGCTATGCAATAATGCAAAGAATGGGCTATGAAGGGACTGGTCCCATGGGCAAAAGAAAAGAAGGAATTATGGAACCCATTCAACCAAAAGTAACACATTCAAAAGATAAAACAAGACTTGGGTATGGTGAGGATGCCAAAGAAGTAGCCCGAAAGAAATCCCATGAATAGATAGCTTCAACAATTCTTAGATTACAAGAAAACTACGATACTGATTCAAATGAGTATGAATGGGACCTATTTCACACTGGGGCATGACTGGAGCATGTTTTAAATAGTTTTCTTTGACGCAAAGGCCAAAACAACATTGTATCAAAGAGGGGAAAATTGTAGACACTGAAAATTGGTCTAGGCCTATGACACCATTTTTCAACATAATTGTCATAGTCATGGTCATGATTAAATAATGTCAATTATTTAATTATTTTCTAAAGTCACATATCTCTATTAATTAAATAACTTTAATTATTTAATTAATTCATTATTACCTTTATTCAATCCTCATTAATTCAATAAATATTAGTTATTTAATTACACCGCTAATTAATTAATCTCCTTTCTAGATTAAATAAATTATTATTTAATTTACCCTTTATCATATTTCCGACTATAATTAAAAATTCGTTTTGAATCATTTAATTATTCTTTAACCTTTTCAACAATTAATTAAATAAATATTTATTTATCTAACTTAATCTTCGAATTTTGAATGTTGAATTAAATAATCATTTAACTCATAAAGATAATTATTCCTCGAATATTCCTCTAAAATTTGATAATCACTTAATTATATAATTATTCATTAGTTAGTTATCTCTTGAGTTATTCTTGACAAACATACCTTCTACTTTTATTATTTAGTCTTATTCTTCTGCTTACAAACTATTATTAATTAAATAAAATTAATTCATTCATTCATTCATTTGTGCTTTCAAACACAATGTTTCTACTTTATCTTTCACATGCAATCTCCATTCTTCCAAATTTTGAATAGTCTCAACACCAGATTAAATCATTATTTAATTTAATCTTTATCATGTAGACTTTTTCACTCAGATTGTAACTGACACAAATCTCTATCATATGACATTCATTAATCTCAACCATTGATCTCTCTTTCAAATATGAGTCGATCATTCGAAAACCAATTTTCTATAAATTGACTTGACATTCGTCATTGTTCCTCCTCCCAAAATCGATAAACTTTTAGGAAGCTTTCAATAATATTTGATATTTTGCTAAGTCAATAGTGAATAAGGCATAATTGCATACTTAAGAAATATGAAGGCAACTATCGTACAATGAAAAAATGGAGAAGTGCAATCGAGGTCATTCAAGGAAATATGAACATATTCGGTGAGATTGTTCATGTATTTATGCTTTTATGTTTCTTTGTTCTTTGTTGTTTAATTTAGATTAGTGTTATTTCTTTTATTAGATTAACAATCTTGTTTGCAGTTTTATTCCAACGTTACATTTGGTGAACCCGACCTGAAGACACCGTCTTCAAATTCATGGAGTCTTTTTTTAAAATTTTTGTAGGTATAGGAACGAAGCGATGCATGTGCAATACGAAATGCCGCAATTGATTTTGTGAGATACATATGATATTTTGCAATGCATCTGCTTTTGTGCAATGCATTTTCTTTGTTTTGCGACGCATCTGACTCATAAATTTTTTCTTTTTTCTGAAGTTTCATATTTTCATGTTTAATTTTTAGCTCTTTTGTTACTAATATCATGTTTCAATGTGTGTTTTAGGGGAGTTAATATAGTGTTTCTAGGATGATTCATAGAATACAACATTCAAACTCTTTTGCAGGATGATTGATGAAGACAAAAACAAAAACAAAACTACTAATCTATGTTTTGTAGAACATTTGACGAAGACAAAAACTTAAACTACTGACAATTTGTTTAGAGGAACAGATTTGAAGAAGAGATTTTAAAAAAATAAAAAGAAAAAGAACAAATTGTTTGAGTAGATAAAGAATTGTCATTTAGATTTTAAAAGGAACCAGTGTCTCATGTGCTTGTTTATGCTATATTAGATCTCGATTCGGTAATTGAAGTATCCTCTCCCCTTGCGCATTTGTGCTATCCTGGGTGTAAGAGATACTGTTACTGACTCTAGAATTTGGTCCTACTTTGGTGGTTAAGAGTAACCAAGGTGACTCAAACCGGCGATGAGATTTTTTTCCAAGCTACTCCCAACCGGTATAGAAATTTTAATGTTGAGGAAACTCTGCATTACAAGAGCTCCTATGGACTAGCTATTGATTCCCCCAGTACCCTAGTGGTGCATCAAAACCTATAGAGCATAACCTCTACAAATTGGGATGATATTGCCTTTCTCGTGGCCTTTTGAATGGGTGCCCATACTAATTCACCCACTTGTTGTAATTTAAACCAAAAACCTTCTATTTGTTGGTGCAAGAGGTCGAACCTCTAAATTCGTCTCACAATCTTATGATTCAATAGTAGAGATGAAAATTTTTCCATGGGAGAGTCATGGGAATTGAAGCTTGGATGACTCGAGAAGTGTGTGTCGTGGAGGGGAGCCAATGTGGTCAAGCTTCTAGTTATCCCCTTTGAATAAGCCTAGTTGGGGAAACCCAAGTGAGAATTTAGTAAGTATTGTCACAACTAGCCTTAGGATTGTACATGTTTTCTAAGAATATACATGTTCATTGTTGTCAAAACAAAACACTTTTCTTTCAATTGATTTGCATTTTCCAAAATTTGATCATGAAACAGAGTCATCCAAAAAACCTAGTTCATTATAAAACCTCATCTGTCAAACTGAGTTGCATCTACTAAGTAGAAAACCACAACTATTAAATTGAGTCACATTTGTTAACCAAAAGCTTGCAGCTATCAAAATAGAGTCCACTATTATTAACCAAAAATTTCCAAGTTGCATTTGATATCTTCAGTCGCATGTGCAATAGAGAGTCACGTTTGTTAGAAGATCAGTTGCATCTGTCACAGTGAGTCGCATTTGCCTGTCAACAGACCGAGACCAGATTTAACCAGAAAAATTACATCTACCCTATAGAAATTCATCTGTTAATTTTTGCGACACATCTATAAAACTAAACCACATTTTCTTGTCAACATAAAAACTAGAATTCACTTTCATAGTCTGAAACCAAACAATCATCTCAATCTCTATTTTTCATAGTCAACCTTGTATAGAAACCAGAAAATTGCTCAAACTTTGCATTTTCCATCTTTTAGATGTCATTTACTTTTAGTGAGAGAGCTATTAGTTACCAAACTTAGTTACATATTAGGATTTTGCATATCTTAGAATAGGCCAACTTTTTGCACTTTAGACAAACCCGTGCTTCAACAATCATTGTCATTGAACCTAGTGAATTTTCAAAAGTATCTTTTGTCCTACTTGTGAATATTTCCAGCTCATCAGTCCATTTTGGGAGTTCAACTTATCATTTGGTCCTAGTCCTACATCAGGTTCCTTGACAAAAGTTAAATTGTAGCCTTGGTTAAGCTATACGTGGTAGGTAACCTCGGGTCTTAGAATCAATTAGAGTCAATTAATTTAGAATTTTGCATATTGTTATCCTATCATATAATCATTTTAGACATCCTTTATTTGCCAAGAAAATACCAAAAAACTAGCAGCATTCATTTATTACATCAGAAAATCCAAAAAACATAGACTAGATCACATCATTTTAGACATAGTTTTGCATTCCCCCATATTGAGCAAACATTTTTCATGGTAGAAACAAGGTCTTAAAATAAACGTAGAGAAATGGCTGATCCATAGGACTTCATCAATGCATTTGAAAACCAATCATCAGGGACATAAGAACCTCATAAAGCCTTGCTTGAAAAAATTATCACTAGAGACACACATGGACAAATTTATGTAGAAGATGTAGACGTTGTTATCCAAGATCCTAAATTTGGATCTTTTATGGATGAGTGTTTGAAAAGTGATCCTCAATATACCTAGCAAAGCTACTAGTAAAAGGTTCCACGCTACCTCTATGATTTGACATCCACAAAATAAAGGCTTCATCTACACAAGCAACACAAACCATGACATCGAGTGTCTCTATTCCTCAGATTACCGCAACAATACCAACTAGCATACCCACTCAAACTACCTTAATTGTAAACAAAACACCATTTGGTATAACATAGGGCATACAATTTACTATAGAAGCATCTTCATTAAACCCCCTTGGCACAAACACTAGAAGTAAAAGACCCAAAATTGGCACAAAAACAATAGAGGCAATAACACATCAACACAAATACGGCCAATCAACACATAGGGGTTACACAAAAATGACATATACCTACACCAAATCAGAATCTGTTGCAAAATATTGCTTTTCAAAACACTTACATCGATCCAAATAATGCAACCAACATGTCTTTAACACAGGTAGATGTTTTGCAAAATCAAATGAAAGCTCTCCAACAACAAATGGATAGTATGTCAATGTAAGGAAAATGAACCATTTTAGCACAAGATTTATGTCCATGTACTTTTAACAAAGCGCTATACATGACAAACTTCCAACATGGATACAATATACCGAATATGCCTAAGTATAATGGGAAGAGGAATCCTCTAGAACACATTAGAGAATTTTTCACAACATGCATGGACATCTCATATGACCCCACATACCTTATGATAATTTTCCTGCAAACCCTTGTTGGGATAGCATTGGAATGATTCTCTAAAATTCCATACAACATAAGATCATGGGGTGAATTAGCAAAAAAATTTGTGGAACAATTTGCCTTCAACATAAATAATGAAATCACGATAACTACCTTATGTCACACCATGCAAGAAGATGGAGAAAACTTCACCACTTTCTTCCAAATATGGAGGATTTTAGCTAGTCATTGTCCCATTGAGATACCAAAGAAATAAAAAGTTGTAATATTCCTTGAAAATATTCATCCAAAACTACAAAGTGACTTACGAGTATATTGTTGTACCTCTTTTTTGGACTTAGTGCAACAAAGTATAATACTTGAGAAATCCCTCATTGACAAAGGGGAAATTAAGACACTAGGTAGGAATCCAATTGTTCAACACCAAAATGCTCCCAATGATAGAAACAAATTTTGGTCCAGAAACAAAAATGTAACTAATGATAGTATTATTGATGCTAAGGCCCTACACGCAGGACCCGTCATCACACTTAGAGGTTACAACCCCTCTCATGACATGCTTAACGATGTTGATCAAACTGCTAGCTTTGTTGAAAATTCACAAGAACAATAACCACAGAGGATATTTCCAAAACGCGAGTTTACCCCCTTGGGGGAACCAATCGAGACAGTTTACAAAGAAATGATTAAACATAAATTCATAAAACCTCTGGATCCAAAATAGTATGATCTTGGACAATTTAAACCCTCATGGTGGGATTACAACACCTATTGTGAGTACCATTAAACTAAGGGACATAACTTACAATAATTCCAACAACTGGAGAACATCATACAAGATTTTGTTGAAGACGAAACCATAGAAGTCAATGGCCAAAAACATACCAAAAATAGTTATCACAAGGTCTTCACAGATCCATTACATGATCATGGGAAAGGAAAGTCCCCCACTTCAGGAACTAAGACTAATACCTCAGCTAACTATGCAAATACCAAGTACAACTATGGCAAAGGTACAATCATAAATCACATCTGAGCTGCTAATGAAAATATCCATACCATTACCATAAAGAAGCATCCTGAATGTGTTTTCAATACACACAAAACTAAGATAACCCTTCCAGGTCCTTCATCGAAGCCACCACCACAGTCTTCCAATCCTAAGTATAATTTACTTGACCAATTGGGAAAGACCCCAACACAAATATCCATCTTGGAACTGTTGACCCTATCACCTAATCACTGAGCCATTCTAAACAAATCCTTACAAAGCACAACTATCCCCACCAACTTAGATGTCAATAATTTCAAAGAAATGGTAGGATATTTAACCAATTCTCATCATACCACCTTTTCTCAATAGGATTATTCAACTGAGAATACCAACCATAATGACCCACTACACCTTGAAGTTCTTGTCCATCAAACCAAAGTCAGACAAGTCTTGGCAGACGAAGGATTTGGGTTAAATATTTTTACCTTGAAATTGGTTAAGGCATTAGGTTTCTTAGAAGCATGCATGGACACCACTAAGAGTATAGTCATTAAGGCACATGATGATGAGGAAATATCATCAAAAGGAGTTGTAACACTCCCTATCAGAATTGGCCCTGTGATTATGGACATAAGTTTCCAAGTCTTGGATCTCACCCTTCCCTATAATATTTTATTGAGTATACCTTGGATACATGCTATAAAAGTTGTACCTTCCACTTACCATCAGTGTCTTAAATTCCCGTACAATGGCACAAAGATCAAAATTGATGGTGATCTAGATCCTTTCCAATATTGTACAAGCCTATGCTAAATACCACAATGATAGGTGCCAGTAAATCAAGAGGCATCATCCTCCACCTTATCCCTGTATGTTGATCCATCAACTCTTACCAATTCCATTGCATCACAACCATCGTCATCCACTCCTAAGGTCGAGATCCAAGATAAGGGTTGTGGAGAATATCACATGAAAGCATCCTATTATGTCAGCCATCTAGTTCCTCCTAAGTCATATGGTTTACTAACAACATATAGGAAATAATAAATTGTCATGATACATGTTCCTCCTACGATGACATTCACAGAATGGGGAGAGTTAAGTAAGGAATTTATGGACCAAGAAGATGTCACCACCTGGCTATATAGTGAAGACAATGAAAACCCCCCACTGTCTATTCAAATATCTAAAGATGAATATGGAAAAGGCTTCATGATAATGCAAAAGGAAGGATATGACAAAAATAGTGGGTTAGGGTTACATTAGGATGGAAGGACTGAACCAATCATTGTCTCACAATGACCAAAAGGCCTAGGGCTAGGGTTTCAACCAATTAGGATTGGTGTTCCTAGTAACTCAGCACCATCACAAAGGAAGTAAGTTCTTCTGAAGACATCGAGATATCCCACAAACCATTACACCCATTCTATTGTGACTCCCTTGACTCAAATGAATATGAATGGGTTTCCCTTTCCTCCACCAGCATAATGGACCTAGATAAGTTATTTGGGGAGCTTGACCAAATGCTAAATACCTCACCAAAATCAACTCAATCTTGTCCTAAGAAGTCCTTGTCAAAATAAGAATGGCTTAAGCTTTATTATTGGGAAACCCTTGATCCTACCTCTTGGGAACCTAACGAACCATCTTTTGACGACCTAGCCCTAACAATGATCCCAAATCAGAGTTTACCTGTCCCTAGAAAAAATAACAAAAGGAGTTATTCCAAAACTTTTGTGACCATTTCAACCAATTTATCCTTACCTTATTAGCATCCACATTTGATAACTATGATGATGACATGCCCCTCGTATATCCCCAACTTATCATTTTGGATCAACATGGCACACCCATCTTAGACATATTCGAGAATGATGAAGCGATAACTAAGTTAATGGGACAACGAGAAGGCATACCTAGAGGTGATCATAAATATGTATTTACCATAGACTTAGATAACATGGCATATTTTGGGGAGTCTTTTCATAGCTCCAGTCACAAAAATGAAAAAAAAAAAAACAATGAAAAAAACGAAAATGACAAGTTCCTAGGTGAAAACTGAAAGGCGCCTTTGGACAAAGAAATAGTAAAAATAAAGGATGCATCCAAGGGAAAAAACTCTCTGAGGAACCCAAGGATGGAGGTTTGAATATTCTCCTAGTTGCTTAGGAAAAGTCACCAATGTTAGTTGAAGAAACTATCAAGATCAACATAAACACTGAAGAAAATCCTCGAGTAATTTATTTTTCTGCATCTAAACAGAGACAAAGCAACTAGAGTTTTGAGACTTCTTTAAAAAAAAAAAGATAAAATTTGCATGGTCATATGTTGACATGCCTAGGCTAGATCTAGACCTCATATTACATCATCTACCATTACAACCAGATGTTAAGTCCATCAAGAAGAAGTTAAGGAAAATGTATCCACAAATCGCCCTACTAATCAAAGATGAACTTAAGAAACTATTGGATGTTGGTTTCATCAGATCCATAGACTATGCATAATGGATTTATAATCTTGTGATAGTGACTAAACCATCTAGGGGCATACACATATGTACAAACTTTAGAGATATCAACAAGGCATGTCCTAAGGATGACTTCCCTTTTCCAAACATTGATATGATAGTAGACCTTACAACACGATATGAGATGTTATCCCTCATGGATGGTTTCTACAAGTATAATCAAATCAAAATCATAGCTAATGACCAACATAACACAACTTTTACATTTCCATGGGGAACATATTTTTGGAATGTGATGCCTTTTGGGCTCAAAAATGTTGGGGCTACATATCAAGGTGCAATGAAGACTATATTCCATTACCTTGTACATACTCTCATGGAAGACTATGTGGATGATCTAATAACCAAATCATTGACATGGGATGATCACTTGCAAATCCTAGATAAGATATTCCAAAGACTAGAAAATTACAAAGTAAAGCTAAATCCAAATAAATATGTCTTTGGCGCTCAATCAAGAAAAATTCTAGGATACATCATTTCTAGACGAGGCACTGAAGTTGACCCCACAAAGGTAAAGGCTATAATGGAAATTTCTCCACCAGCCAACATCAATTAGCTAAGAACACTACAAGGGAGACTACAGTCTATTAGGTGCTTCATAGTATAGTTAGCAGACAAGATACATCCATTCCAACACTTACTCAAGAAGGGGGTACCATTCGTTTGGACAAAAAAATGCCAAGAAGCTTTTCAAAAGATCAAGGATTACCTACTTACACCACCTATGTTAATGCCACCTACAGATACTCAACCTTTGATACTCTATATTTCAACAACCCAATCAGCACTAGGAGCCTTACTTGCACAAAATGATGATGAAGGTCATGAAATAGTAGTGTACTATATCAACCATACTCTGGTGGGATATGAGCTTAACTACAGTCACATAGAACATGCTTGTCTTGCAGTAGTTTTTGCTACTCAAAAACTTAGGCACTATATGCTAAACTGCCAAACCATGTTGGTCACCAAGATAGATCCTCTGAAATATCTCCTAAGTAAAGAAACACTAACAAGCCAATTGGCTAAATGGGTAATGATACTTAGTGAATATGATATCCATTATGTGGAACAAAAAGCTATAAAGGGGCAAGTTATTGTTGATCAATTGGTAGACACACCAATTAAGGCCGACCATCCTTTAGCTATAGATTTGCCTAATAGTTAATCTTCACCATTGATAAAAGAACCGCATAGAAATTATACTTTGACGGGTCTCACACTAATCGTGGTTCAAGATTAGGTATATTGTTTGTTACACCACAAGTCAACACTAATCTAAGTCATTCAGAATTGTGTTCCCTTGCACAAACAACATAGTAGAATATGAAGCCCTTGTGATAGGAATAAAAATGGCAGTCCAATGGAAGATTAAGAATTTACATGTTTATGGAGACTCTCAACTGGTAGTTCGACAAGTTAATGATGAGTATGAAACTAAAGATGAGAAATTTTCCCCATACAAGCGCATGGCAGACAACTTTAAGAAATATTTTGATAACATCAGCTTTCAACAAATACCCTAGATTTAGAATAGGGCAGTATATGCTATGGGAGCCATTGGTTCGTTATTGGATATACCTAGCAACATGCCTAAATTCAAGTTTTTGGTCAAACAACTTTTGGTCCCTACCTATGACATCCCAGATTCTATGATGGTGTGTGCGATTGTTGGTCCTACTTCCCCCTAGTACAAGGACATATATGACTACCTCCATGCCCAAGTCCTACCCTTAGACCTATCTAATAACCAACGTAGGACATTTATCTGTAATTCTTCCAAATATACCATCATTGAAGATACCCTTTATAGATGTTCCTTAGATAATACCTTGTTGAAATATCTTGATGTTGAAGAAGCACAAGAAACCTTATGTGTGGTACACGAGGGTATATGTGGATCCCATTCTAGAGGTCCTAGCTTAGCCAAGAAGATTATGAGACTAGGCTATTATTGGCCTACCATGGAAAAGGACTCATATTTCTTCATCATGAAATGTCAACAATATCAGGTACATAGAGACGATACATGCACCAAAATAGGAGCTCTGACCGATAACTTCACCATGATCTTTTTCCCAATGGGACTTGATCTAATAGGTAAGATACATCTTCCATCTTCCAATGGCCATAAGTTCTTCATTACCACAATTGAATACTTCACCAAGTGGATTGAGGCTATTCCTATGACCTATATTATTGACACACAAATTTCTAAGTTTATCCTTAGTTACATCATTTTTCAGTATGGTGTCCTACAATCCATCATCATGGATAATGGCAACCCATTTAAAAACCAAGAAGTTGGCCATCTTTGTGAAGAATTCGATATCCATAATCACTTTTCCACCCCATATTATCCACAAGGTAATGGCCAAGCGGAGGCATCTAACAAAACAATCATTAGAATCCTCAAAAAGACTATCAATGATGCTAGTCATGACTAGCATTTACAGCTTAATCCCACCTTATGGGCTTACCACACAAGAATTTGTACTCCCACTAGTGCCACTCCATACTCCCTGCTATTTAGTTTTGAAGCTATCTTACCTATTGAGGTTGAAATTCCTTCCCTAAGGGTATCTCTGAAAGGTCATATTTATGATGAAGAGTACCGTGTGTCAAGACTACATGAGTTAGAATTCCTAGATGAACAAAGACAAAAGGAACTTGATCATCTTCAAGAATATCAAAACCGTCTTCATCGCAACTATAATAGGAAAGTTTTGAATTGACACTTTGACATTGGTAACTTGGTCTTAATGGAGAACCCAAAGAACCAAGCTGAAAGAGAAAAGACAAGCAAGTTTGAACCAAACTGGTTAGGGCCTTACATTGTTACAAAAGCTTTTGGATCTAGAGCATATCAACTCTCAACCCCTAAAGGAGAACCACTTTTATCACCAATAAACAACCTTCATTTGAAGAGGTTCTATGCATAGCTTTTGAGAGCCTTGTCTTAATCATAAAAATACAAAAAAAAATGAAAAAACAAAAAAAATGTTACCTTGATGAAAACCTAGCAAACAGGCATCTTTGTAACACCAAAAAAATTGAAAAATCAATAAAATAGTAAAGACAAATAATTCATCCAATAGTGAAAACCACTTCAATTGTGCTTTGGATAAGTACCATGGTGAAAACCTAGCAAACAAGCGCCATGTGTAGTTGACTTAACTATGTCTTTTACCATCATTCCAATCAAAATTTTTCACCATCGCCCATAATAAATGGTTGTCCTTACCATAACTTGGAACAATTGACATCAAGTCCATTCCATCTCCCCATCCCATCCTATTGGTCTTATACCTGACTAGGGGAAAATCCTCAACCTAAGTCATTTGGACCTTGCACTCGCTCATCCAACATCATAAAATGTCCTAAGAAAAAACTCAAAAACATCAGAAAATGTCCTGAAAAAACTAAAAAACATCATAAAATGTCCTAAAAAAATCCAAAAACATCATAAAACTCCAAATAGACAAAAAAAAATTCAAAACATATCAAAAATCCCAAAAACAGAGTCAGATTCAGTTATGTCAAGTCAGTCATAGACATAGTCAAACTATGTTGCCTCTACGACTAGACGTAGGCAAGGCCATCTAACGATGTGCCCTTGAGGCATTAGGTTTGTCTTTCTAGGTTTGTGACATATCACACATCAAATCATGACTCATTCATTTGTTGTGTCGAACTACAAGGTCTTTATGTGTATAACGTAGGCAAGGCCATCAATCGATGAGCCCCCGAGGTTGCACTAGGTCAAACCATTAGGGTTTATCACATTCACTATTCAAACACCTCATATATCATTGTTAAGTATATTTATTAGTCATTTCTATCAGTCAAAGTTGGTCGAACTATGAGGTCTCTATATGTATAATGTAGGAAAGGTCATCAATCGATGAGCCCCTGAGGCCGCACTAGGTCAATCCTTTAGGGTATGTCGTGTCAATCAACATAAGTCATACATTATCAACACACACTCAATAGTCAAAACACTAGGAAAAGTCATGCATCAACAAGCCAAACATGTTAGCAATGTCATCAGGTCAAATCAAACAAATTACCAAAACAATCAAACTTAAGTCTTATACAAGATTTTTCCTTCTTCACAACAGACATTATCATTTAGGCAAAAAATAAAAATAGCCCTATGCAGCTTGTCGCATCAATGACATTAGGCTCAATGTCTTATACGATATGTTTCTTTTTGAAACTAGGCTTTGTCATGCCTTACAAAGATAGTCACGACATCAAAACTAGACTCAACTTCTCATACGGTATGTGTCATCCTTGACACCAGGCTTTATCAAACAATCAGCTTATCAAAAAAAAAAACAACAGATCAAATTTTGGCAAATTTTCTTATTGGATTTTTTACTTTATGGCTTATTTGGTCTTATCTTTTTGGCTTTATCTTTGATTCCAGTTACTAGTTTTCTCAAGGATGTCCTATGAAGGATTTAGAGAAGCAAGGATGTTTTAGGACTATTTTTCTTTGACTGTTGTTTGTCGACTATCTTTTAAACTTGGTTTTCTAGTCAAGTTACTAGCTTTCTTGAGGATGTCCCATGAAGGATTTAGAGGAGAAATAATGTATCCTAAATTTTTTTTTTTCTTTGATTGTTGTATGTGGTTTGTCTTGACAAAAATACTGGGGAAAAATTGCCTTTTGTATGAATCAGGACACTCATTGTTTGTGACTGTCTATTTTTGCAAGTGGATGACTTTGTACACCTTGGTCTATCTCATATCATGGTGTTTACTATCCATTTGTGTCATGTCCCACCCAATTATTATTTAATGCAAGGTTTATTTTGTACTTGGAAAAATATTGAAGATTATACATTCTAATAATACCCATTTTTCAATACTAACACTTCGAATAATCCACGCTAACATTTCTTTTATCCTGTATAATGATGGAGTCCCGTGACACACAAAAAAATTATGCAATCTACATATGCATACATTTTAAAACCATTATGTCATCATTGTCATATGTCTTTATATAGTACACCATACATTTATGTTGCATTTCAAAACAATATAAAAATATGCATATACATCGCATTTAGATAATCATGACATACATGCATTTACCAATTACAAAATTGTGTAAATTATACATACATCCACATGACATCATAACTAATAGCATCATATTGCATCTCATTTTCATAAGCATATAATACATTCACCACATGTGTCAATATTGTGCATCCATCATCAGATAGAATAAACATATCATCATATGAACACATCATCATAGGAAATGAAACATCATAATGTAAACACCATAAATCACATCATGTAGAAAATTGCATAATCATATAAAATAACGACATAATCATATAAAACAAACTGTAAATCATATGAATCATTGCCAAAAATGATATATATATATATATATATATCACTCAAAATAATATGTGTCATAGTACAATGTCAGAATGTATCAATACAAAGGGAGCTTGTAGGCTCTATGATCAAAATACAAATGTCTATAAATATAACAATATCACTATCCTATGCTACCATTGCTCTCTTGAGGAGTTTTAGGAAGCGACTATCACCGATATACTCTTTGCACAGTGGGAGGCCTATCATATGGTCCTATCCTTGATGGTCCTACCACATCATCAGTACTCTATGTGCGGCTATGGGACCTACTTTGGAAACTTCCACTATGTGCTTGTGAATAACTAAGATCTCTCCTCTCAGGCGGTACCTCTACCTCATAGAGATCTCTATAATATATCTCTCGGTCACCAGCCCTGACTAACTCTCGAGTGAAGGTTATAGCTGGTCCAGTACATAAGGCCCTCAGCTCAATGAATCTAGACTATGTCTCCTATCGCCTGATAACTACTTGATCCCTATCCAGGTAGGTATTTCCCCTCTCCATTTGCATAGCATCTCGCTCTACAATCACAACCCTCACCCTGTCCTCCAAGGCCTCTATACAGGCCTCCAACTCTACAACACTATGTTAGAAACCCTAGATTAGACATGCAAACCTAAACACCTTCCACAGAAGAGAAAAACATAAAAAAGCAGAGCTTTGCATGTCAATGTGCAAATGAATATTATTCAGGAATTCAATATTACAATGAGATGATTTGGTTTATAAAAGCAAAGTATGCAACCCTAATGTTGACCTAAAAATAGCTCAACCTAAGTAAAGTTATGCAAGTGTAATTAAATATTAATTACACTAACACCCCCCCATAAGTGCAACTTAGGGAGACTAGATAAGCATGCACCTAAAACTAAGATGAATGTAAGAAAGCATGAATGGGTCCCAACAACAAGGCCTGATCAGGTACCCATGTACAAATGCAATAATGAGGTAGAGAAGGAAAACCCAGTGGGACAACCCCCCCTACAATGAGATGATTGTTGCAAAGAAGCACTAGAAGAACACTATGGAGTAACACTGGAACCACAATCTGGCAAGCAAGGAAAGATACTTCTGTCTACAAGAAACCATATTAGAATCATCATAATGTGACAGCAGACCCGATGCCACGGAACACTCGAAAACACCAAACTGGAACGACCGCGTGCTGGTGTTAAGGGCCCGCGGGGGCTGAGCGAGGGGAGCGGAAGATGGAGGGGGGAGCCACTGGCGGCGGCAGCGGGCCGGTGGACGCTCAGTGGCGGAGCCTACATGCACTGTGAGCGTCGGCTCAAAACCCAAGAAACACAATTTTTTTATTTTTTTTGCATTTTTTTAAAAATTTGTGCCTCAAAAAGCGCGTTGGGGAGGCCGTACGGCTTCCCTGGCAAATTTTTTTTGCCTTCCAGATCAACTTTGCCAAAATTGATGAAAACAAAAGGCGATCTTAGGGTTTTTGGCCGCTACAAATGCAATGGTGACCTCCGTTTCTGCTCAAAATGCTTTGAAAAAACAGCCACCTCCAGAGCTTCCAAAAAATCAGCAACCATGAAACCCTCATAGATCTGGCAAATGATGACCAAAATCTATAAAATGAAAGCCAAACTTGAATTTTTCTAGCACTCTAAACCCAATGGTGAGGCTTCATCTGATCCAAAATGCTGCATAGATGAGCTCAAGGCATGAAATCCCCGAGGAACCCCAAACGAACTCTGCAATGGTTTTCTCTAGAATTTGAGAAGGGGCTATTAATTACACTAACACACTATCCCCAGGAGCCTCCTCATCCTATTGAGGTATCTCTACCACCTCTGCATCCTAATCCTCTACAATCCTATCCTAGAGTTCCCTCTCCTAGTCCCCCATCACCTCCTCCTCCTCCTCCTCACCATAGCCTACCAAAATGACAAGGAAATCAATCTCCACATCCTCCCTCCTGGCCTCCTCCTTTGCATGCTCCTCTCATGTTTCCTCCTCAACCACATGCTCACCCCCAATCTCTGCCTCCCCTCCACCACCAAGATCCAGCATAGGTATATTTACTCCCTCACCCTCCTCCTCATGGATAGGTGAAAATACATGTCCTATCTTGCCTCTCCTACCTCATCGACCTCTACCAACTCTATCATCATCACCATCTCCTCTACCACCCCTGCTTCTAGCCCTACCTCCACGCCAACCTCTGGGCCCTGTACCCCATCTCTCAACTAGAGCCATCTGATCTGGATCTATATAAGGAATAGGCCTGTTCTCTACCCACCAAACATCATACGTTGTTTTTCTGCAAGGATCTTCCATACCACCCCTCCATCCCCACTACATAGGTTGTAGAGCTTGAATGTCTACCTCTGCAGTAGCTACTAGAATCTTGGGCCCCCATATTAGAACCTCTCCCGACGAACGAGAAAACTCATCTCACCCTTGAGGCTCATCCTAAACCTCTCTGAACTGTCTCAAAACTTGGTTTGGAAGGTGCCTCTCAATGATGTGCACAGTGGAAACAGTCCTGCCAATCAAATATTGATTCTATCTACAAAATGGAAAATTTATGTCCTCATTTTTCCATCAAGCGCAATCCATATATGGCCTCCAAATAAACTGAACTAAAGTATCAAGTGCATGTCTCCAATAACAAGTATCACCAACATGACTCTAGGTAATGTTACCCGCATAAAATAAAAGCATATGGTGATCTAGCATCAAGATCAGAAGTAACTCAGGACAAAATACAACAATGTGTTCTCATGCTCAAATCATAAGTAGAGTGGTACCACAACTCATCGACTGTGTGTATCTATATGAAATTTCATGTAAATGGAAATATAACATGGCTAGTAAACAAGGCCCCCATGCATATACTACCTCACACTCTAACATCCCTACCAAAATCTCCCCCCACCTAATGGGAAAACCATGACCTCGACGGTCAGGAAGAACAATACCTGCAATCAATGTACATAGCATACAATCAATACACTCATAGCTCTCTGCTAGTACATTCCATATAATCTCATAGTGCTCAATGTCAAGCTATCTAATATCATCATACACATAGAATCTAGTAATCTCACTATATCCTCTCTGAGTATCATACATCACCCTCACCCCTAATGGGGAATCTCAAAATCTTGTACACATCCTCTAAAGTTACTGTATCCTTTCTAGTAGACAAATGAAAAGATGAGGTTTTAGAATGCCACCTCTCACAAAGAGCAATCAACATACCTCTATTTGCTCAAATAGTGGGCATGGTGAAAACATGGTGTAATCCTAATCTTCAAATCTTATGTGTCTAAATACTCTCTAGCTCATCTCGTAGCTCCTACATTGCCAGTCATGACTCTCGAGTGTATATCAGATCTAATAAAACCTACAAGGGCATCAAAATACTTTGTGTCAGAAAACAAAACATTCATTTTTGCATCACAATTTTTTTTCAAAATTTTGATAGTCAAATACATCGCTTCAATATAAAAGGTGGTGCACAATCTCAAATGTGTCATTATAATATTTATATGTGTCACTTCAATATCAAATGTAGTGCACAATCTCAAATTCATCATTATGTTGGAAAATGTGCATCAACTTGTTGGCTTGAACCTATGTTAAGGACTTGACGAATTTACCTTATGTTCATGTCTTTTCCGCTATACCACGGAGCCCTTCCTTCTCTTTGGTGGTAGCGCGATGAACCTTGGCTTCATTGGAAAAATAATCGCATATTGGTGAGTGACAAAGTGTTGTCTCACTAATATGCCGATATGCAATAAACATTGGATTGGTGTGACTTGGGGTTATCGGTGGAACATTTCACAGAGCTATGCCGATGGACCGATGTTAGACGAAAGTGACTTGGATTCTGACAGTAGTGGGGACCACAATACAGTGTATTGGTTAAGGTGATTCTGACCTATAGTTGCAATGTGTTTAATTCAATGGTGCTTGTTTTATTCCATGCTCCTTTGTGGTGAGGACTGGAAGACTCTTGTGAAGCAAGGAGAATTGACTAATCATTTGACATTTGTCGGATTAATCATGATGTTCGCTAGTCTCATGCCTCTTGTGTTGGGTCTTGAGTGACTCATGAGGGGTGTACAAGCTATGAACACATGTCGTCATGTTAAGTATTTTCAGGAGACTTATTAGGAATATTGTAGATTCCCTTTTGATTCTCTAAAACTTCAAAAGTAGTGTATGCATGTCTTGGTGGACCCTGGCCACGACAAGTGGTATATGAAGGGGGAAATTCATGGACCTGTTGAGTGTTTATGTGTATGCCCTTCAATGGAGGTTGTTGACTTGGATAGAGGTCATTTTGATTCGTGAGAAGTTTCGATGGTTAGTCTGCAAGGGAAGATGAATTGAACTGGTTGTGCAGAGAATGAATCTATCATGGCATTTTTTGTGCATGATAATGCACCAGAATCATAATGGGTTGAAGGTTCGATGGTTGAACGGATTGATGTGTGATCAATTTGTGAATATCATTGTATACTAAGTTGAGAAGTATTGTAATAGTGTTATTTGGTGTAAGGTTGATCAAGGAAATTTTCTAGTGTAGTAATTGTCCCCTGTGAAGGAGAGATTGAAACTTGTATGTAAATTATTTTGCTATAATACAAGATTTCTTCTTTGGTGTGGTGGGTTTTTCTCCCGTTAGGGTTTTTCCCACGTAAATCTGGTGTCAATTGTGTTTGAATGTATTTCTTAATTCTATTATTTCTTTTGTATGCATCTTAGTGAACTGTAATTGTAAGTTTAAAAGGCATATCTCTTTCTCCTATTAGTTTTGACATTAGGAAAATTTTGTTCTGCAATCAAATTTTCCTAACAAGTGGTATCAGAGCTTGGCCAGTTGTGCTATCCTTGTGGGTAGGTTTGATTTTTTGGGTCAATTTCTGTTAAGTGGGAGTTTTGTAGAGGTCTTGAATTTTTCTAATTACAGAGTGAGATGGCATCGACACGTATGTTTGAAAGAATTGATATCGAGAAATTCAATGGTAGCAATTTTGAGTTGTGGAAACTCAAATTGGAAGATCTATTGGTTGACCGTGATATCTGGGTTGTTGTGTCTGGAATGAAACCTATAGGCATGAATCAAGAAGATTGAGACCTCGCAGATCAAAAAGAAAAAGGGTTGATAAGACTCTATTTGGAAAATTCAGTTCTTCTGAATATTCATGAAGAGAAGACTACATCTTCTTTATGCACATTTATCAGGGCAAGTCCTTGGTGAATAAGTTTTTTTTGAGGAAGAAGTTGTACTCTTTGAAAATGGAGGGAGAAACATATTTTATTGATCATTTGAATACTTTTAACATGTTGATTGCTCAGTTAACATCTGTAGGTGTGAAGATTGATGAAGAAGATCGTTGTATGCTCTTGTTGTGTTCTTTTTTGGATTCATGGGATTACTTGGTGATGGCGATTGGGAGCACAACAACCACTTTCAAGATGGAAGATGTGGTTGCTTCTTTGTTATCAAAAGATATGAGAAGGAAGTATTTTGAGATGGTGAAGGAGGCTCTAGTTGTTCGAGGTAGATCGAAAGAAAAAAGGCAAGAAGAAGGACAAGAAGTCCAAATCAAAATTAGAAGGGAGATGAAAGTCTCCTAGCAAGAAGTCCAAGGTGAAGTGCTAGAATTGTGGGCAACCTGGTCATGTCCAAATGGATTGCAAAGAGGAGAAAAAGAAGAAGAATAATTCTTCTAACAATGATTCTTCTTAGAGCGATGTAGATGCCTTCATTGCATCCTTGGTAACTCAGGCATCAGATGATGTTTGGTTGATTCATTCTGGAGCATGCTTCCACATGACGTCTCACAGAGATTCATTTACTAAGTATGACGAATGTGATGGTGGAAAGGTGTATCTGGCAAGCGATTCATCACTGGAGATAGTTGGTTGTGGAAGAGTCAAAATTCAGTTTCCTGATGGTAGAATTAAGGGAATTGATGGCGTAATCCATATACCAGGTCTGGCTTGAAATTTACTTTATGTAAGAAAACTGAATGATGTTGGAGTGCAAGTATCCTTCTCTAGTAGTGGCTGCAAAATTACTAGAGGCTTGATGGTGTTGGCTAGGGGTTCCTGAATTGGTACTCTATACAAGCTGAACGCATTGGCTGTTCAATGCAATAGTGTCTCTACAAGGTCATGGAAGGTTGTTTGTGAAGAGAAGAATGAAAATGTTCCTATTGGAGAAAATTCCTTAGAAGTTAAACTTCAAGCAGAAAATACTATGCTCTTGCATTAGAGGATTAGTCACATTGGTGAAAAAGGCTTAAAAGCATTGAAAAATAAAAGCTTGGTTAAGGGGCTTGATGATTGTAACCTTGAATTTGAATTATGTGAACATTGTATATATGGAAAACAACATCATGTTTCCTTTTACTCTTGTCCTCACAAATCTTCTAGTGTTCTGGATTATATTCATTCTGATGTTTGTGGTCAAGTGGATGTTCCTTCGTTATCGAAGTCTAAATATTATGTTTCTTTTATTGATGATTATTGGAGAAGGGTATTTGTGTACTTTTTAAAAGGTAAATCAAAAGTGTTCAATCATTTTAATGAATTTAAAAACCTTATGAAAAATTAGACTAGAAGAAAAATAAAGTGTCTAAGGACTAACAATGGTGGTTAGTTTTTTTCTAATGAGTTTGAAAGGTATTGCAAATACCATGGGATTAAGAGGCATAAAACAACACCTTACACTTTACAACAAAATGGAGTTGTTGAAAGGTTGAACATGATGTTGATGGAGAAGGAAAGAAGTATGTTGAGAAATGCTAGTCTAGAGCAGAAATTAGTGGCTGAGGTTGTGGCTACATCATGTTACCTAATAAATCGGTCTCCTTCATCAGCACTAGTTGATAAAATGCCAATGGAAGCTTGGTTTGGTAAGAAGCCCTCTCTCCAACATATTTGTGTCTTTGGCTATGTAGCATATGTTTATGTGTCGAATGTAAAGAGATAAATTGGATAAAAGAGTTGAAAAATGTATCTTCATTGGGTATGGCCTTGGTGTGAAAGGATACAAGCTTTGGAATCCTGTGAGTAAGAAGGTATTGTACAATAGAAGTGTAATCTTCTAGGAACTAAAACCTTCTTCAGTAGATCTGCAGTCAGGGATGAAAGAAGATAAAAAGGATAATGATGTTGTTGAGATACCTCTAACTCCCAAAAAAGAGGAACAACACATTGAAAGTGTACCTAAAACTAAGGACAGTTTGAGTAGCTCTGAGAGTTCTAAACAAGAAGAATAACCACAACCTCAGCCTCAACCTGTGAGGAGGTCTACATGTGAGAAGAAACAACCAGATAGGTATGGATTCTCTATGATAGATTCTAGTTGTGCCTATGCTTTGATTACTAACATAGATGAGCCTAGGACTATAAAAGAGGAAACTACAATGTCTGATTCAGATTCCTGGCTGGAAGCCATGAATGAAGAAATGGCATCATTAAGGAAAAATGATACTTGGGATCTGGTCCCATTGCCTGAAGGTAGAAATCCTGTGGTCTGCAAATGGGTGTTTAAAAGGAAAATTGGTCTAGATGGCTATGTTGAAAAGTATAAAGTGAGATTGGTTGTGAAGGGTTATTCCTGGGTAGAGGGAATTGATTATGGGGAAAATTTTTCTCTTGTAGCAAAGCTGACATCTATCAGATTTATTTTGTCACTTGCAGCAGCATATGATTTGGAGATTGAGCAGATGGATGGGTATGTGCAAGATCATGATGGGCCAAAAAGTGGTGATATCTAAGTGATATGATGGCCCATGTGGCTGACGACTTTATTTTACCCAAAATTGATGAAACGAAAAGGGTTTTTAAAGGAGATTCTTAGCTTTCGACCAATATAAATTATTATTTACTTTGAATTTAATAAACAATTATTATTCATTTTCTATTTGAATTACGACTAAAGTCCTGATTGATAGGTTGATTGAAAAACATCTATAGCTTTCAAAGGGTACCACATTTTTTGAATCTAAAACATTTTTCACATTCTATGCTTCACATACTATAGGATTAAAAAAAAAAAATTGAATTTCATGAAGTTTTGACCAAGTTAAGGTGGTCAAACATACGATTTTTTATATTTTTTAAAAGTTGTAATAAAAATATCATAATTAATTATTTACTTGGAAAATTTTTTTTAAAAAAAATGCATCACATCGGGACATGAGTCTTCTACTTATATCTAAAATCTTATAATTTTTTTTTATCATTTTATTGTGGTTAGGGTGGTTAGACACACCTACTTATTTTTTCCCTGAAATTTAAGTACTACTACATTGAAATTTCAAATTTTCACCAAATAGATTTGTTTAAAATAAAAATAAACCTAGTAGTTTACAAACTAAATTCTATTTGCAACAGATTCTATTCTTACATATTTTTGAAATAATATAGTTAACTTATTCAAATTTTTACGTCAAGTTGCCTAACTCTGATTTTTCTAAATTTTATTGCCACTTAAGGGCCTGTTTTTTCCAAGATGATCCTGCACATTCCCGGATGTGAAGAAAACATTTCTTCATGGTGATTTTGAAGAAGAAATTTATATGTCCCAGCCTGAGCACTTTGTGGAAAAAGGTAAAGAAAATCTGGTTTGCAAGTTGAAAAAATCTTTGTATGGTTTGAAACAATCACCTAGAATGTGGTACTAGAAATTTGCCCCTTTTATTTTTGTCATTGGGATTTGTAAGATCAAAATCAGATCATTATGTGTATTACAAGACTGAAAATGATTGAGTTCTTATTATTTCCCTTTATGTTGATGATATGTTGTTCATAGAAAATAGTAAGTTAATGATTTCTAATCTAAAGTCTTAGTTGTTTGCAAAGTTTGAAATGAAAGATCTTGGTGTAGCTAGCTATATTTTGGGGATGGAAATAATTAGGGACAAAAAGAGCAAAAAAATTTGGCTTAGCCAAAGTAAGTATATTAATACTATTCTAGAGAGATTTGGTATGAATGATTGCAAGCAACTAGTTGTTCCAATTTTGTAGGGGACGAAGCTATTTGTTGAATATTCTCCAAAATATCCTATTGAGATGGAGGACATGACCAAAGTGCCTTATGCTAGTGAAGTTGGCAGTTTAATGTATGTAATGGTCTATATAAGGCCTCACATTGCCCAAGAAGTCGGAGTTGTTAGCGGATTTATGGCAAATCCAAGAAGGACACATTGGGATGTTGTGAAAAGAGTGTTTATATATCTGAGGGGCACTTCGGAATATGCTCTCTATTACCATGGAAATTTGTTTGGTTCATAGTGGACTCTTAACATTTATGGATATGTGGATACTGATTGGGTAGGGGACATTAACAAGAGAAGGTCTACCAAAGGATATACTTTCATGTTGAATGGTGGTGCAATTAGTTGGATGAGCAAGCAACAAGTTGTAGACACTTTGTCCACTACGGAGGCTAAGTACATGGCAGAAAATCATGCATGTAAAGAAGTCATTTGGCTTAGAAGATTGTGTTCTGATATTGGTTTTGATGCAGGGAAAATTATTATTTGTTGTGACAGTGAGAGTGCTATTTGTCTGGCCAAAAATCCAACTTTCCATGCTAGGATGAAACATATCGATGTGCAGTATCACTTTATTCAAGATATGGTGGAGGATGGAAAGGTCTGTTTAGAAAAGGTGGATACTCTAAATAATGTTGTTGATGCATTGACAAAGCTAGTGAGCACGAACAAGTTTAGGTGGTGTGCAAGTTCGATGGGCCTTGGGGCCTATGGTCTTCAGTAAGTTTGAAATCTAGAGGAAGCTAATAAGTCTTCATCAAGTGGGAGCTTGTTGGAAAATGTGCCTCAACTTGTTGGCTTGAACCTCTGTTAAGGACTTGACGAATTTACCTTTTTTTCATGTATTTTCCACTATACCATGGAGTCCTTCCTTATCTTTGGTGGTAGCGTGATGAACCTTGGCTTCATCAGTAGAACGATCTCATATCAGTGAGTGACAATGTGTTGTCTCACCGATATGTCGATATGTGATAAACATTGGATCGGTGTGACTTGGGGTTATCAGTGGAACTTTTCAACAGGCTACGCCAATGGACCGATGTTAGACAGAAGAGACTTGGATTCCAATGGTAGTGAGGACCACAATAGAGTGTATCGGTTAAGGTGATCCTGACCTATGGTTGTGATGTGTTTAATCCAACGATGCCCATTCTATTATGTGCTCCTTTGTGGTGAGGACCGGTAGACTCTTGCGAAGCAAGCAGAATTGACTAAGTGTTTGACACTTGTCAGCTTAATCATAGTGTTTTCTAGTCCCGTGCCTCTTGTGGTGGGTCCCGAGTGACTCATGAGGGGTGTACAAGCTTCAAACATGTGTCGTTGTGTTAAGTCTTTTCGAGAGACTTATTGGGAATATTGTAGATTCCCTTTTGATTCTCTGAAACTTCACAAGTAGTGTACGTGTGTCTTGGTGGACCCTAGCGACGACAAGCGGTATATGAAGGGGGAAATGCATGGACCTGTTGACTACTGATGTGTACATCATTTAGTAGAGGTTGCTGACTTGGACAAAGGCCATTTGGATTCCTGAGAAGTTTTGACGGTTAGTCTGTAGGGGAAGTTGAATTGAACTAGTTGTGCAAAGAATGAATCGATCATGGGATTTGTTGTGCATGGTAACACACCAGAATCGTAATGGGTTGAAGGTTTGATGGTTGAATGGATCGATGTGTGATCAGTTTGTGAATATCATTGTATACTAAGTCGAGAAGTATTGTAACACTGTTATTTTTTGTAAGGTTGATTAGGGAAATATGTTGTTGTAGTAATTGTCACCTATGAAGGAGAGATTGAAACTTGTATATAAATTATTTTGTTATAATACAAGAGTTCTTCTTTGGTGTGGTGGGATTTTCTCCCATAAGGGTTTTCCCACATAAATCTGGTGTCAATTGTGTTTGAATGTATTTCTCAATTATGTTATTTCTTTCGTATGCATCGTAGTGAACTTTAATTGTAAGTTTAAAAGGAATATCTCTTTCTCCTCTTAGTTTTGACATTAGGAAAATTTTGTTCCGCAATTGAATTTTCCTAACACATTATAATATTCATATGCGTCACACAATCTCAAATGCATCATTATACTATTCAAATGCATCACATAATCAACACAACAACCTATTATGCATATGTGTCATTTCTTTTCAAATGTGGTGCATTATTAGAGACCTATCTATAATGCAAATGTGGTGCATTTAAAAAAATGTGTTGCACTAACCTACATGTGACACAGTCAAACACAATTGCAATGCAAACATACACATGTGGTGCAACCTGAAGAAAATGCGTTGCTTTTCCTAATTAACCTAAACAGACCTAGATGAATTTTCACATATGTGTTGTTCCGCAAACACATGCATCACGTATGAACGCATATGCATTGATTAAAAAGTGTCACATCCAAAAGTTAAAGTTTAAATGCCTAAAAAAATGTGAAATTTAAAATTTCAAAAAGCAGTTCAGGGGTACATACCAGGGGTCTTGCATCGGCTTGGCATCTGAATGTCCGAATGCGATATTTGTGATGCTTTGCATACGGTACTAGTGACATCTTCGATGCGATCCAAAGAAAAAAATAAGGTTTTCAAATTGTTTAGGGTGCAAATGAATTGAATTTTCACCCGAAATCCTATTTATACCTAGGGTTTTGGAGGGTTTTTCTCCAACCTTTTATATTGGATGCATAATCTTCCAACTTCTATCAGCCATTTCACTTATCAAATGACTTTGAAATCAATTTCTTTCACCACCATCAAACTTATGACTATCAAATTACCTAATCAGGAGAATTTCCAAAATTTTCAAAAAAATTCAAAAATTGTCATTTTTCCCGAGGGGGCATACCCTAAACTATTTCACACCGGGGCATGTTTTAAATAATTTTGTTTGACACAAAGGCCGAAATGACATTGTATCAAAGAGGAAAGAATTGTAGACACTGAAAATGGGTCTAGGCTTGCGACACCATTTTTTGACATAATTCTTAGTCATGGTCATGACTAAATAATGTTAATTATTTAATTATTTTCTAAAGTCACCTATCCTTTATTAATTAAATAACTGTAATTATTTAATTAATTCATTATTACCTTTATTCAATCCTTATTAATTAAAGAAATGCTATTTATTTAATTATGACGCTAATTAATTAATCCCCTTTCTAAATTAAATAAATCATTATTTAATTTACCCTTTATCATATTTCTGACTATAATTAAAAATTCATTTTGAATCATTTAATTATTCTTTAACCTTTTCAATAATTAATTCAATAAATCTTTAGATATTTAATTTAATCTCTGAATTTTGAATGTTGAATTAAATAATCATTTAATTCATAAAGATAATTATTCCGCGAATATTCCTCTAAAATTAGATAATCACTTAGTTATCTAATTATTCATTCGTCAGTAATCTCCTGAGTTCTTCTTGACAAACAGACCTTCTGCTTTAATCAGTCAGTCTTATTCTTCTACGTGCAAACTATTATTAATTAAATAGCATTATTTAATTAATTCATTCATTTGTGCTTTGAAACACAATGTTTCTACTTTATCTTTCACATACAATCTCTATTCTTCCAAATTTTGAATAGTCTCAACACCAAATTAAATTATTATTTAATTTAATCTTTATCATGCAAACTTTTTCACTCACGTTGTAACTAACACAAATCTCTATTGCATGGCATTCATTAATCTCAATCATCAATCTCTCTTTCGAATCTGAGTCGATCGTTCAAAAACTAATTTTCTATAAATTGACCTAACCTTCATCATTATTCCTCCTCCCAAAATCGATATACTTTTAGGAAGCTTTCAATAATATTTGATATTTTGCTAAGTCAATAGTCAATACGCCATAATTTCATACTTAAGAAATCTGAGGGCAACTATCGTCCAATGACAGAATAGAGAAGTGCAATCGAGGTCATTCAAGGAAATATGAAGATATTCGGTGATATTGTTCATGTATTTGTGATTTTATTTTTCTTTGTTCTTTTTTGTTTAACGTATATTAGTTTTATTGCTTTTATTAGATTAACAATCTTGTTTGCAGTTTTATTCTAGCATTAAAACATGAACAAACTCCAGCATAACAATCAGAAAATAATAGACAATGTATGTGAAAGATAAAATTACTGGAGGTCATTCAAGGAAATATGAAGATATTCGATGAGATTATTCACGTATTTATGCTTTTATATTTCTTTGTTCTTTGTTTTTTAACGTAGATTAGTGTTATTTATTTTATTAGATTAACAATCTTATTTGCAGTTTTATTCCAGCATTAATAAACTGAAGGCGGTCAATTAATTCATGATTAAATGACATTGTATCAAAGAAAATTATTTGAGATTATTATAATAATCTCAACCATTCAATCCTGATTAATTAAATAAATTTTATTCATTTAATTACATCACTGATTAATTAATCCCCTTTCTAAATTAAATAAATTTGTTATTTAATTTACCCTTTATCATATTTCTGACTATAATTAAAAATTCATTTTGAATTATTTAATTATTCTTTAACCGTTTTGACAATTAATTAAATAAATCTTTATTTAACTAATTTAATCTTTGAATTTCAAATGTTGAATTAAATAATCATTTAATTCATAAAGATAATTATTCCTCGAATATTCCTTTGAAATTAGATAATCGCTTAGTTATCTAATTATTCATTAGTCAGTTATCTCCTAAGTTATTCTTGACAAACAAACCTTTTTCTTTAATCAGTTAGTCGTATTCTTCTGCATGCAAACTGTTATTAATTAAATAACATTATTTAATTAATTCATTCATTTGTGCATTCAAACACAATTTTTTTACTTTATCTTTCACATACAATCTATATTCTTCCAAATTTTGAATAGTCTCAACACCAGATTAAATTATTATTAATTATAAAACTGGAGTAATTAATTATAAAATAGAGATTATTATTATTAATCTAGAAAATTATAGATATTTTGGCATTAAATAATGAATTTTTAATTATAGTCAAAAATATGATAAAGGGTAAATTAAATAATAATTTATTTAATTTAGAAAGGGGATTAATTAATTAGTGACACAATTAAATAAATAACATTTATTTAATTAATCGGGATTGAATAAAGGTAATAATGAATTAATTAAATAATTAAAGTTATTTAATTAATAGAGGATAGGTGACTTTAGAAAATAATTAAATAATTAACATTATTTAATCATGACCACGACTATGAGAATTATGTCAAAAAATCTTGTCACAGACCTAGACCAATTTTCAGTGTCTACAAGTATCATCCTCAATTAACCCTTTAATGGAAACTCGTAAGGATGAAATTTACAACTCTAAAGGTATAATAGCCTTAGTACCATACACAATGTTGTATGAGGTTGTACTACTAACCACATGAAAAATCATGTGATAGGCCCATAAGTCATAAGTCAGTTGAGTGTGCTAATCTTTATTGTGTTTATTAACTATACTTCAAAGAATTAGTTCAAGATTTTTATTAGATGCTTCTACTTAGCCATTAGATTAAGGATATTAAGGTGTAGAAAAATGATTTTGAATGTGAAACTTTTTCAAGAGTTTCTTTACCTCTTTGTTCTTAAATGAATTACCATTTTTGAAGAAAAGGCTAGAAGGAAATCCAAAGCAAGCAATAATATTATTAAGAAGAAAGCTACAAATTGCTTCAATGCTAGTAGTTCAAAGTGGAATAGCTTCAACCCATTTCATAAAGTAATCAACAGCTATGATTATGAAGGTGTGTCCCTTAGAAGAAGGAGGTGATATTTTTCCAATAATATCGAACCCCTATTTTCTAAATGGCTAAGGAGAGGTTTGATTATGAGGATATTGTGTGGGATCTCAGATAAGATCACTGGGTTGCTAGTATTGAGTATATTTATTGACAAAGGAAAATGAGTCTTGCTCCATTGTTTTCCAATAATATCCCATATGAATTAGTTTACACAATAATGATTTACGACCAAAATTTTCATTTCTAGAGCTTGAATGAGCTTTTGGTAGGGAAAGAGGTATTTCTACCTTAGTGATACAATGAAGAAGAAGACCATTGTAATATTTTTGATAAAGAACATTAGACAAAATGATGTATCAAGCTAAAAGATTTTGTATCCAAACATGAGTATTTTTAGTTGCATCATTGAGAAAGTTTCTAATCTTTAGATAATTATATATATGAGAATACCATTCTACTGAGTCTATGTCGGATCACACAAGACTACCAAGTTCAAGTTGATCTGAGACAATGGGAAAGTTGAGGATTTGAACCATAAAGTGGCACTCATCTACACCATCATCTAAGGGTACAAGGGAAGTTGCACTCACTATTTCATTTTTCTGATGATTCTCTCTCCTAGAAACACTATCTATAGTCAAATAAGAGAATAGATCAAGCAAGGATAAAGCCAAATCTTGATATTAAGATAGCTTGATCTAGTTAGCTTCATACACTATTAGGATTTTATTTACAATTTTAGAATCATCATGAATACAAATATATTTAATATTCAATGCTAGCACGACAAATAAGCTAGAAATAAGGGCTCCGTACTCAATGATGTTATTTTTGAAATTAAATTCTAATTGAAAAGATAAAGGAATCAACTTCCCTTTAGGTGAGATTAAAACTACACCTACCCCAGAGCTAGTTTGATATCTTGATCCATTGAAATACATTTCCCACATAGGTTCATGATCCTTTCCAATAGATTTTCATCTAGAAATAAGTCCAAGTTATGAAAGGATTGACGTGAGGGATCTTTTTCTAATTGATCAATGACATATTGTCCTTTAATTTATTTCTGAGTCACAAACTTGATATATCTAATTCATAGAGAAACATCACCCATTTCACCAACCTTCTAGAAAGATTAGTTCTACTAAATAGATGTTTAAGAATATCACACTTTATGATCACATGAGTCTCTACATAGAGCAGATATTGTTGTAACTTCTACATTCCAAAAATGAGAGGAAGACATTTTTTTCCATACTAAAGTACTAAGTTTCATAATCAACTAGAATATGACTAATGTAGTAGACTACTCTTTCTTTATCATCATCATCACATTGAGCCAACAAGGCTACTCTAGCATGAGGTGATTCCAAGATACAAATAAAAAAGGGTTTATCTTGCATAATTGACATCAAGATGGGATGATTATCCAAATAACTCTTGATAGATTCAAAAGCCTTGTGACATTCATCATCCTACTAAAAATGGATATCTTTCTTCAACGAGCATGTGAATGAAAGGGTACTATCAACCAATTGGGATACAAATCCCTAAATTTCTTGAATTTTTCCTTGCAAATTATGTAGTTGAGAGATGTTTTTAGGTGGAGGCATGTTAATAGTTGCATCAATATTATTTGTATCAACTTTGATTCCATGATGAAAGATAATAAATCCTAAAATTATAGAAAAATGTACACCAAAGACACACTTAAGAGGATTTAGTCTCATCTTATAGATTTGAAGCTTTTTAAATTTAAGACAGATATTCTCAACTTGATCTTTGTGAGTTATATACTTAGACAAGATATCATCGATTCAATATTCTAAGATCTTATGAATGAAATCATGAAATATAAGATTCATTTCTTATTGGTAAGTATCTCCAACACTCTTTAATTCAAATGGCATGACTAAATAGTAGAAGGTGCCCCAAGGGGTAGTAAAGGTTGTCTTATATTAATCTTCTTGGTTAATATAGATCTAATTATAGCATGAGAAGCCATCCATGAAGGAAAACAAGGCATGACCTACAATAAAGTCCACAATCATATAAATATTGGGAAATAAAAATTCATCATTAATAGAAGCCTTATTAATATCACAAAATCCAATACAAATGTGAATACATCCATCAAGTTTACTAATGATGATGATATTCTATATCCAACGTGAATAGTCAATGGGATGAATGAAACCATCTTTTAGAATATTTTCTATCTCAGTCTTGACTAATAAATCAACCTTGGGATTAATTTTGTGGATATATTTGATGGGATTGGCATCAAGACATAGAATGATATTATGAGCTACCATATATTCATCAATACTAGGCATGTCCTCATATGATGAAGCAAAAATATCGATATGAGAATACAATAAATTAACATCTTGTTTAGATTGTTCTAAAGAGAGACATTTGTTGATCTTAATCACTTTTTGAGAAGATTTAGGATCCATGAGAATATCACAAGTATCTACTTTGCAGATAGTTCTATGCTCCTTAGTATGAGGCATATAAACATTATCATCCATATTAGATAAAGAATCATTCTCATCAGAACTCATAACAGATTCTCAAAAATATACCTATCTATTCAAGCAATATGGGAATTATTTTTATGGTGATAGAAAGAGAATAAACATCTAAGAAGTGTTACAAAACTTTGTCTAAAGAGAAAGAATCTATACCAAATTTTTTAGATTCCACCTTGCTTTCAATATATTCAAAATGAACCAATTTAAGAAATGAGATTCGGTGGAAACCATGTTGACATTCAACCATGGTTTCACCTCAGATTTTATGGGGTGGTATCCATGTCTAATCATAAATTCATGTGGGTTAGCCTCTAAGGGGACTTAAATACCTTGGACATTATGCACATAGCCTTTACCTGTGTAATCAAATTTAGAAAAGATATTAAGTATTGGTCTATAATGTGATTGCAATTCCTAAAATGAAGGAAGATTAGTGTAAAGACCATACTCCATACTATAAGTATCACCTTCATGAAAGAATAATCATCCTTCTTACCAGATGCAAATGAAATTTTTGGAATTTCTAAGTGCATTAGATCTACTTTTTACTCCCTAATATAGGATCTAGTGAAGTTCAAGGACCCCCAATCATCACCAAGACATTCATTTGATTTAGGAGAAAAAATAAGAATAGGCTTATGACTCTTTTCTTTAGGAGGATCTTCCTTAGGAACATCTATCTCAAGAGTATCATTTGTGATAGGTAATATTGGAGTATATGTCAATGCATTGGAACATAATGAAGGGATAATATTTTTGATAGGAGGTGAAATCAAAGTTTGACCAATAGCTACCATCTCAAATAAGTGTGCAAAATTAGGGTCACATTTTATTGTGATCACCTCATTGTTAGCAACAAACTTCATGAAATGATGACAAGGTAGAAGTAACTACTCCCAAAGTATGAATCCATGGTCTTCCTAAGAGAATATTATATGATAATAGTCATGAAATAGCGTATACTAGGGTGGTTATGGTAATGGGTCCCAAACTTAAAGGAAAGATTACCATTCCTAAGGCTTGTCAACTGACATTATCAAACCCACAAAAATACAAGGAAGAATTAGCAAGGGAGTTTTAGTCGACATTAATTTTTGGAAAAATTCATGCTCCATATGTTGAGTCTTGAATTGGTTTCAATGAGACCATGTATAATTCCAATGTTATTAATATAAAAAACTATCATTAAGGGATACACTTGCTTTTGTGCTTCTAGAGGTGGGAGTGTATGTAGATGGAAGGTAATATTCAGTGAATCTGTATGAATATGTTCTATCAATCCATTAACATCCATTAGCCTAGTGGAAGAAGGAAAGAGGATCTTTTGCAAGGATTCCTAATGTATACCTTGGTAAATTGGAGTAGTATCAAGAAAATACCAAAGTGAGATCTTATTGGGAGTAACAATAAGTTTCTCAATAAGATCATACTCGCTCGGTTGCTTAGCTATAGGCCTAGGTGTTTGAGGGAGACTTGCTTGATAATATGGTAAAGAAGTAGATTGATTAAATTTTTTTTAATTCCTTCTAGTATTATAAATATGGGATAATGCTCTATCAGACGGATCCTGAGATTACATGAATCTCATGTAAAGGTATAGAATTTTTCTTTTGACAGGGACCCCATATTTGCAAAACAAGGATAGACAATTGAGAGGGGCGGGGTGATTTAGTTGTTACCAAAATCAGACTTATTCAACATTAATCAACCTTTAATCTCAAATTAGATAATTAACAGTGCAAGCATAAATCAATAACACATCAGAGACACATGAACACCAATATTTTATACGTGGAGACCCTATTAGGCAAAAAACCACGATGGATGTTAGTCCACAAGATTATACCTTGTTAGAAGTATAATGAAAAATAAATAAGGAATGCACTTGCATTCAGGCACACTTCCTAGAGATCACTAATCAGAGGAAGGCTCACTGCCTTATATACAATAATCAGATTAAATCCATCTAATGAACATGAACTGAGAAAACTGCTTCTTCACAAGCCTGATTACAAATCTGGTTAGGCACAAATACACTCCACTCAACCTTCTTCACACTCTCCTCAATCTCTTTCACACTCTGCTTTGCTCCTGAATTATTTTACCTTTATTCGCACATGTACTTCACATACACACACCGAGCATAACCCAAAATGAGGAAAATAACTGCTCTTATATATCCACTACATGGATCTACATCAACTACTCTGTCAGCCACAAATAAAGAATAAATTACAACTATTGGCCTTAATACATCAATAAATCTTAATGTGCACCGACACAAGTCGATCACAATATAGGGAGGACCTAAATAAACACCTTTGAACATGCCAAACAATAAAAGATTAATCCTCATGGATCTGCAACATGCTACCATCAACATGTCAACCAAGAACATGAAAACTTGAGCACACATCGGAAAAATATTTGATCACGAACACTTCGATAAATGTAAACATACATAACTAATATAGCATGATCTAGACTCATCCATGAACGTCATAGGAATATGCACAACAACTGAAATTGACAAAATTTCATCCTCTTCTTTCAAAAACACCTGCTATAGTAAGAAAATGACTGTAGGAACATAAAACTTCATAACTTTCTCAAATCTTGATGCGTACCAATGGAACTTTCAGACAACACACTAGATAGACTGAGCAACAAACTGTTTAGTGTGCACCACTTGATTATCAACTTATAGAACTTTCCAACACTCTAACCTTCTCAACTTCATTGGCTACCTACAATATATTTATTACAATTTTCTCAATCTCCTCGACATATACAACCTTCATAAACACCAATGCTAATAGTGTTGACATCAATGACAACCAAATATTAGCAATGCAACCAAAACATCCAACAATCTCCCCCTTTGGCATTGATGGCAACACATGATGTGAAAAATACCATCAACCCAACTAGCTCTTCTCCAACAATCTCCCTCTTAGATTGTGCACTCTTTTCCTATTTTCCCCTTCCACTTTATTCTTCTCTCGTGTTTTTCACATTGCTTCTCTCCCCCTTTGTCATAAATGGCAAAGGTACACATGCTCTGATCCTCATGTTTAGCACATATGACTACTCCTCTTGAGTAGCAACCACCACAACATCAATCCAAAATAGGAAATGGCTATGAATTCATGGACTGATGCAAAGACCTACATCACTTAGTTCTGATCAAGAGGGGAAATCACCCCTAACTTGCCTCTGAGATACTCAAAAGTATCCTTAGGAAATGGCTTAGTAAAGATGTCTATAATTTTCTCCTTGGTAGGTATATACTCCAGTCTAACTTCTTTGTCACTTACTTTATTTCTCAAGAAGTGATATTTGATGGATATATGGTTTGTCTTTAAATGCAACACTAGATTCTAAGAAATGTTTATGGCACTTGAATTGTCACAAAATATGGCAATGGGTTCTTCATACTTAACTCTGACATCTCTAAGCATTTTCTTCATCCACAATACTTGAGTACAAATGTTTGCAACAATATATTCTACCTCAGCAGTAGATAATGAAATGGAATTCTGCTTTTTTCTTAGCCAAGATACCAACTTCTTCCCTAAGAAGAATGCACCACCATTGGTACTCTTCCTATCATCCACATCTCCTTCCCAATCAGCATCAATGAAAGCACTCAGGATAATATCATCCCTAGGATACCAAATACCAAGATCAATTATCCCTTTCAGGTATCTGAAGATTATTTTAACAACAGTCACATGAGACTCTTTAGGATCAACTTGATATCTAGCAACCATGCATACATCATTCATTATATCTGGCATGGTCTGAGTCAAATAGAGTAATCCACCAAACATTGACCTATATCTTGTTTGATTTTATATAGGAGAATCGCCATTCTGTGTAAGTTTACATATGGCTATCATAGGTGTACCAACTAGCTTTGATCCTTCCATGCCAAACTTTTTCAGTAACTCTTTTACATATTTAGACTGAGATACAAAAACTCCATCATCTAACTAAGTAATTTGCAGTCCTAAAAAGAATTTCAGCTCTCCTATCATTGACATTTCAAACTCACTTTTCATTTCATCAGCAAAATTCATACACAAATCATCATCACCTTCAAAAATAATGTCATCAACAAAGACTTCAATGATCAATTCTTTATTCTGATCCAACTTGAAATATAGATTGTTGTTAGCAGTACCTTTATTGAATCCAATTTTCAACAAGTATTTATCCAATCTAGCATACCAAGCTCTAGGAGCTTGATTAAATCCATATAGAGTGTTCTTCAATCAACATACCATGTTTTCTTTGTCAATCAATTGAAATCCATCTGGTTGTTCAACATAGACTTCTTCTTCTAGCTCACCATTTAAAAATTCTAACTTTACATCCATCTAATAGACTTTGTAATTATTGAAAGTAGCATAAGTAAGAAATATTCTTATAACTTCAATTATAGCAATGGGTGCAAAATTTTCTTCAAAATTAATACCTTCCATCTATGAGTACCCTTTGCAAACCAGTCTTGCTTTGTTTTTGACCACTTCACCTTGTTCATTCAACTTATTCTGAAACACCCATTTGGTTTCAATCACATTTTTATTTTGAGGTCTAGGAAAAAGATCCCATGTATAATTTTCTCTATTTGCATTAGTTCTTCTTTTATGGCTTCCATCCAATATTCATCTTTGCATGCTTTATTGATATTGCTAGGCTTAGTTTTGGAAATTAGACAATACTCTTCTAAAATTCTTCTTCTAGTTTGCACACCTTTGATTTTATCTCCTATGATCTGACTGTCAGAATCATTTTTCCTTACATACTTGGGAGTTTTAGGATTTTCTCTGACTTCTTGCTCTTGTGTTCTTTCTTCTACACTTCTGCTAGTTTCCACTTCTTGATTCTCTTGGTTCACCAAAACAATTTGAAGTTGATTTTGTGTCTGCAAATTATTTTCATTGTTAGTACTATCATGTTGACCATCTAAATCATATCCACTATATCTAGATGGTCTAACAATATCTTCATAAAATTTGACATTTGCACTTTCAACCACTTTCTTCAACCTTTTATTAAAGCACTGATAAGCTTTTCTCTTAGTAGAGTAATCTAAAAATATTCCTTCATCACTTCTAGCATCAAACTTTCCTATATCATCATCTCTCTTGATGTAGCACTTGCTTCCAAATTTTTTGAAATATTTGATAGTAGGCTTATAACCAAACAATAGCTCAAAAGGGATCTTACCAGAATTACTGTTGACATTCACTCGGTTAATGATATATACAACAGTACTTACAACTTCTCTCCAGTAGAAATGAGGAACATTTTCTTCCAGCATCATGGTTCTAGCAGTGTCTAGAATGGTTCTATTCTTTCTTTCAAAAACTCCATTTTGTTGAGGGGTTCGGGGAGCAAATAGATATCTTTGGATTCGATGCTCTTCACATAAATAATTGAATTCCCAGGAAGTGAATTCACCACCTTTGTTTGACCTTAGGCATTTGATCTTTTGACCTATCTCATTTTCTGCCATAGCTTTGAAGCTTTTGAACTTTTCTAATGCTTCATGTTTTTCTCTTAAGAAAGCAACCCATATCATTCTAGAATAATCATCAATAAGCAACATAAAATACCTTTCTCCTTGTAGATTTCTAATTCTGGATGGACCACATAGATCAATATGTATCAAGTCTAGTATTCCATTAGAGCTATACTAATTGCTCTGAAAATAATTTCTAGTCTTCTTTCACATCTGACATTCCTTGCACATAGTTTTAGTAGGCTTCACTAACTTAGGAAGATCTCTAACTTCTTGAGTAGAGCTTATCTTGACAATGCTATCAAAATTAACATGAAACAACCTCCTATGCCATAACCAACTTACATCAATTTGAGCAATTAAATAACTTTCACTAGCAACACTCAAGTGAAAAATATTACCTCTTGTCTTTCTACCTGAAGCAATCATATTTCCAGAACTTCCCCTTATTTTATACTTACCATCCTTGAACCGGAGATTGTAACCCTTGTCTACCATCTGTACAACACTCAACAAGTTATGCAATAAACCTTCTACATTATGAACATCATCAGTATTGTGCTTAGCACCAAAATAAATAGTACCTATGCCATGAATCACACCAAAAGTGTTGTCTCCAAATCTTACAACACCACTATCGTAGTTTTCCAAGCTTACAAACTTGCTTTTATCACCAGTCATATGATGTGAGCACCCGCTTTCAATTACCCACTCATCCTTTTCTTCAATTTTTGTTGCAAGAGCTTTCTCAACATTCACATTACTAGTAGATTCAGTGGACACCTGACCATTTTATTTGATAGCAATGAATGCCCATTCATCTTCATTTCTAGTTTCTTTATCAGATTCGTCATCAGTAAAACCTCCTTCAACATAATAGCATTTCTTTTGAAATCTAGTCTTCTCAGGTTTATATTTAGAAACTCTTTCAGGACATCTTGATGCAAAATGACCTATTTTACTACAAGAAAAAAATTTGATAGGTAACTTTCCTTTGTCCTTTCCATGACCTTTGGCTTCTCTTTTCACAATTAATGCTTCTAGTTCTTCTAATTCTTTTTCTTCATCTTCAATCTTTTTCATCTAATCTTCATATTTGAATGTCCTTTTGGAACTCTCTCCTAGATTGTATCTCTGTTGGCTTTTTTTGGATATAGTAGCTTTGAATACAGACTCGATCTTAGGAGTAGATTCACCAAATTCACTTAACTCAAAGGCAACAAGTTTTCCAATTAACATGTCTCTTGTCTCATTTGTCACTGTCCTGGGTTCATCAATAGCATGAGCTCTTGTTTTGTAGGAGGGAGGCATAAATCTAAGTATCTTAGCCATAATTTCTTCTTCATTCAAGGTTCCTCCAGCACATCTAATGCTCATCACCAGTTCATTTATCTTTTGAGAGAAAGAGAGGATGTTCTCATCTTCACTCATCTTCATGTCTTCCCATTTTCATTTTAAACTTTATAGCTTAGCACTTTTCACTAGTGCATCTCCTTCATACAATGTCTCCAACTTTTTCTAGATCTCATGTGCAGTCTTCAATCCTATCACATTTGTCATCTCTAAATCTAGCAAAGCATTCAAAAATGCTTCAATAGCCCTGGTATTATCTTCTGCTTGCTTGATCTCATCTTCAAAGGACAAACTATTCTAAGGAATAGTATATGCACTCTGTGTGATCTTCCAAAAAGGTTCTCCAATGCACTTCAAATGACACTCGATTCTAACTTTCCATAAAGAATAGTTTGTACCATCGAATCTAGGACTTTCCTTCTTGTATGATGCCATCTCAGATCACCTCAAGTTGTTAGGCTTCTTCAGAGGAACTAGCTCTGATACCAATTGTTGGCAAAACAAGGATAGACAATTGAGAGGGGGTGAATCAGTTGTTACCGAAATCAAACTTATTCAACATTAATCAACCTTTAATCTCAAATCAGATAATTAATAGTACAAGAATAAATAAATAACACATCAGAGACACATAAACACCAATATTTTATATGTGGAAATCCTGTTAGGGAAAAAACCATGGTGGATGTTAGTCCACAAGATTATACCTTGTTAGAAGTATAATGAAAAATGAATAAGGAATGCACTTACATTCAGGCACACTACCTAGAGCTCACTGCTCAAAGGAAGGCTCATTGCCTTACATACAATAATCAAATTAAATCCATCTAATGAACATGAACTAAGAAATTAGCTTCTTCATAAGCCTGATTACAATTCTGGTTAGGCACAAATACACTTCACTCAACCTTCTTCACACTCTCCTCAATCTCGTTCATACTCTTCTCTACTCCTAAATGATTTGACCTTTATTTGCATATGTACTTCACATACACACACCAAGCATACCCCAAAATGAGGAAAATAATCGCTCTTATATATCCTCTACATAGATTTACATCAACTACTTTGTCTGCCACAAATAAAGAATAAATTACAATTGTCGGCCTTAATACATAAATAAATCTTAATGTGCACCAACACAAGTCGGTCACAACATAGTGAGGACCCAAATAAATACCTTCGAACATGCCAAACAATAAAAGATTAATCCTCATGGATCCGCAACATGCTACCACCAACATGTCGGCCAAGAACATGAAAACTTGAGCACACATCGGAAAATTCTCTGAACACGAACACTCTGATCAATGCGGACATACAAAACTGATATAACATGACCTAGAGTCATCCATGAATGTCACAGGAGCATGCACAACAATTGAAATTTCCATAATTTCATCCTCTTCTTTCAAGAACACCTACTACAGTAACAAAATGATTGTAGGAACATAGAACTTCATAAATTTCTCAAATCTTGTTGCGTACCACTGAAACTTTCAAAAAACACACTAGATAAACTGAGCAACAAACCCTTTAGTGTGAACCACTTGATTATCAACTTACAAAACTTTCCACCACTCTGACCTTCTCAACTTCACTGGCTTCCTAAAATATATTTATTACAATTTTCTTAATCTCCTCAGCATATACAGCCTTCAGAAACACAAATGCTAATAGTGTTGACATTAATGACAACCACATATTAGCAATGCAACCACAACATCCAGATAGACTAAATTATTCTAGGAGATGGACTAGCAAGAGTCACATAAATGACTAGTCTCTTGGGCCTATGAGGGGCACCAAAGACTATGACTACATTTATTGACTCTTTGACTTGCGAAGAAGAATATTTTGATGGATAATTTTTTTTAACAAGATTTTGAGTAGAAGGAGATGCCTCTAAGAAATCATCTAGGACATCATTCAAAATATACAAATCTTGTTTAGAAAATCCATAATCAAAATCATTAAAACTTGAAGAAACAGATCTAACATGATTTCGTTCATGTCATGCCCATAATTTTTTTTTTCCCTAGAAAAACCCAACAATTTTTATTTTTATTTTTTAATTAATTTATAATATTTACTTGTCAAAATATAATGAAACATTATTAATCTTTAACCAAAACATGAGACATATAACTTCATAAATACTAGATATTATTATTGTTTACACTATTCTAAACATGAAACATTAATAAGGATATTCTTAAACCTTTGTTAATACAAAATTATTCTACAATATCATATTTTATCCAATTATATATACACATCTTTATTTAATACTTGAGTAATTTTATAAACCATCAATGTTAATTCTAATATTAGAATTAGAATTTATTTGTTAACATAAGGTAAACAAATTATTTTCTTTTAAGAAATATTTACTGTAAGAATATTTAAATTTTCCAATTGACATTATTACTATTACCTCTTTGATTATTAATAATTTCTTAAATTTAACATTCAACCCATCAAAAGTTTATATTATTATAAAAATTACTAGTATTACCACTAATTTTAAATTTACATTATTCAATATTATTTTCTCCATAATAATAATAATAATATTAAATGCTAATAATATTTACCATTTCATTAATATCATTATTTCACCAATGTTAACTAGAGAATTGAATTTAAATTAAAACTAATAATCTTATAGTAATGCATCATTATTAATATTATTATTTTATTTATTTTTTCTTACTATTACTTTGTTAATTGTCTACTTATTCATTTGTGTAAATAAAGAAAAATGCATATCTTCTATATACATATATCTACCCTATTCACTTAAAGTGGAAAATAAAAAAATTATAACAACAATACTTATCACTTCCAATATATTGTTTTCTATATATTTTATTTTACTCACAAGAAACCTAAAATAAACAAAATAATTTTTTTCTCTCTAAAGAAAATATATTAATTCCTATTCTTTAATGTCTTTTGTACACATACTCTTATTCTAATTAATTTTGTTATCTTTTTTTTTTTAAAGAAGATAAGAACATAAATTTTCTTTTCCTCCATTTAAGGGATATGGAGAATACGTGGATTTTCTAAAATTAAAGTTAGGAACTCAGAATAATGTGAAGGGAACTTAGTTATTATTTTTTTTAAACTTTATTACTATGATTTTAAAACGTTTCTTAACCAAAAGAAGCCTAAATTGACATAATTGCTAACATCCCTATTAAAGTAGAAATTTAATTACACAATCTTTTAATCTTAAAAATTTCTGAAGTGACAAGCTGCATTATGATAATGCAGCAATTAATTATGATAACGCTTGGATTTTTTTTATTTAAATTACTATAACATTACATGCAGATTTACATTGATATAAATGAGTTTAAAATTTCTTTATCGCTCAACCGTATTTAAATTCTTATTTCACATTCTCTAGAAGATCCTTACGTTTTCACAATTTCAGTGGTAGTTAAAGCATTCTGTTTCTACGGTGAATAAGTAACTCCTCTATAGCAGTAATATGTATTTATATTTTACTTTGCATTAAATAGTGCCCATGAAAGGGCGAGGTGGCGGACTTCAAGAATTGATAAAGAAACCATCGAATATTATTAAGATCTTGGCCATAAATTTCACTTTAATAAACATACTCTAAATCATTGCCCAAACCTTATTTTCTGGTTGTAGCTCGCCAAATTGGAGAAGTGAAAGGTAATACCAGTGACGAAGGGTTTGAAGGAGCGGATACCAACAGTGGCAGAGATTATAAGAAGGAAAACAACGAAAAGCAACCGAAAAATGGTTGTGATTCATTTAATCATCTTACATTGATATGGCCACAAGATAGTTGTTTATGCCCTACTGCAGGGCACCACGCTCAAAGAAGGAATCACATCCTTAATACTACACCGACCCATAACTCAAAAGAATGGAGACCATGCTTGCAGATGTTGCGTTTAATACAAAGAAAGGACGGGAGATTAGAAATTTGGATGGTACCGAGGGGAAGATCTACACGAAACGACGCCACAATGATGGTATAAACTCAACCAGATCTGTTCAAAGCCACCTTGGAATCCATGAGATTCTAAACTTTTGATTACTTATTAGTCACTATTAAAGCCGCGTAGCGATTATACTTACCTCTGACAGTAAAGCAGATTTACATGGCAGATTACAAACTTCTAGGAAAATAATTAAGGCATGGGATAGGTGACTCCTGTAACCTACCTACTATATTAGTTGTCCTACAGAGGCAGGTGTGCTCGAATAAAACTTAGGTGACTCCTATAACCTACCTACTATAATAGTTGTCCTACAGAGGGAGGTGTGCTCAAATAAAACTTACATTTATTGCTATTAGGGCCAGTGTGAGGACTATGATTACGACATAATGAAAATATACGGATAGAGAATAAATGCGTATTCATTAGGCATGGGTTGTGACCACTGGTCTGTCGTGTTATACACGTTACTGCAGTTCCAACCTTCCTTTCTTTTCTATCTGCCTATTACATAATCGTCAACTAAGGTATTATTTCTTATTAGATTAAATTATTTTACCTTGATTGCTTCGTTATTGCTAGAACTTCAAGCTATTTCTTCATCATTTTTTTTTAACTGTAGCTCAATCTTAGGACTGTAAACTATTCAGAGGATTTGTTTCTACAATACATTCTTCAAGCTTGAGAATGTCTCCAGTGTTTCTCGTATATTTAAATTGAATATTTTGATTGCAATATCTTTTGACTTCTATCTTATTTTATTTTTATTTTATTTATACCGTCTTCCGTTGTTCTCTTACCTTATTTCCTCAAGTTGAATTAATTTTTTTTTTTTTTTTTGCCTTATTTTATAATCTTAATGTATGCAGCACAAGATGCCTTTGACTCTTGGGTTGCAAAAAATAAAATCTCTGTATTTCAAATGCTACAAGATAAGAGCTCGATTGACTATATGGTATATGTTGGTTTTCTGTTGAGCCTGAATCTGCACGATTAGAAAATTTAGTACTTAATTTTTATGATCATGATTTACCTTCGATTACTATTGTTCCTTCAATGCTTGAGCACAGGGTTTCCTGGTACGCTCTTGGCAAAGACAGAGAGTGATCTAGACGTTTTATTTGACTGAGACAAATGTACAAGGGAAAAGCTATGAGATGAAGGTTTTACTCTTGCATCGCTATTTTATTTTCATTTGAGTACATGTTGCAGTATTTACCTGATTACCCAAACACGAGGTACATTGTGATTCTTGGACTAACCCAATATATAGTTAAACATCGATGTAGATCATACGATTGCATGGCAATGACTTAAGAAATGGTCAACGTTATGGTTAAAGTTTTATAGTTACTTGCAGACACATTTAAATATAATGGATTGATTGAAAATGCAACTAGGTATTACTGCCAAGAACAACATACCAGAAATGTTCTCTTCCTAAACCCTCTAATTTCTGTGAAAGTAATAAACCACAATCCGATTACTTTCTATTAATTCTACTACCATTGTGATCATGATCAGGAACCATTGAATTTATTCTACTACAGTAACAACCAAGATCAAAGTCTTTGAGTACCATAAATAACCATTTATTTCATTTCTTTCTTTTGTGAACCATATAACATTTCAATATATATCTACTTTACAAACCAATGTCTGAAAGAGATAAATGACTTTAATATTTCTCTCACGAATATCCCAATATACGTATCATGATGCAAGCATTTTGAAGGAGAACATTTCTTTTCTTCGTTACAACAGTTAAAATTCCCCTACAAAAAACTTTCATTGTTACTGCAATGTACATAGAAACTAAATGACTAACAAATTAGTGTATAAGGGCTTGTTCTTTCTTTGTTTTCTTTCATGAGCTTTCTACATCACATTTAAATTTTAAGAAATACAATGCACGACATACTACTGAGTAATGCTTGCTCTCCACCCTACCGTAATGGCATCATGGAGCCTTGTGGGCTCTGGCCATACCCCTAAGCAAGGAATTCTTTTAGCCCCACAATGATCAGTGAAGTCTTTTCTCATTTTTACAAAGGGACAAAAACTAACATAGCACAATTTATATGCATCTAGGTACTCTACTTTTTATTTTCAAACATAATCCATACAATAGGTCACCTCCTTACAACCAAGAAACAAGGCAAATGGAAAGGGAAGAACTTATCTTTTCTTTTAGATGAAGGAGCTGAAATCTTGCATCCATCTTTCCTCTCCAACCAAGCCATCTCCCTTACTCTCTTCCAAAGAGATGGGCATGTCTCCTTTTCTCATTATTTCTACCATCTTCACTCAAGTTCCCCAAGAGGAGAAGTACGCAATGATCAAATATCCCATCTTCTTGAGGTATATAGGAATCCTCCAAACCTACACTCTTTCCCAAAAGTGCTCACACATGTGTGAGTCTTGTGCCAATTCCAAGAACTTTTGGGGAGTAGGGGGGTTGAGAGTGACAAGTCACTCTTCCCAAGCCCCAACATTTTTTGAATTCGTCACATTCATGAATGTGGACTTTTGAGGGGTCTTTTCACACTCCAAAGACAAGTTCACATTTCAAAAAGGTTCGAAACCCATAGGTATAGGTCCTAGGGGTCTATTCTTGTTCAAAAACCAAGGAAATTTATTCAATAATCCCTTTTTAAAACCCACACAAGAATCCATACGAATTTTGATCTTAACCAAGGGTTCCAACCCCAACAAAACTCACATCATGGATTCTACTCAAACATAATCACCCAATCAATAATAAAACCTCAAACCCTTCTAAGTCAAATAGGGCTACACTTAGAACTTCTCAAAGGTGTATTTGATTTGATTCCAATATTTATCCATCCTCCTATTTTCATATTCGATTCCTACACATTACCAACATCAACATGATTAGATCATATGTCTCTTCATATTATTAGCCAATCCTGTAATACCCCTCCGTTTTGTTTCTTGTTTAGTTTGCTTTATGCTATGTTTTGGTTGCAAATTACTTTGATACTTGATACATTTTGTTATGATGTTTTGATCGCTACTATTGAGCGACAACTATTATTGTGGGATGTAGTTATCTAATTATTGTTTCACTTGCATTATGGATTAATGATGTTGTAGAGTTAACATGAGATGTTATTATGAGATTACTGGATTATGATGGAAGTGTCAGTTTTGATGAGTGTATTGGTGAAGAGGATGGTTTCGCATCACTCACTTGCGAGCGCCCTATGAATCCGTAATTCCTTCTTCACGGTGTGTATTATATGCTGGATATATTATATGATGTTGTTTACTTGGTTGCAGGATTGCAGGTACATGACATCGACTCCACCTGGTTTCACAGGTTTGAGCGTGTCGATCCAACGGTTAAATTGAACGGGAGATAGTAGCTAGGTAACATGTGTCAAGTTTACACCCTAGCCTTAGTGTGTCTCAGTCATGTGTGTTGAGTCATTGTCTGTCTTGTTTTAATGTTATTTAATTCTGAAGGATTATTGATTTGGAAATAGATATTTAGAATAATTGCATTTAAATCATGTTGATGGTTATTTATTTTAAATAATGCAATGTGGATAAAAGTTTATATTTAAATTAATTAATTATACTTATATTATTCAATTAATTAAATTTAATCCAAGGGGGTTGAATTTAATTATTAAATAATTAAATTAATTAATTAAACGTGATGCAAGATAATGAAAGGAAATAAAAGAATTAAAATTAATTTTGGAATTTAATTTAGACGTGTGGGAATTAAATTAGAAATTGTAATTAAATGTTTATTTGGGAAATTAGTTGTAACTTTGGAAATTAATTTATTATTTAAAATTGCATTTTAAATTGAAAGTGGGTTTTCGAAAAGTGAAATTGAAATTGAAATATCTAATTTGCATGCAATGTGAATTAGGGTTGTAAAAATTGAAATTGAAATTGAAATATCTAATTTGCATGTAATGTGAATTAGGGTTGAATTAGGTGTTTTTGATTTATAAGAATATATGTTTTAATTTTAGGGAGCAGAAGGGGATTTAGAAAAAATACATTTTTACAGCAGGGAAGAAATTTTGAAAAACTTGCACAAGGGTTTGAAGAAAGTTTTGATTGTAGAATTGATTGAAAGAAAGATTGTTTGCATTTGTTTGGTTTTGGATTGGATTCATTGGAGGATTGAAGAAAATTCAGGAAATTTTTGGAGGAGGCTTGCATCAGAAATTCATCTCTTCCTGTAGCTTCTTGTACCAGGTTTTCCTCTTTGTGTTTTATTATTCTTGATTTTTTTTTTTAAATAGTAGTGATTAAAATAATTTGTTTGTTAAATCTATTTTAGAAAATAAATTTGATATTAGAAGAAAAGAATTAAATAAATTTACAACTTTTGCTTGTGAAAATTCTTGAGTGAAAATTGTGAAAACTTCAATTGAATTTAAATTATTTGGGAAAATCGATTATGTGGTTATTGAAATCAAACATAGAGATTGAACAATGCATTTAGAATGATTTTAGAAAATAAAACCCTCTGTTTATTATTAAAAATCGGATTTTAAAATCTGCAGAATAGTTATATTTTCGTAGTAAAATGGTCTAGTTGCGTTGCCTATAACTCCTCTTACACAAACTGGGTTGTCAGTAAATTTAAAGGGTTTTTGCATTTTGAAATTTTCTTATCCCTGTCAAAAAATCACAAATACCCAAATCGTATATTTTGAGTTATGCTTGAAATATGAAACTGCTGTTAAGTTATTTTCCCATGGCTGCTCTGAAAATAAAATAATAATAAATTGATATTTATAAATATTAATATTTTATGTATGGTTATTATAATATTAAAATATTATTTAATAATATTTTATATTATAATTTATAATATTAAAGTATTATATTTATTTATATTATTTTAAATAAAATTTGTATATTAGATTAGTGGAATTAATATTATAAACGTATGGGAAATTATTGTTTATTTTAAAATGGCATATTAAAGTTTAATTGAAGGAGTTAAATATTTGATTTAAAGAATGCATAATTTAAAATTTAATTGTGGAATTTAAATTCATGTGTAAAAGGTCCAATTATTAATTTGATTTAATTGGAAAAATTAATATATATTTTGGAAAATTGATGATAAGGGATATTTTATTTTGAATTAAACAATTTGATATTTTGTAAAGAATAGAAGATATGTTAACGATTAAATATATTTAAATATATTAATTTATATTTAGTATATATATATTGAAGGTATATATCCATTTGAAATAATAAATAATATTTTATTTTATTTTATTCTGTTGTTTGCAAATTGGGTATTATTAGTGTTCTAAAAGAAATGATTAGTATGTATGGAAAATGGATAGAGAAACAATATGCTATTATATTAAAGTGATTGAATGTTTTAAATAGAAAATTGAATGAGATGTAAGATTTGGTTAGGAAATGGAAAGAGTTTACTTGCATGGATTTGTGTCGATTTAAAAGTAAATTAAGAAGTTGTTTTATTGATGAGGCAATCAATTATGTTATTTATTAATTTCTATTTAGATTAATTGAAGCATTGTGATTGGATTATGAAAGAGATATGGATTTAGCATATCCAAAAGTAGTATTTTCTTCATGATTATCTTAAAGGATTTAATTCTTTGTATTCAATAAAGGGAAGTAAGTTTAATTGTTTTAGATTTCCAATAATGAAAGGGGAAATAGGGGTTATGATTATTTTAGATGATCTAGTTATCGTGTCTTTGACTTTGTCAACACTACCTATTGAATGAGTATGGATTTAGGAAATCCAAATTATTAGATTTGATTAATGACTTGAATGCTTTTGTTGCCATGTCGTCAAGTTACATTGTGGGTTTTGGGATTTAGTATTAGTCCTAAATTATAAGTCTTCCAGAAGAACCTAGAGGATAAGGGTTGTTGAATCTTTATGCCATCCAGTTGTTTTCCCTTGGGTAGTGCATGGCGTCTTTTCAGTTTTACTCGGTTTCCATGAACGGGGATGTTTTGTACCTCTTGTGAAAGGAGGGGACTATGTGTTGTTGCCTCCAAGATGTTTGGAGTGAGTTCTTGTATTTGTTTCCTCCTATGAAAGGAGTGGACTATGTGTTGTTGCCTCCAAGATGTTTGGAGTGAGTTATTTTATTTGTTTCCTCCTGTGAAAAGAGTGGACTATGTGTTGATGTCTCCAAGATGTTTGGAGTGAGTTTTTGTATTTGTTTCCTCCTATGAAAGGAGTGGACTATGTGTTGTTGCCTCCAAGATTTTTGGAGTGAGTTCTTTTATTTGTTTCCTTCTGTGAAAGGAGTGGACTATGTGTTGTTGCCTCCAAGATGTTTGGAGTGAGATCTTTTGTACCTCCCGTGAAAGGAGTGGACTATGTGATTGTTGCCTCCAAGATGTTTGGAGTGAGTTTCTATTATTTGTATCCTTCTTGTGTTGGAGTGGTTATGATGTCTAGTTTGTATGCACTTGTGTTTCCCTTGGTGATTGGTTGTGAGTGCATTGTTTATTAGAAGAGTGGCTTTTGATAGGGGTTGGAGCCCAAAGTGGTAAACCGGGTAACCTTTAGAAGTGAGTTAATCAAGTGATAATTAAATTAATGTACTTAGATGATTAGGATGTAGTTCACACTAATCAAGATAATTTAATCCTCACTCATAGACACAAGGGCTTGTTTAGATTTGGAATGAGTGAGAAGGCCTGAAATGGAAAGATCAACTATCTTGTTCTTGCGAGAGGTAGTTGATTCGGCATGAGTGAGTATGAGTGTCGGGATTCGGTTGAGGCCACCAGGATTACTTGTGTCGGAGCCTATGAAGAATGCCTAGAGGAGATCTCATGACAAACCTTGCGATGACACTCTATTTAGGACAACTATTGTTAATTGTTTTATGTGTATGGTTATTTGAACATACTTGATCTATTTTATGTCTGGAAGCAATGTGACCTATGTCAGTGATGTTGGAGTTGTACTTGATTTGTACTTGTATTGTACTTGATTTATACTTGTATTGTACTTGAGTTGTACTTGATTCATACTTGTATGGTGAATGAGTTGTACTTGTTAATTCATTTGGTTGGTTATAACAGTATGAGTCAGTTTGAGTCTGCCTTTGGTTAGAGGTAGTAGAATCTTTGTCCATGTTACTTTGTTACTATCTCCTAGCATGGGGGGTGGGCCTTCGGGTACCACATTGGTAGGGTGGAATATGCACCAAAACCATTGGGTCCCCATCTATCTTCAGTACTTGGTGGCGAGACATCCAGATGGACAGCTCGTGGTTCTTGTTGTAATTACTTGCATTGTAATATTTTAACTTGTATAAGTTATTTTATCCCTCTTATGTTTATGAGGTGGAATTCTGTAATTGTAACCTTGTGTACTATTGCCTCATTCTGGGAATGAGTGATATAACTATTGGTTTAAGATAATGTTTATGAGATTGTATCTTGGTTGATTATCTTATTATGTTATGTGGTATTCTTATGATGTATAATGTTTATTTCATAAAGTTCATAATGCTATGGTTATATGTGATGTGTATGTGTGGGTTTAAGTAATCCTAACCTTGTAGCCTTAGAGGTTGTTGTTAATTAGTAAGTGAATGTGTATGTTAAATGCACTTTATAAAAAAAAAATTGGTTCCTTATGATGTTAATTGAAACTTCGTTTAAGGTTACTTGGCGGGGCATTACAAATCCAATTCACATAATTTTCACTCATGAACTATTCACTCATTAATCTATCAAATGAACCTAACGATTCAATTTTCATTATAATCAAAGGGAATACACAATTACTCCAATACAAGAATATAGTCAATGAAATAGCTACTCCATCATTTTGTTTACCACCTTAGTAATTCATATTAAACTCCTATAACATTAACGATGACCCATTTACCAAAATTTAATATGCCAAATAACCCAGCTCTTTCAAGTTATATCCAAAAATTCACATGTGCATCTATCATAATTAAATCAAGGTTAATGCCCATGAATCTTAAAAAGAGTTTTATCATTCATTTCATCATAATTATCATCTAACTACTTGTTTGATTGAAATAAAATGGGGGTTACGAAACAAGGTCTTACATTCATGGTAACATAAATAAAATATCAAAATGAAAAACAAGAATATTATCAAATAATCACACTATTTGTCATCCATAATCTTACAATATATTTAGGATCACATATAACATATTAGATCTTTACTAATCACATGCAAGGTGGGGCCTTATAGTTCACATCGAGTTCAACAAAATATAAAGGAGCAGATTTTATACCCTCAAGATGATGGATTCTTGAAGAAAAAATAACCCTCAATTACCTCAAAGATAAAAGCTCATTTGACGGGATGAAGAATGAAGAATGTTTGCACAACTTGATTGATTTTTTTCTAGTTATCAAATAATGAGAATACTAAAATTGCTTAATTATGGGAACAAATAATAGAATTAAAATTTCTAATATGTAGAAATAGAAAGTGCATAAACTATAGATTTTATGCCTAAGAGGATTAGCTCTCAGACACATACAATAATGCACCATAGGGATGTATGTGCCTCGTACTATCATCTTTTATGAAACAAAGAATAAGAGCCCAAAATTCAACAATTCTAGCTTGTTAAACCTATACACCTGCACAAAAATAGAATGCAAATTTTTTTGTGGGTTGTTTTGTGGCTTACCTCAATCAAACCCCATTTTGGTGTTTCCACCTCCATAAACAACTAGATAGGATGGAGATAGATAAAAATGCATAAAGTAAAAGATGTGTGATAGAAACAAACCTTGCAAAGGAGGATAAGCCCTATCATGAAAAATATAGATGTGTGATAGAAACAAACCTCGCAAGGAGGAGAAGCCCTATCATGAATAAAATAGACAAGATCAAATAGATGATAAAATATAACAAGAGAGCATTACCAACTAACCATGGCTCCCCTCTTGGATTGGTAGATGTGATGGACTAGCATGCAAGAGAAGCCTTAGTTGTTTCTTGAGAGAGAAATCTAGCTGAGCTTCACTGTGAGAATGTGAGAGTGAGAGAGAGAAATAAAAGAGTGATAAGATGTGAAAAGTGAGAGTAAAAATGGAGTTTTGTGGGGCTGCATGGGTAGGAGGATTTGTTACTCACACATTTTTGTCGTAATGACACATTCTATAGGAAAAAAATTGAGTATTCACATTTGAATCTCAATTTTTTTGGGGATGTTAGCATGTCGTGGAGACGTTTGTGTTGTGCAAGTGTCCCATCAAAAATTTAGACAAATTAGGAATTCAAGTTGTAAGTTCTTTGTCATTATTGTATATGAGGTTAGAATCATAAAATTATGACTTATAGGTTTTTGTCATAAATGCGGTGGGCCTAAATGCATAACTGTGAAATTTACACAAGGTAAAATTTTATGACACTACACTATGAAAATATAGAAAACTAAGATGATTTCTAGAAAACACAAAACTAATAAATAAAAATAGAGTTTAGAATAGTAAAGGGCAGATGCAAAGGAACCTAGAATATGAATTTGGGCTTGATCTGGCTAGATAGGGGTGCTAGGTTCCCTAGACTGGAAGCAAGTACACAGAATCAGATCTCACACTCTTGTTGCTACCTATCTATAGGGTATTATTCTCTAGACTCACTATCAAAACTTCGTCTATTAACGATAAAATCCACTTTCCATAATTTTTTGACTTATAGGACTTGAATGATTGAATCATCAAATATGTTTTCAATCCTCCTTGAATTCACTTAAGATCTATAACCTACACACATAAAAGAGGGGGAAGGTTTGTTCCATATGGGGGCTTACCTAAGTCAAACCTCATTTTGGTATTTCTACCTCCACAATGGCTATGACGATGTAAAATAGATCTTACACTCAGTCGAGTAGAGGCTAAATGATAAATGCATGACAAATTGCCAATTTTTGCAACTCACTACTCAGATATATATTTTATGATGGACCAAAGTCATTGTACTCATCACCTTAAAGAATATTTTGATGTTTGATTTTAAGTCCTACAAGTGTTAGTACTCACAAAAAAATAAAAGATAAAAAAACTCACATGAACACATGATGCTTGATTGAGATAATTTGGTTCTATATTTTTTCTAATTCTACTCTTGACTAATTTTTGGATTCTCAATTGCTCAATCGATTTCATTAAGATCTTCTTAGCATTTTAAATGATTAAAACAACTTTTATTTATATGAAATTCTTTAATTTCACACAAATAAAATATCAATAGATTGCAAATGATTTTGGATTTTCAAATATTAAAATAGATTTTTCAAGGGTTCAGGGAGCCCTAGCCTAGAACTATCCTTTTAGGGCCTTAATTACCAATGAATGATTATTAAATGTTTATTTTCATTTTCTCTTCTAATTTTCCAAATATTATTACAAAATAGGAAAATCAAATGCAAAAATGGTTCCAAGAACATGATGGAGAGCTTAATCTAATGCAAAATTATCAAGGGTCACAATTTACAATGCTACATTTATGCCCTACTTTAGTGAGAGTATGAAATTATGCTCAGACTCACACTAAAGTAAGGATACACCAAGAAGGGTTTAATTATCCAAACATTAAAGAGATGGGAGGTCATCAAATCTAATAGATGAGCTAGCATACAAAACAAAGACACATAAAATAACATAATGAAAAATGTAAACATGAAATGTAAACACTACACGATACAAACACAATGCAAACAAAATGCAAAAAAAATGTAAAAAATAATACAAAAAACAAAGGGGGTATTCCAATCATGGACTAGTTAGCTCCACAAAAATATTACTATCATCCATACCCAAGGCATTCATTAATAAAAGGTTAACAAAGTTTGATGTTTTCTAGGTTAGCCATGAACCAAAGCATCACAAGCTAGTGAAGTCTGATATTCACTAGGTGAGCTTTGACAAGAAATAACCCAAGCTAGTGAAGTCTAATATTCACTAGGTGAGTTTATATAAAGTAGCAAATAAAAAACACACAAGGGATAGTGAAATATGATATTCATTGTGTTCCAACATAAATCATACCGAGAATTATAATCTCGATAATTTTGATAAGGTGGTACAAAAATGATGAATATACCAAAAATACATCACCAAGTTCAACACATTTGAACAAAGTGAAGAACATAATGGAATGCATGCCCCCACCTTAAACTAATTTCTAATTCCAATTGTGAGCAATTACCTTTAAGGTTAAATAAAATAGTATATGCAACATGATAGACCATGAGATATTATTGGAAAGCCCTATGCAAAATGATATGTTCCCAATAAAGCTGACATATGACAAGGGGTTTCCCCCCCAAAAAATCCACAAAAACAAGACAAGACAAAGATAATACATAAGGGATCCAAAAATATGGATTAAGTATAGACCAAAGATAATATAACATGATCATGCTTAGAATTGTAATCATTTCAAAAGTACTTGTGGAACTATGAAAACAATGGAGGAATGACACTTGAATATAATAATTACACTTTTGGGTCAACATGGAAGAGACCTAAATGTACCAACACTTTGCATCATTCCCAAAAGGAAACACAAGAAAACAATATTTACAACACAAAGACGAATGGAGATACAAATAGACAAATTTTACCATAGATTCATTTTCTTTGTATCTTTGTACAAACAAGGATAATAAGGGTCATCCAAAGAAAACTAACACAAATAAATTCCAAGAAACACATCACAAAGATCATATCATGTGCAATAAAACACACAAAGATACACAAAAAGGTACCAGACATATGATTCAATCTAAAGAAAATTGTTTGCATCTGAATCTTGCTTATCATAAATGGAAGGCAGACAATACACTAAAAGAAATACAAGTGCCATACAAGGATCAACATCGAGTTGAACACATGGTAAGTCAATCTCATTAGGAGGATCATCATGGCTTCCCTCATTTAAATTTATTGATTTAGAAAGCATAAGAGTTAATTCATTATGTTATTTGTGTTTGTTCTTTTGTACTATATTATTCTTCACTATCTAAATGTACCACAATAGGATGCATATTAGTGATATCAACATGATTGTGAGTAGTATCATTCATATGAGACTCTTTGTTGGAACACAAAAATCTATTGAGAGGGGGGTGAATCAGTAGATCATAAAAAAATTAGCCCTTTAAAACTTTAAACTAATTAATTCCTTTTAAGCCCTTTGGTGCAAATTAAACTAAAAATCTAGAGAAATAAACATGCACACACAATAACTCATAACACAAGATATATGTGGAAAAACCAAGATGGGAAAACCATGGTGAGAATAGCTGCTAGGATCTACTATCCTAATCCAGCCTTACAATGTAAATATTCAATTACAATTATGTTTAAGGGAACCACCCCTAAGGAGACACCGATCCCCTAGTTTTAGGAGCACCTACTCCAAGGAAGCATCCATTCCTTACAATAAGAACCTACCCAGATATCTGATGGCACCCACCAATCAAATTTACAATGTAAAGTAATACATTTTGTTCTATTAAACACAATTCAAATGATGCAACTATATTTGTAACTTCTTAACTCTTTGTTGCAATCTCTACAACTCAACTCTCTACTTTGCACCTCTCACTACTTTGCACCTTGAATAGTAAACCCTTGATAGTCTTCTCCCCTTTTGTTTGAGTTTTACTCATTCACAACTTGTGCATTCTCTATATGCTTTTCTTTAGCTATCAAATTCACTCATCTACTTCGACACTTAGCCAAATTTTGATTGTCTTCTTTTTCAAATCTTCATCAATAAGCATTCCAACCTCAAGACCTGCACCACCTTCCAAATTCTTCTACATTTTCAAATTATAGCAATCTATATACCCTAGATCAGATACACATTAAATGTTGTATCTTGTCTGATCAATCTATATTTGTTATCTGGTCTTCTCATGCCATTTTTATACCACCTTTCAAATCATATTGCTAATCAAATTGCCATTGGAGTAGGTAAACCAATTAAATTCATGTATTGTCATCTTTAAAACACAACCATCAAATTTATTTCCTTTAAACCATCACCATTGATCTTTATTTCTTTGTATTTATGATAATCATGCACACATAACCTATCACATCTTCACTTGGGGCATCAAACTTTATTTATGTGATGTGAGGCTGAGAAGCGATCACCGTTCGATCATCATCACACAATCTTTGTCATTGGACTTCCATCACATCCTATTTTTCTATTGCAACTTTGTTTACTTAATCATGGTGCAAAGGAGCATTGTGATGCACTAATACTTTGCCATAGGTCACACATGAAAATTTTCCACCTTATCGCTCCATCAAATTTCTAAAGAGAGGACCTGCCAATACCATCATCACAACCCTTTAGTGTATCACTAAAAGCTTCATGTCTTGAAGAAGTATAAACATGATGTGAACATTCCTTGTGATTCAATATCATGTAGCCACCTATCCCTATATATGCCACACTCCACTATTCTTCTTCCCATCATACATCACAAATTATCTTCCTTCCTTTTGCTTCGTAGCGATGATGTGAAGCAAAGATGCGATAACCATTCAATCTCCTCTATTTGATCTAGGTCGTTGATTTAAATCTATCACATATCGCTCAAATCATATGTTGAGGAGAACTTCAAAGTGCAATGTTAAGACATTGCATGATAGTTGTCGATCTCCCATGCACTAATCTTAACTGTTGATCACCTCCATCACATATCACACAAATAATTGGTCACGATAATATACAAACTATGATATGAAGGATTGATGTGATAGCTGTCCAATATTACAAACTTGATCATAAATATTGATCAAGCTTCATCGCACATTTCCAAAATACATAACACATGAAGAATAGCTATGTGCTATGAGAGACTAATGCAATGTAACCAAAACTATAAACGTACCTATTGGTAGAAGGAGAAGTTCTTCTAAGTTTTTCGGAAGCTAAAATAGGTTTCAAAACTTTATCAAATTCCAACACTCTGGCCAATGGTGGGGACTATCAAGGTGAACTAAAATCCACCAATAATATTGACACCACCACCAAGGTGGAGACTAACAAGGTTCTGAGAACCACCAAAAATATCAACATCAGTAAACACTAGGGAAAGGGGTCGATCACCACAATGACACAAAAGGTTCAAGTTGTAACTTAAGCAACCTGCAATAACCAACATCTATTCAACTTCAAAACATAAAATCTATTCATCACCATGAGTACAACACTAAGGGTTTGACTTGCTAAACCCTAATTCTGTCTAAGAGCATAAATAATTCCTTTCTAAATGCACAACTTGTCATCAAGGTCTACAAATTATATCATTATAAATATCTAAAAAAATCCACTTCACATCTAGTGCATGTTTTCTCCACAAACCTCTAAAAGTGACCTCTACAATAGCATGGCACTATTTCATGTAAATATTGCAACAGTTTGAGCAACATTGCAAATTTGTAAAACATGCTCTTGTCCCCATCATATTGCATCAACTCTTCTAAAACATGATCCTCTGAGCTCAATGACATCCAAACCTTCACTAATCTACCCTTTGACATCAATGACAACATGATGCCAACAATCTCCCCCTTTTTCATTGATGGAAAAACCAAATGCTCAAAATGCTTTATACTAATTAGGATAAAACTAATCATTAGTGCAGATGCAAAGCATCTCCCCCTGAGATAAATATTTCATCAGAGCATATGCTTGAATTTATCCCCCTTTCTCAATTGCATGAGCATTTACACAAAATATCCACCTTTGACATTAATGGAAAAGGGTCACTCCATGCATTTGAATAGTTATGCTCTCACCTTTGTTCTCCTTTCTCCCCCTTTAACAAGCACCATAGAAAGAAAGAATATGTTCATGAATCTAACACCATCAAGTCATTAAAAATTTGTAAAACCTTGTTTATTTGACTTGATATCTCTCTTTATTTCTAGGTATTAATGAAATATATATGAAACTCCCCCTAGAACCATGCCCTATGACCAAAATTTTAGTGATATAATATGGGATCAATTACTCCCAGTTTTTTCCTTAGATGTTCATATTTCTCCTTGGGAAGAGGCTTTGTAAATATGTCAACAAATTTTTCTTTTGTGGGTACATATTCCATGCTAACTTCCTTATCTACAACCTTCTCTCTTATGAAGTGATGATTGATATGTTGTTTGTTCTGGAATGCATCATTGGATTATTTGAGATGTTAATTGCACTTGAATTAGCATAAATAATAGAGATAGGTTCTTTTTACTCAACCTTGATGTCTTTAAGTGTCTACTTAATCCATAATACATGAGTACAACATGTTGCAAATGCTACATATTCTACTTTAGCTATAGAGATTGTGACTAATTCTTGATTTTTTCTAATCTAGGAAACAAGTTTGTTTCCCAAAAAGAAAGCTCCACCACTAGTACTTCTCCTATCATCTGTACTACCTTCCCAATCAATATTTCTAGATGAAGTTAGAGTAAAATATTTGTTGTTGGGAGAGCATAATCCATAGTCAATAGTGCTTTCAATATATCTAAAAATTATCTTCACTATGTTGACATGAGAATCTTTAGGAGCATCTTGGAACCTTGCAACCATAAAAATTGTTTGCATAATATTTGGCATTGATTCAATTAAGTACAACAAGCTTCCAATCATTAACGTATACATTATCTAATTTGCATCAAGGGACTCATCTAATTTACTCAATTTACATCTAGTTATCACAGAGGTACTAGCAAGTCTTCTATCTTCAATTCCAAAATTCTTAAGCATTTCCTTAGCATACTTAGTTTGAGATATAAATATCCCATCATTAGTTTGTGCTATCTGTAAACCAAGGTAAAATGATAGCTCTCCTAGCATTGACATTTCAAATTCATCTTGCATTTGGATAGAAAATTCTTTACACATCTTTTTATTGCTACCACTAAATATGATATCATCCACATATACAACAATAATAATCATGTGTTCACATTCATATTTGAAGTACAAATTATTGTTTGCACATCCTTTCTTGAATCCTTGTTGTCGTAGATATTGTTCTAATGTTGAATATCATGCCCTAGGTGCTTGTTTTAGACCATACAATGCTTTCTTCAGTTTCCAAACATAATCATCTTCTTTTGATAGCTGAAAAAATTATAGTTGTTCTATGTAGACCTCTTCTTCAATATTTCCATTGAGAAAAGTAGATTTTACATCCATTTGATATACTTTAAATCCTCTATAAACTGAAAATGCAAGAAAAATTCTTATGGCTTCTAATCTTGCAACAGGTGCAAATGTTTCTTCGAAGTCTATCCCTTCAACTTGTGCATACCCTTTACAAACCAATCTTTCTTTGTTCCTTACTATAGCTCCATATTCATTGAACTTGTTTCTAAACACCTATTCAATACCTATCACATTTTTTCTTAGGGGTCTAGGAACTAGTTCCCTTGTTTTATTCTTCTCAATATAATTTAGCTCTTGTTCCATTTCCCTTAACCAACTCTCATCCTTGTTGGCTTCTATGTAACACTTAGGTTCAATCTGAGACAAGAGAGAAAAAATTACTTGTTCCTTATTCTTTGCAAGTCTTCTCCTTGTCTAAACACCTTCATTTTTGTTTCCAATTATCTGATATATAGGATGATCCATTTGAACATGTTTTCCAGGTGCTTTTTTAATCTCTTCTTTAGGTTCTCCATCAAAAATATCTTCTTCACAATCTGATTCATCTTAAAGTTATCTCTGCCAGATTTTACATGTTTTATATCCTCATCAATCTTGACATTGACGATTTCTACTATCTTGTGCAACCTTTTGTTAAAACATTTATAATATTTTCTTTGTGTGGAATATCCAAGAAGTATTCCTTCATCACATATAGAATCAAATATTCCTAAGTTATCCTCTTCTCTTTTGATGTAGCATTTTCTACCAAATACTTTGAAATACTTGATAAGTGTTGGATTACCATACCATAGTTCATAGGGAGTCTTGTCACTTTTCACTCTTATTTGAACTCTATTCAAAATATATACTATTGTATGAACTACCTCTCATCAATACACATCTAGTAATGATATCATTAAGCATTGTTTTCGCCATCTCCTTAACTGTCCTATTCTTTCACTCAACTACTCCATTCTATTGTGGAGTTCTTGGTGTTGAATATTATCTCTTAATTTTATGCTTCTCACAATATTCAATACATTTATTTGACATAATTTTCCACCTCTATTTGATCTAAGCATTTGATTTTTCTATAAATCTCCTTCTCAACCATCCTTCTAAATATCCCGAATCTTTCAAATTCATGAGACTTGTCTTTTATAAAGGTTACCTATGTCATCCTTGAGTAGTCATTAATTAGTAGCATGAAGTATCTTTCACTGATCAATCCTCTTGTCTTTGTAGGACCACACAAATCTATATGAACTAGTTGAAAGGGTTTTGTAGTTGAGTATTCTTTTGTATAGAACTCAACCCTTGTTTTCTTTCCTATTTCACATTATTTGCAAGTGGTGTTTGCAAGCTTGGTTATCTTAGGCATGTTTCTTACCAATCCTTTTGAGCCCTCTTTCACTAGATTATCAAAATTAACATGTCCCATTCTCCTATGCCACAACCAACTCTCGTCTACTTGTCCTATCAAACAATTTTGACCTTTTACTTTACTAAGGTTATAAAGGTTTCTATTAGTTCTTACTCATTATGCAATTATTTTTTCCATTTTTCCTTATTTTACAACCTTATGAATAAAATGTGATCTTATAACCATTATCACACATCTGAATTACACTCAACAGATTGTGCTTCAAGCCTTGAACATAGAGAACATCTTTTGTAGCTAATTTACCATCTATGTTGATTTTTCCTTTACAACAAATTTTTACAACAATATTGTCACCTAAACTGATTGATCCTTCCTTACTTTTTTTGAGTTGAATGAGTTTTCTCTTGTCACCAGTCATATGCTTCTAGATAAACCACTATCTATTACCCATAGATTTTGATTCTTATCATGAAGAGTCATTTGTGCAATCATTAAATAAGTGGGCATTTTCTCTTTTTCTTTCCACACCTTCTTAGATTTCTTCTCTACCTTCTCTTCCTTCTTTTCAGAGACTTTAGATTCTCTATTAACTTTAGGAGGTGTGTTTTCCTTTTTCTCATTCTCTCTATTTGGTATTATAAACTTTTCTCTACAATTATTAGCTATATGACTAAATTTTTTACAATTATAACACATTACATTCATATCTACTAGAGGAGCAACTAGATTTTTACTTGCAAAATTTAGACTCCTTTTGGGAATGACTCTACATTCCCTATCCCTATGACCAAATTGATTATATGTACATAACAATACCCATAGAAGTATGAAGAGTACATAGAAATTCCTTGAACAAGATGAGGGGGTCATCTTTGTCTTAGCTTCTTCAGATCTCTCACCCTCGTGAATCCATCAACATCATTTCTTATTATGTTTTTCCTCTTCTTTTGATGATAAGGAACTAATTGGATATTCTTCATGTTTGAAATAGGCTTATTTTCTTCCTCAACATTCTTTATCTCAATAGTCTTCTTTTCCTCTTCATTGGTATTCTCTTTGTAGGCTTTCTCACCTTATGTACTAGAATTTTCTTCTATTCTAAATCTCTCATACAGTTTTGCAGATGCATTGGTAAAATTACTCTTTCCTTTCTACAAACATAAACCAATTTTTTCTTTGTTGGAAGGATTTTATGTGCTTAATAGTCCATCAAGAATCTTTGAGCCTCACTTCAACTTCAGGCCTTTCTCTATTTTTTCTCTAGCCTTTTCCAAATCTTTTCTTAAGGCAACTATTTCTACCTCTAGCTCCATGCATTTGTCCACTTTGGACTATAGCTTAGAATTGACTACATATTCAATCCTTTTGGCTTCCTCTACTTGTATCTTCAATCCTACTATCATTTGATTAGATTCATCAAGATAGCTTCTAATTATCCTTTTGTTCAAGCTTATTGTGATTCTTATTCTCCTTTTTCATAATAAATATCTCCTCTCTTAGATTATCAATCTCTTCTAAGGCACATATGAGATCTCCTTCAAGGTCAAGTTCTCCTTCTTATTCACATTCTTCACCATGATCCTCAACCTTTCAATTCTTTTATTCTTCAGATTCATTTCCATGAAAAGAAAGTATCTTTCTTCCATTGCTAAGGCACAATATTGCTCATCATTTGAACTATCAAGAACATTTGATGAATCACTTTCCTCTTGAATGTATATAATCTTCTTCTTTTGAAAATTTTTCTTTTTAGGAAATTAGAGTTTCTTCTTTTTACCATCTACTTCCTATTGTGAGTTATCCTTCTTATTGTAAGGGAATTTAGTAGAAAAATGACCTACTTTACCATAGTCAAAGCACTTGAAGGGTAACTTACCTCTATACTTGTTGGAACCTCTTCTTAATCTTCTGATGAAGTTTTTTTCTTCTTCATTAGTTTCTCCATGTTTAGATGTGGAGGATTCTTCCTTGTCCTTCTTGGATACTTCAACTATCTCCTTGTTTGCAACCTTGAATGTAACTTCTCTTTTAGATATCTCTACTTTTCTCATTCTCATTTGATATGTAGTAAATATGTTATGTAGTTCATCAAGAGTAAGTTTATGTAGTTCTCTTGCTTCCTCTATTGTGGATATCTTAGTAATACTTGGATGGCATGGAGCAAGTAACATCTTTTGCACAATAACTGAATCTTTTACTTCTTCTCCAAACCCTCCAATTGAGTTCACAATCTCATCAACTCTGAGAAGAAATTTTGAAATATTTTCTTCTTCACTCATCATGAGACTTTCAAAATTGGCTCTTAGAATTTGTAGCTTAGCCAACTTTACTTTATCATCTCCTTCGTAGATTATTTTTAATTTGTTCTAGCATCATGAGTAGTTTTAAAATGCATCACTTTTATAAATACAAAGAGGCTCTTGTCAATCCATAAAGAATGGAATGTTTTTCCTTTTCATTGTTCTCATAGTCCTTATTTCTAGTAGCATCAGTAGGAGTAGTAGTTAGAGGTGTATATCCATTCTTAATAGACATCCACACATCAAAATATAAGGATGCCAAATATGTATCCATCATAATAATCCAAAGAGCATAATCTGATCTATCAAACAAAGGTTTTTTTTTTGTAGATGAACCCTCTTGACTAGCCATTGTGTTCACTTGTCCAAGATCTACCTAAGTTGATTAAGCTTCTCCTAGGGAACCATGGATTTGATATCAAATGTTGGAACACAAAATTCTATTGAGAGGGGGGTGAATCAATAGATCATCAAAAATTTATCCCCTTAACACTTTAAAATAATTAATTCCTTTTAATCCTTTTAGTGCAGATTAAACTAAAAATTTTAGAGAAATAAACATGCACACACAATAACTCATAACACAAGATATACATGGAAAACCCAAGATGGGAAAAAACATGATTAGAATAGTTGCTAGGATCTATTGTCCTAATCCAAACTCACAATGTAAATATCTAATTACAATTATGTTTAAGGGAACCAACCCTAAGGAGACACCAATCCTCTAGTTTTAGGAGCACCCACTCAAAGGAAGCACTCACTCCCTATACTAAGAATATACCCAAATATTTGATGCCACCCACCAATCATATTTATGAAGAAAAGTAATACAATTTTTTTTATTAAACACAATTAAAATGTTGCAACTACTCAACTCTTTGTTGCAATCTCTATAACTCAACTCTCTACTCTACACCTCTCTTTGTTCAGCACCTTGAATAGTAAACCTTTGATAGTCTTCTCCCATTTTTTTGGGTTCTACTCATTCACAACTTGTACATTTTATGTCTGCTTCTCTTTAGCTCCCACATTCACTCATTTGATTCAACACTTAGCCAAATTGTGATTGTCTTCTTTTTCAAATCTTCATCGATAAGAATTCCAACCTCAAGACCTACACCACCTTGTAGATTCTTTTATATTTTCTAATTTTAGCAATATGGAAACTCTAGATTAGATACACATTAAATGTTGTATATGGTGTGATCAATTTGTATCTACTATCTGGTCATCTCATGACATTGTTATGCTGCCCTACAAATCATATTTCCAATGAAAATATTGTTGGAGAAGGTGAACCAATTAAATTCATGTAAAATGTCAACTACTAGAACCAAACCATCATTCATAGTGTCGTAACAGTTGGGGATATTCAATTTTGAATTCGGTCAATCGATCTCTAATATTCACACCATGATCCGTCAATCACCCTTAATCCTTGCCATATTTAAAACACAACCATCAAATTGATTTCCTTTAAACCATCACTGTTGATCTTTATTTCTTTGTATTCATGACCATTGCACACATATAACGTATCATATTATTCACTTAGTACATCAAAATTCACTTCTATGATGTGATGCAAAGAAGTGAACCATTATATCATCATTGCATAATCTTTTCCATTGAACTTCCTTCACATTCTCTTTTCCAATTAAAATTTTGTTTTCATGCAAAGAGAGTTAATTGCAATGCAAAGGAGCATTGTGATGCACTAATACTTTGGCATCTATCACAAAATAAACTTGTCCATCTTATCGCTCCATCACATTTCTAAAGAGAGGACCCACCAATTCCATCATAACAACCCTTTAGTGTATCACTGAAAGCTTCATATCTTGAAGAAGTATAAAAAAAATGTGACTATTCCCCACAATGTAATCTCATGTAGCCACTTGTCCCTGCATATGCCACACTCAACTATTATTCTTCCCATCATGTATCACAAATTACCTTCCTTCATTTTACTTCACAACAATGATGTGAAGGAAAGATGCAATAAATGTTTGATCTCCTCCATTTGATCTCCACTATGGAATTGAATCTGTCACATATCGCTAAAAGTATATGTTGAGGAAAAATTCAAAGATAAATACAAAGAAATTATGTGATAGCCATCAATCTCCCATGCGCTAATCTTAACCATTGATCTTCTAGTGTATATTGCACAAAGACTTGGCTTTGGTAATATATAAAGTTTGATATGAAGGATTGATGTGACAGTTGTCTAATCTTACAAACTTGATCATAGTCATTGATCAACCTTCATCCTACATAAGTAGAATACGTAACACACGAAGAATATAAATGCGATGTGAGAGACTAATGCAATGTAACCAACACTTGACATGTACCTACTAGAAGAAGGATGAGTTCTTTTAACTTGGCTAGATACCAAAGGATGCTTCAAAACTTCATAAAATGATGATACTCTAGATAATGGTGGGGATCATCAAGGTTTTGAGAACCACCAAGAATGCCGAAACTACCACAAAGGCGAAGACTAACAAGGTTCTGAGAACCACCAAAAATACCGACATCGGTAAACACTAGGGCAAGGGGTCAGTCACCACAATGACACAAAAGGATCAAGTTGTAACTCAAGCAATCTAGAGCTTCCAACATCCAATAAAATTCAAAACATAAAATCTATTAATCTCCATGACTACAAGACTAAGGGTTTGACCTACTAAACCCTAATTCTATCTGAGAGCATAAATAATTCCTTTTTGAGTGCATAGCTTGTCATCAAGTTTTGAAAATTATACCATTGGAAAGCTCTCAAAAAACTCACTTCAAATATGGTGATTGTTTTCTCCATAAACCTTTGAAAGTGACCTCTACAATAGCACAACACCATTTCATGACAATATTTCAACAATTTGAGCAACATTAAAAATTTGCAAAATATGCTCTTCTCTCCATCATATTGCATCAAATATTCCCAAAACCTGATCCTTTGAGCTCAATGACATCTAGACCTTCATTGATCTTCCCTTTGACATCAATGACACCTTTTGGCATCAATTACAACATGATGCCAACATAGTAGTTAAAAGGATATTTAGATACTTGAAGGGAACTCTAGATTTTGGTCTATGGTATCCCAAGGATACTTATTTCTCCTTGAGTGCTTATACAAATCAAAATTGGGAAGGTTGTGTAGATGAAAAAGTAAGTACAAGTGGAGGTGTTTTCTATTTTGGAAGTAGGGTAGTTTCTTGGTTGAGTAAGAAGAAGGATTCAATGTCCTTTTCTACTATAGAGGTAGAATATATTATAGTAGCATCATGTTGCGCATAAGTATTATGGATGAAGCAAACATTGAAGGATATTAGAGTGTGATATGATGAACCTATGTATATCTTGTTTGATAATACAAGTGTTATAAATATTTCGAAAAACTTAGTAATATATTCAAGGACAAAGGATATCTCTATCCTACATTACTTTCTAAGAGATAACGTTTTAGAGAATGAGATGAAGCTGGAGTATGAGCCTACAAAGGATGAAGTTATAGATATTTTCACAAAGGCTCTTCTAAAATATACATTTGAGTATCTCAAATAGATGTTAAGGGTTATTTTCCCTCCTTTCAAATAGATGCATAAGTTCGTGCATCTGTCTAGGTGATGAATTCAAGATACATTCTTGGTCATAGACTGATGAAGGCTACCTCTTAGGGGGAGTAGGTAGTGGTGTCTTTGTTTGGTGCAGTTGGGAGGAGAATATCTTATGCCCCTAAGGGGGAGAGATCAATAGAGAGAGAATGAATAGACGTAATTTTGAGAAACTAGTGTATTGCTAGTGTTGCCTAAAGTGAAGCTTTTAGGTACTGACAAAGGGAGATATTGCTACACTTTGCCATTGATTTTGAAAGCAGAGAGAAAATTATGAAAAACATGGAGAAAGTGAATTATGAAAGGAAAGAATTTATGTCAAAGGGGGAGAGAAGACTAAAGTCTAAGATATAAGGAATGCCCCAATAAGGGGGGGTGCTACTTGATGCAAAAAAAAATTATGAGCTGGTATTACCATTGTAGAGTAGCCTCTATTGATTGATGGTTTTCAAAGTTGGTGTTTCCATCAATGACAAAGGGGAAGATTGTTGGAGATTTATGTTTTCATTGATTTCAACAGGGAGATGAGTTTTTATTAATTTCAATAGGAGTATTGTTTCACTATGTTTTCTTTAGTGTTGTCACTAATGCCAACCTATGTCAACCTCTAGTGTGGTTCCTGAGTAGATAAGGAGATTTTTTATGTTGCAGATGGAGAGATTTCTGCAATCCCTAGTGTGGTCATGCTGAGAAGTGTTTGTTTTATTGAGTAGGTGTTACAGATATTGTAGATATGCTGAGAAATTGTTTCTGGTGTTGTTGATGTAGCTGGTTCACTTGGTTTCCAAGTGGTTTTGAGAAAATTTGAATAAAAGAGTGTAGTGTGACATGTGTTTTTAGTGTTGTACTCCATATTTGTTCATGGTTGAAGATATTATTTTGTGGTTTCATCATGATAATAAAAGGTGTTCATAGGTTCTATATCTAGAGTTTTAGGTTTTGGATCATGCGATAGTGGAATATGTGTTTGATAGTGTGTTTGTTTGTGAAGAAGGTTGTCTAGAAGAAATATAATTTCTTCACATTTCTCCACCTTTTTTTGTTATCTTATGGATTTGGGAGTTTTCTTATGTTGTATGTACCTACTTTCCCTTGAATTTTTGAGTGTTGATTTTCTCCACAAGCTTGGTTCATGTGTTAGAGTCATGTGGCAGTATGTTTGGTTGTATAAAATGATGGTGTTCTTAGTTTAAGGTGGTTGTGGTAGTGTTAAAAAGTATTTTGATGATTCTAGAATATTTTGGGATTTTGCATGGATGTTGTGAAGTGTTTCTTTGTTCTCCACATGTTGTCTTCAGACCTAGAGTGTCATGTATGTGTTCACTTGTTAGTGTTAGTGTAGGTTTTTCTGACCTAGAATGCATTTGTGACTTATTTCCACCAAGGAAGTGTTTGGCGCTGACCTATATGGTGTTGCATGTTTGAGGTGCATAGAATTCATTAAAACCAACCTAATTAAGATTGTTTAGGTCCTAAATGGTATAAATGCAACGTGAAGTTTGTGTTGAGGTTTGTGGAAAGTGTGAGATGTCAATGTGATCAAGTTTTGTGATCTGAGTGCAATCTTAAATGTGATGACTTTGGATGCAACAAGAAAAAGGTGTCTACATTTTAGTGTTCTTGAAGTTTTTGGAGGTAGTGAGCCAAAGGTTATGGATGGAATAGAGTTGCAGTGGTGGATCTTTGTGTTTCTCTAAGATAGTGAATCTCTCTATAACAATTTATTCTATCTTCTTTCTTATAGATGGTGAGTCCTTTGGTAAGTGAGCCCTTGGCAATGAGCCTAATTATATTTGGTGTTGCTATTCATATACATGTGAGCTAATCCTCACTATGGCTTTTCCATGTAAATATGGTGTTCTATTGTGTTTGATTATGTTTGTATTTTTATTTCATATGCTCAAATTCTGCTAAAGCTTAATGAGGGTTTAAATGTTGATAAGGATTTGAAAGTTAATGAGGGATTGAATTTTTAAATGTACAACCAATTCACCTCCTCTGATTTGTCTTCCACATCTAACATAACAAAAATAAAGTAGATAGTATTTTCAAAGAAATAGAGAAGCAATGAGAGGGAAAAACCTCCATCATGAGGTCATTCTAACTATAGTTAAGGAGAATCATCCCAAGGGGTAGAGAAATTAGAATATAACTAGAAAGATCCTCAAGGTCAACAAAGAGGAAGAGGATTTTTGAGGGGAAATGATTATGGTGGTGGTCAAGGCTCATATAACTGATGCAAAAATTTCATTTTTTACAAATATGGTGAAGAGATTCATAGGGAATTTGAATTTATGAACTATCAGATGGAAGAAATAAGATAAGGGGAACAACCTAGAGTAAACTTAGTTAAAGATTAAAATGAAGAATGAGCATATCAAGAGGTTCCAATAGATCTAGGAGAGATTATCATGATGATAAGAGAAATGGTTATGTTGACATTTCATACCACCCTTTGATGACCCATCATTGATAACTAATCTAAGAGATCCTACATGGGCCATCTTGCATGAATTCACCTTTAATGTTTGTAAAAGTGGCTAAGTGTTGTGTTTTCAAGCCTTCAGGTTCTTGCTTTCTTTCTTCCTTGCATCCCTCTTCTATCACCCCCGATCTCCTTCTTCTCTATGTTATTTTATTTTTCCCTTTGGCATTTTAGGTTTCACCCATTGAGCTTAACCATTTCCCTCTACCCCCTATCCTTCCTTCTAAAAACTGATTGTGTTGATATTTCAGGGGTCATACTTTTGCCTTTCTCTTTACCGCTTACCTTTGTTAAGGTAAGAATTAAGCCTTCCCTCCAAATCCCGATTCTCAATATGCTTTTGGAAGATCAACCAAGTGTTTTATTTGAGAATCGAGGATCGAGCTCCTCTCTCCTACTCTCTTCCTTTCTTTGTAAGTGGTAAGAAATTTGCTCAAACCCTAACCCCTGATGACTTAATTTTGGGTGTTGGGGTTCGCTCATCCCCTTCACCATTTACCATTTCATGGTAAGTGGTAAGCCATAAGGAATCCACTTGACGTCTGAATCCTAAAATCTCTCTTCCATTCTACCTTCTTCTTTAAGCCCCATTTTCTTCTCAAATATTTTAACCTTCTCTCCTAGGTCCGCCTTTCTTCCAAATTTTTCTAAGTCCTTTGTTCAAACCCATTTTCTTCTCAAATGTTTTAACCTTCTCTCCTAGGTTCACCTTTCTTCCAAATTTGTCTAAGTCCTTTGTTCAAACTTTCAGATGTCAGAATTTTTTCTTACCTCTTACCACTTTTCCTTATATTTGGTAAGTGATAAACCTAACCCCTTATCTCCAATGGATGATGCGTTATTTCATGCTTTAGTGTTTTCCCTTCCCCTTATGATTTGACTTGATTAGTGGTGAGAAGTAAGCCTCTTGTCTGATCTCTAAAGCCTGACACTAGTTTTAATATAGATGCAAGAACAAAGACAAGGGGAACAACCTAGAGTAAACTTAGTTAAAGATTAAAATGAAGAATGAGCATATCATGAGGTTCGAATAGATCTAGGAGAGATTCTCATGATGATAAGAGAAATGGTGATGTTGAAATTTCATACCACCCTTTGATGACCCATCATTGATAACTAATCTAAGAGATCCTACATGGGCCATCTTGCATGAATTCACCTTTAAGGTTCATAAAGTGGCTAAGTGTTGTGTTTTCAAGCCTTCAAGTTCTCGCTTTCTTTCTTCCTTGAATCCCTCTTCTATCACCCCTGATCTCCTTCTTCTTATCTATTTTATTTTATTTCTCCCTTTGGCATTTTAGGTTTCACCCATTGAGCTTAACCATTTCCCTCTACTCGTTATCCTTCCTTCTAAAAATTGATTGTGTTGATATTTTAGGGGTCATACTTTGGCCTTTCCCTTTACCTCTTACCTTTGTTAAGGTAAGAGGTAAGCCTTCCCTCTGAATCCCAATTCTTGATATGCTTTTGGAAAATCAACTAAGTGTTTTTTTGAGAACCAGGGATCGAGCTCCTCTTTCCTACTCTCTTTCTTTGTAAGTGGTAAGAAATTTGCTCGAACCTTGACCCTTGATGAATTACTTTTGGGTGTTCGGGTTCGCTCATCCCCTTCACCATTTACCATTTCATGGTAAGTGGTAAGCCATAAGGAATCAACTCGATGTCTAGATCCTAAAATCTCTCTTCCATTCTACCTTCTTCTTTAAGCCCCATTTTCTTCTCAAATATTATAACCTTCTATCCTAGGTCCACCTTTCTTCCAAATCTATCTAAGTCCTTTGTTCAAACCCATTTTCTTCTCAAATGTTTTAACCTTCTCTCCTAAGTCTAGCTTTCTTCCAAATTTGTCTAAGTCCTTTGTACAAAATTTCATATGTCAGAATTTTTTCTTACCTCTTACTGCTTTGCCTTATCTTTGGTAAGCGATAAACCTAACCCCTAATCTCCAATGGATGACATGTCCTTTCAGGCTTCAGTGTTTTCCCTTCCCCCTATGCTTTGACTTGCTTAGTGGTGAGAAGTAAGCCTCTTGCATGATCTCTAAAGCCTAACACTAGTTATAATATAGTATGAAGTATGACGTATGAAGGATTCTTGAGGTCTGATGTCTAATAGGATGCTAATTTTCAGGCCTATAGAATATTTAATGCTGCAAATTTTTATTTTTGGGCCCAACACCGTCACATTTCAACGAATTTGGTGTTTTTTTTGGGTGACACCTTTAATGCTCGATCCAACTTTTGAGTAGCCTGTTTTGATTTCTAGACTTCAAGGATGACATTTATGGCTTCCATAACTTCTACAAGTGGATTTCATGGGTGCCTATACCCATTTATTTTAGTTTGTTTCCTTTTCTAATTGATCAATTCCCTAATCACAATTTTCATGGGATGTCTCCATTCTTTCACACATAGACTCCATTGTTAACCCTGGTTAATGTTAAGGTTTGGTTTGTGTTTCCAAGTTATATTTCATCTATAAAGGAAAGAAATGTATTCATTCTAAGGGTTCTTCCTTTGGCTCCTTTGGGGTTTTCTTTGGGAGACATGTATTTTTGCATCTCTATAATTGTAAATATTTGATTTTTCCTCTACATTAATGAAACCAAGCAAGCTTGCCTCTTCTCAAATTTTTAATGTTGAGAAACCTCCATTTACTTCCAACAACTTGTCAAACCCTAACCTCTATGATTTCCTCTAGAAATCAACCAAATAGAGATCTGTGTTGGTCCCTTGGTCCCTCTTCATTGACATTGTTGAGCAGTCTAAGTCAAGAAGAAATGAATTTTCCATCTTGGTGTATCACCTCCATTTCCCTTTCATGCATTCCTTCTCCCCTTTTCCCTTGTGAGATATTAGAGTAGGTTAGTGATAGGTTTATATGTGTTGGGTTGGACCAACACATTGCACTTGGATTGAAAGAGGAAGTTGGCCTTCTTTGGAGATTCAACCTCATACATGCAAAGGTACCACAACTTGAGGTTTTCTCCATTATTTCATTGGAATGTTGAACTTTGTATTCAGTAGGGTGTAATTTTATGTGATAACTATTTTTGGAATGACTAGCTAGACACCTTTCTCTTCGTTGAAGAATTTGGTGTTTTCTTCAATGCACCTAGCCTTTTCAGGCATATCTTCAAACACCATGGTGACTCCACTCAAATATACTAGTTCAAGAAATGTTTGTTTTACTTCATCCCGTTGATGAAGTGGCACCTTCTTGAAAATTTCAGCCTTGGGAGATGGTTCTACAAGCACCTGGTGACTCAAACACATCATTTGGGTGACTTTATTGGTATGTACCCAAACCTATGGTTGGTCAATCCTCTACTCTTATTTTATAATTTTCATTGGGTTTTCTACTTTTGCATACTTGAATATGTTAGTGTAATTAATTATTTATTACACTAGCATAAGTTAACTTAGGTCTGCATTTAATAATTTAGTCCTAGGTTGCATTATTAAATAAATCATAAATAATTTTGTTGGATATAAGATTCCCTTCTAGAAGATGAGTTGTCTTTTCTAGAACTTATCTCTATCTTATTATCTTTCCCTAGGTAGTTATTTAGGGTTTCATGTTGTCACATGCAGTGTGATTTGAACACTTGGAAACATCTTATGCATTCTAGTTTTTTCTCTTGCCTATATAATCAGGCATATGTACTCTTGTAACATATCTAGATCATCATAATAGAATCTCCTATTTGAATGCCATTATTGCATATTTTTTGTGCGGTTGATTATTTCTTCCTGAAAAAGGTCCTCCATTGAAGACTGTAACTTCATCAGGGACACTGTGTGTCCATCATTCCAACATGGTATCAGAGCCATTCTAGTGAAGATTCATCCCAGGATCAAGAAAGTTTGGCAAGAGAGATTCATTGTAGGCTTGAAGGTTTCCATTGCAGGCTACTTGACTCGACCTGGGGACCAAGCTGATTTCTAGAGAAGATTAAGTTATATCTAAGCTCACAATTGTCTTCAAAAGGCCTTGAAACCCTAGGATCACCTGTTCATTCATCAAATTCGGATTCATCAACCCGAGATCCATCAGAGGTATTTTAGGGTTTACAAAATCAATCGTACTATCTGTACAATTTGCAAGAAAAAAATATCCCTTGTAGTTGTCCTCTGAGGCAATTTTTTTTAGTTGCAGGCCATTTTTCTTCAAAAAAATCAGGCTCTTTTTCATATTTGTTTTGCAAAAAAATATATTTGGTCATATTTCTATAGTTTTTTGGAAAAATAAATAAATCCAAAGCGACCTGCATTATTGATTTTAGTTGGCATCAATTTAAGGGTTTGATTTATTAAATCCACAGACTCAAATATTTTTATTTACTTTTTTTGGGATTTGATTTTTAAAATTATCAGGCTAAATAAAGTTATTTTTTCCTCTATGGACATATAATTTTCTATGGTCAATAGAAATTTTTAATTATCTTTTTTATTTTTAATTACCTCTTTTTGGCAATATTAAAAATCAAAATAGTCTTTTTATCGACCTATTCAAAGAAATTTGCAGATTCATTTTTTGTTTGGCTACATTTAAGATTGTTGCAGGTGGAAGTTATTTCATCACCCACTTCGGACTCATCATCTCCATCTCGTCTGACCGAGTCACATCTGCTGCCGTCCTTTGGATCTCTTCGACTGCCGTAGAATGCCCTCTGTCAGCTCTCGTCCACTGCCCCTGTTGACTTTGGTCTTTTCCTTCTGTTCATTGGCTTTCTCTTTAGTGAAAGTCGGGTGTTCATTCTTCGAGAGACCCTCTCCACCATTGTCTTTCCTACCCACGGTCCTATCCATGACTGGGTGATCTACCAATCAAGGAAGTGGCGCCACCAACTTGCCTAGCCGCTCCGCCTAGCTGCTCAGCCCTGCCATCACTAGGGCTAGTGGCACTTTTTTTTATTGCCATGATATGTCCCATGGTCATATTAGTGACCGGGGGCCCATTTTTTTTAAGCCTGAGTGCTAAAAATTTTGCACCTATTCAGCCTGCAGCCCCTAATAGGGTAGTTATTTTCAAAATGCCATAACTTTCACCAGGGCATCAAAATTCAGCAAACAAGATATCGCAAGAAAGAGGATTTGGTCTACTTGCTAGTGGTGTAATCTATTTTGCAAAAACATATTCTAGAAAATTCTACAGTCAATTGAAGAAAAAACCCTAACTTGGACATAAAGCCTCATATCTTCTCAACCGTTTATCAAAATTATGTGATTCCAATGGCTTCAGGAAGGTAATTCAGATTTTTTTCATCAGTTTAGTCACTTTTATCTGTTTTAGCTCTAGGTACTCTTGCATTGGTTTTGTTCAATTTGGTGTTTTTGTTCAATAACTTGGATATCCTGAAGCTTTGAAAAAGTATTTTGATTTGGGTGGCATCTCTTTTGTTGCATATCAGTTTTGGAAGTTTCTATTTGTTGTTGAAGGTCACTATGTTTGTATTTTTAGAGAAATTTGATTGTATATTATGGGGCTTGCACATAAACCTTCTCTAACTATGTTACACAAGGGAAACTATGAAAAATGGTGGGATGGGATCATACACCATCTCCAATCACTTAATTTATTGCCACATTTGTATGGTATAGATCCCCATTTGAGTGAAGGTATTCATGAATTTTCTTGAAATTGTAGCAAATACACTGTCTTAGAGATCATTTCAATGCAAGTTGATTGTGATTTTCCTCATATCCTTTGGACTAAGCTTTGGGAGCTATATGGAGATTCAAATACTCCACCCTTCCCCGATGGTCATGATTCAGGATGTCATTCCTCATATCAGATACCCCATGATGATATTGTTATGTAGGAAGTTGTTTGTTTGGATTGCCTTTAATCTTCTAAAGAGGTTGACAAGGTTTCTATAGATGTTTCTTCTTCCTCATCAGAGACAATTGGTATCCCTTCACATTCAATGATTCATTGTCTAGAGTCATTGATTGAGGCTTCCATCATTCATCAGGACACATTCAATTTTCTAGACTTGACATCACAGGATGGCTTTGTTTTAGGGATTTTTGACATGGCTACTTCTATAGGTTTGGAGGAAATTCTTGAGGGGACATCACTCCTCTATTCAGATTCCACTTTGGAGAGTTTTCTTGAGTCTCCACATCCCTTTGTCTCGACCTTGATTGGGAATCCAAAGACTATTTTGGAGGCACTTGGTTTATCTTCAAATATTTCATATTTTAGACTTCTTCCCTCTCATTCCATTATGGAATCAGAGTTTATTTTGTATCCACCATTGGATTGGCTTCAGTCTTATCTTAGTGGTTTTGAGGAAACTTCATTCAGGGAGGAAAAGCTAGTCCTATCTTTGGATCTTGTTCAACATCAGCTTCCACATCATCCTAATTTTTCACCTTCTTCCATGATTGGGCATGTACCTAATTTGATTGTGGCATGTTCATCTTCATCAGGCAAGGAGACACATGAGAAAATTTCAGAGACATCATCAACATTCATATTCATCCTACCTTCCTTCAATTCCTATCCAGAATGGGAAGCATCCCTGCATGTCTACTTGGTTTTGTTTCTTCTAAAAGGGAGACAAGTTGTTTGTCGAAATTGGATCTTGTTTTGTTTGTAGACACTTACCATTCTTGCAAGTGATCACATTTTCTGGGGGGGCTTTATAGTCTCTCTATTTCCTCCCTACGGGGGGGCTCTCGATTGTATTGTATTCATGTGATAGATGGTGTTCTTGGGGGGTATTTGGGAGTCCTCCATCCTTCCTCACTTTTTTCTTTGCATCTCCTTTTTGGAGAGGGGTTTTCCCCTTTTCTCCATTTGTGGGAGATTAGCTACATTTGCATTTTTCATATGTACATGGTACCTAAAATGGCCATCATGTAGCCGGAACCCATCATCTTTGCATAATCATTGCATTTTAATTTCCTCCCTAAGTTGCACTTATGGGGGGTATTAGTGTAATTAATTATTTATTACACAAGCATAAGTTAACTTAGGTCTGCATTTAATAATTTAGTCCTAGGTTGCATTATTAAATAAATCATAAATAATGTTGTTGGAGATAATATTCCCTTCTAGAAGATGAGTTGTATTTTCTATAACTTATCTCTATCTTGTTATCTTTCCCTATGTAGTTAGTTAAGGTTTCATGTTGTCACATGTAGTGTGATTTGAACACTTGGCAACATCTTGTGCATTTTAGGTTTTTCTCTTGCCTATATAATCAGGCATATATACTCTTGTAACATATCTAGATCATCATAATACAACCTCCTATTTGAATGCCATTATTACATACTTTCTGTGTGGTTGATTATTTCTTCCTGGAAAAGGTCCTCCATTGAAGACTACAGCTTCATCAGGGACACTGTGCATCCATTATTCCAACAAAATAAAGCCAAGTTTTGGAGGAAACTACATGTACACTCCCCCATTTCATGATAATTCTAACTTTTCACCTCCCAATCAACAATATTAGGCTAGTTATGCCTCCCCATTCATTCCACAAAACCTTGTTGTAATGGGTTCTCAATCTAGTAAAAATTATTACCAACCACCCCCCTAGTCAGTCTTCTTGGACATCTACACATTCCTATCAACAATATCAAGAGTCTCCCTATTCTTATTTTAAACCAAAAAAATATGAGTGAACTCATGTCCATGATGAGGGATCTCCATAGACACCTAGCGGTGTAGTCATGATAGGAGGGTCCTCAAAGAGAACAATCTAGGCTGTGCATCTAGAGTAACACAATAGAAGAAACACAAAATATGGAGGAAAATGCAGATACAAATATTCTTATTATAAAAAAATTCGATTACATATAGTCAACCACATCCAGGTGTACAGATTCAGCTCATAGGCCTAATTACAACATGTTCAAAATACAATGCTCATACATGTGAGATAAAATCCTACAAATCTAATTCTATATACACCTAATCTACTTGATCTTGATTCGCTACCATTCCAATGATTCATTAAAATATTTATATATCATATCCGTGGGTCAAGAAACATCTGCATTAGCCAAAGATCATTACAATCTCTGATGAAGGAAACATAAAATGTGCAAGAATAGGTCGGCCTTAAATCTGAATTTATTCCATGGTAGAAGCATATGATGAAGTATGGACCTAAAACCAAGTTTGGGGACACTCCATGGAATAATGAGAAACACACTGTGAGGATCCACAAGTTATAGGAAGGATCTACAATCGATCAAACTAGTCGGTAGGTTTTGAAATTATTTTGGGGCCAGTTCCAAAACTATCACTCAATATGGAAGTGATAACTTGCTAGAAAAAGATCCAATCGAGTTGAAAACTTGGATTAAGGTAATTTAACATGTCCATAATGAAACCATAGGTATGTGAGATCTAGTGAGAAAAAATAAAGAAATAATGGATCTACCAACTTGAACAAGAACAAGAACAGAACAAGAGAAAAACTGAATGAAAATATTTTTGGATGATACAAGATTGCCAAGAACCAAGGATGCTCTTGCATTAGACATTCGGGGTTAATGAAAAATGAGTCCCCCACTTTGCTAAGGCTAAAGGAAAACTAATACGGTCTATCTCAGTCTGAGAAATCCAAGAAGAATCCCCCACTAGTCTACCTTTCCATTTCACCAGATATTCTATGTACTCTCTTCCACGAGTTTATCTCCAATCTCTGACATCCAAAATCTCTTTTATCTCATCTGATTGTTGTTTAGGAATTTTTTCTTCCAATTTTTCTTTACTGTCTTCACTAAATTATGCTTCATGGTACTGATGTAGATCTGCAATGTTGAATATATGTGATATACCCATGTCATTTGGTAACTCTACTTCATATGCATTTCCTGAATCACATTTCTTCAAAATCCTGCAAGGTCCAAACTTCCTCACCTTGAGCTTACTATATGTGCCAACTAGAAATATTTCCTTCCTCAAATATACCATTACTTCATCTCCAACTTTGAACTCCTTATGTCTTCTCTTTTCATCTCCTCGCTCCTTATATTTTTAGTTCATATCTTCCAAATGTTGCTTCACTTGAGTATGTACTTTCTTCATATGTTCTACAAATTCCTCTACTTATGCACTCCTTTTATCTTGTTTAATGATGTCTCACAATTCTGATATACCTCTAGGATGAACTCCAGTAACAATCTCAAAAGGTGTCTTTCCTGTACTTCTGTTCACTGAATTATTGTAGGAAAACTCTACTTGTGCAACGGCCAAATCCCAACTTCCGATCTTCTCTCCAACCAAACATCTCAAAAAAATTACCAAACTCCTGTTCACCACCTCTTTCTTTCCATCAGTCTATGGGTGAAAAGTAGAACTAAAATTCAAATCTATCTTCAACTTCTTCCAAAGTGTCCTCCAAAAGTAACCAACAAACTTTGTATCTCTATCTGAAACAATACTCCTAGGTAATCCATGCAATCTGACCACTTCCCTGAAAAACAAGTCAGCTACATGTACTGCATTTATTGTCTTCTTACAAGGTATGCAATGTGCCATCTTAGAAAATATTTCTACCACCACAAGTATAGAATCATTACCTCTCTGTGTCTTTGGCAAACCAAGTATGAAATCCATGTTGATATCCTCCCAAGGTCTTTTTGGAACTGTCAAAGGTTTGTACAATCCAACATTCTAACTACTCCCTTTTGCAACTTGACAAACTCTGTAATTTTTCGCAAATTCCCTAACATCCTTATGAATCTAGGGCCAAAAATAGTTCACTTACCAATGCTATTGTCTTATCAATTCCAAAGTGTCCTGCCAATCCTCTACTATGTTTCTCTTTTACCAAGTTATCCCTCATTGAACTTTGGGGTATACACAACCAATTTCCTCTAAACAACATATCCTCTTGAATGAAATAATCCAACCACTGACTTCTATCCTCCAAAACTGGTTCTTTACATGCTCTCCAAGGTTCTACAAAATCCGAGTCTTCCTCATATAAGTTCTTCAGCTCATCAAAGCCTAATACCTTCACTTTCATTTGTGTCAATAAATTTATTCTCCTACTCAAAGCATCAACAACTCTATTTGACTTCCCACTCCTATGTTTCAAAACAAAAGTATAACTTTGCAAGAATTCCACCCATCTCATGTGTTTCAAATTTAACTCACTTTTACTGTTCAAGTATTGCAAAGCCTGATGATCTGTATACAATAAAAAATCCTTAGAAAACAAGTAATGTTTCCACTTCTTCAAGGCTTGAATTATGGCATAAAACTCATGATCATACACTAAATACCTTTTCCTTTCATCATTCAACTTCTCACCAAAATAAGCTACTAGTCTTCCTTCTTGACTTAACACTGCTCCAATTGCATTTCCACTTGCATCACACTCTACCTGAAATACCTTACTAAAGTCTGGTAAATTAAACACAGGCTTCTCACTCACCTTCTATTTTAACAACTCAAAAATTTTGTTCACTCTAGATGTCAATCTAAAATCCTTCCTATCTCCTCTCATTGTTTCTATCATAGGGCTGCAAATAGAACCGAAATTCCTAATGAACTTTCGGTAGAAACTAGCCAATCTATGAAATGATCTTACCTCTCTAACTATTTCAGGTGTAGACCATTCAAAAATAGCTCTTTGGTATGTGCAAGATCATCATGGAAAAAATAGGCCCTTAAGTGGTAATAAAAAGTCAAAAAATTAGAGTTAGACAACTTGACATAAAATTTTGAATAGGTTGTCTATATTATTTCAAAAAAATGTATAAATAGAATTTTTAGAAAATTGAATGTAGTTTCTAAACTATTAGACCTTTATTTAAAAAAAAAAAATCTATTTGGTGAAAATTTGAAATTTCAATGTAGTAGTACTTAAATTTCAGGGTAAAAATAAGAAGTAGGTGTCTGTCTAACCACCCTAACCACAATAAAATGATAATATTTTTTTATAAGTAGAGGACTCATGTCCCAATGTGATGCATATTTTTTTATAATTTTTTTCCAAGTAAATAATTAATTACGATTTTTTTATTACAACTTTTAAAAAAATATAAAAGTTCGTCTATCTAACCACCTTAACTTGGTCAAAACTTCATGAAATTCAATTTTTATTTTTTTTAATCCTATAGTATGTGAATCATAGAATGTGATGCATGTTTCGTATTCAAAAAATGTGATACTATTTGCAAGTTATAGATTTTTTCAATTAGCCTATCAATCAGGACTTTATTCATAATTCTAATAGAAAATGAATAATAATTATTTATTAAATTCAAAGTAAAGAATATTTTATATTAATGGAAAGCTGAGAATATCCTCTAAAAACCCTTTTTGTTTCATCAATTTTGTGTTGAAAAAAAGTCATCAGCCACATGGGCCATCATATCACTTACATATCGCCACTTTTTGGCCCATCATGATTCTGTACATACCCTCTTACCTTCTTAGGATCCATCTTCAATCCATCCACAGATATCACAAACCCAAGATATACCAATTCTTCCTTCATAAAACTACACTTCTTGATGTTTATCAGGAATTGCTCTTCCCTCAACCTCTGCAAAACTTGTCTTATATGCAACAAATGTTCTTCCCTAGTCTTACTAAAAATCAAGATGTCATCCAAATAAAAAATCACAAACTTACCCAATAATTTCTTCAATACTTCATTCATCAACCTCATCAAAGTACTTGATGCATTTTTCAGTCCAAAAGGCATTACCAACAACTCATATAATCCTTCATTTGTCTTGAATGTTATTTTCCATTCATCTCCTTTTCTGATTCTGATGTAATGATATTCACTCTTCAAATCTATCTTTTTAAAGTATTTAGCTCCACTCAAAAAATCCATAATGTCATCCATCCAGGGCAAAGGAAATATATACTTCACTATGATCTTGTTTATAGCTCTAAAGTCTATACACATCCTCCATTCTCCATCCTTCTTAGGTGCTAGTGCTGCAGGTACTGGACAAGGTCTTAAGCTTTCTCTGATCAAACCTTTTCTTAACAATTCTTGAACTTGTCTATTCAATTTTTCATTCTCTCTCAGTGTTATCTGGTGTGCTGCTTTATTAGGAAAACTAGCTTTAGGAATCTGATCTATGCAATGACTAATAATCCTCACAGGTGGTAATCCATCAGGTACATTATTTCAAATGATAGCTTCATATTCTGCCAACAATTCCTTTATCTCTTCATGTTGTCCTTCTACATGCTTCAAGTCTTCCACCTTATTAGGCACCAAGGAATAACACATGTTCTCATGTCTCAGTCCATCCAGAAATCTCCTTCCATCAACCAAAAAAATTCTAGCAATCGTGAAAACCTCAACTTTAGGGACATCCTCCAAGGGTAAGAAAGTCTGCTTCATCCCATTAGCAACAATAGTGTATATGTTCTTCTTTCCATCATGAATAGCTTATCTTTCATATTGCCAAGGTCTCCCCAAAAAAATATGGCATACATCCATAGGCATGATATCACACAAAACTTTATCATGATAATTTCCTATCTTCAATTTCACCAAAAATTGTTTACTTACCAGTATCTTATGCTCATCTTGAATCCAAGCTATCTGATAGGGCTTCAGGTGTTCCAATATTTCCAACTTCAATTTGGTCACCATTTCTTCAGAAGCTAGGTTCTTCGAGCTTCCACTGTCAATGATTGCAACATTTATCAACTACCTTGCATCAGGTCTAAAACAAATTCTTTCTCTACAACTGTTCCTTCTCCAATTCACTTTGACACAATACTCTCCTATTCACCAACACTTCTTTCGATTGATTAGGTGATCCAACATGATTATCCTCAATAAAGGTTGTTCTTCTATTGTTCTCAGTCTTTATGCTTGTCTCTCATTGTTTGCGTTCAAAGGCTATGTGTCCTTCTCCACCACATTTGAAACAAGTTCCCCTAAATACTATTTTCTCCTATCTTCTAACATCTTTTCTATATCCTTCATTTTGGTAACAACCATATTCTCCTCTTCTATAGGAGTTTCCATCATCTCTCTGATATGAATTCTCATTCGTACTAACCTCTTTATCCTTGTTCTGATTTGGAAAAGATCCTCTTCCTCCTCCAACAAAAATTCTTCCTCTTTGATATCTTCCACCTTTTCCTCTTTGTTTTTGCTCATGTCTTTTGTTTAGCTTCTCTTCTGCTTTTAGGGCACATTGATATGCTTCTTGCACACTCAACAACTTAATCAAAATGATCTCATCTTGTATAGACGACCTCAAAACATTTACATATTTAGCTACTTGCTCAATCTCATCCTCCAAATGTCCAGATCTGATGTTCACTTTATAGAACTCCTCAGTATATTCTGTCACACTTGATCCTTCTATTTCAAATTCTGCAACTTCTTGAATAAATTGATTTGATAGTCAATAGGCATGAAATTTTTTTTCATCTTATTCAGCACCTGATCCCATGATCTTATCTTCTCCTTTCCTTTTCTTTGCCTATCTGTTTGCAAATTTTCCCACCAAAGGGACACATGTCCTCTCAAATTTGTACAAGAAAATTTCACCTTCTTATCTTCTGGGGTACCTTCAAAATAAAAGTACATTTCAATCTTTGTTATCCAATCTATTAACTCATCTGAATCCAACTTAGCATTATAATCTGGTGGATTGAAATTTGGCTTAGTGGTTACTCTAGTTAGGGCTCTTATGAAACTTTATTCTCCCTAATCTAGGCTAGGTTTCTCCTCTCTTGCAACTTCTTCCTATTCTTCTACTTCTTCATCACTCATATCATCAACTAGTTGACCTCTTCTTTGGGCCATTTCAACTGCTTCCAATCTAGCAGCAATTCCTCTCAACATCTCCATTATAGTTGAGTTTGCATTTCCATGCTCTCCATTTCCTCTACAATTTCTTCTTCCCACCATCTTTACAAAAGGCTTATGTAGCTATAGGTTGGATCCTCAGTCTGCCACCCCACAACAAATCTTTAACAAGATTTCTCAAACTTTGAAAATCTCACAAGGAATGAATCTCGCTCTGATACAAATTGATGCAGTGACGATAGGAGGGTCCTCAAAGAGAACAACCTAGGTCATGCAGATAGAGTAACACAACAAAAGAAACACAAAATTTGGAAGAATGTAGATACAAATATTATTATTATCAGAAATTTGGATTACATATAGTCAGCCACATCTAGGCGTACATATTTAGTTCACATGCTTGATTACAACATGTTCAAAATATAGTGCTCATACATGCGAGCGAAAATTCTATAGATCAAATTCTATATACATCCTAATCTACTTGATCTTGATTTTCTACCATTCCAATGATTCATTACAAGATTTATATCATATTCATGGGTCAAGAAACATCAGTGTCAGCCAAAGATCATTATAATCTATGATGAAGGAAACGTAACATGGGCAAGAACAAGTCGGCCTCAAATCTAAATTTATTCCATGGTAGGAGCATATGATGAAGTATGGACCTAAAAACAAGGTTGGGGAAACTCCACAGAACAATGAGAAACACACCATGAGGATCTTCAAGTTACGGGAAGGATCCGCGATTGATCAAACTAGTCGTTAGGTTTTGAAATTATTATGGGGCCAGTTCCAAAACTATCACTAAATCTGAAAGCGATAACTTTCTGGAAAAAGATCCAATCAAACTGAAAACTTGAAATAAGGTAATTGAGCATGTCCGTGATGAAACCATAGGTATGTGAGATCTGGTGAGAAAACATGAAGAAATACTGGATCTACCAGCTTGAACAAGAACAAAACTAAATGAAAATATTTTTGGTTGATGCAAGATTTCCAAGAACCAAGGATGCTCCTACATCACCTGATTGAGATTAAGGAGAAGTAAACATTTAACCTACAATAGGAGGTGTGGCCTAATCAATCCTATCAGGGGCAACAAGATTGTTTCCCGTAATAGAATGAGATTTCTCATCAATCTCACTATCCAGAACAATAAAACATGGAACCTTAGTGGAGGCATGAGTAGTAGTTGGAAGAATAAATAAGGAAACAATAAGAAGATTTTACAACAAGACATGATGTTTTTTATAGGAAAGAGCAACTTAGACTTACCCTTTCTCTAGCATAATTTCCCAAGACTTAGGCAACCCCTTGTGTTCCTTGTTTCAAACGAAAAACTCCACCAGTTCTAGAACAACCTTCTAATGAGGAGGTAATAAATCATAATTTTGTAAGTTTCAATAATTCTAACAAACCTCTTGAAACTTCTATTATCCCTCCTTTTGTTCCAAAATGACCTATTGTGCAAGAGATGTGCAAGTAAAAAAATTAGTTTCAAGAATCCTAATCAACCTCTTGAAACTCCTATTGCACCTCTTGCACCATCAAGTAGATCTCCTATGTTGGAGATCCCATGTTTTAAGCGCCTCCATTCCTCAATAGAACTCATCCATGGGGAGGCTCAAATTTTTACTCCTATTGAGTGACCCCTTATTGATCTTCAACAAGAGTTCCAATGCCCTTTTGACCATTTTTCTCCCCCCATTTCTATTTCACTCTTCAAAGGTGGACCAGTTGTATGGGATCCTAATTGGCTAGAAGAATAGAAGAGGGAGATATTCCTAGATAGGATTAAAGTGGTTACTAATTATCCTTCATGTGTTCTTAACAATGACTATCTTGATCTATTGAAAAAATAGTTAAAGATAATAAGTTGAAGCAATAAGGAATTAAAAAGGTAGAAAAATTGATATGGTAGAGGAATTAGCCCTCTCATTTGATGTCCTCCCTTTATTTATTCAAGACAAGGAGAAAATTTCACCTATACCTACATTTGAAAATACATCTGAGTAGCTTGGTCTTGGCTTCATGGATGAAGAAAACTCCATGGTTTTGGAGTGACAACAAACATGTTTATCCCCTACTATGGTGGATGAAGATCCCCAATATATTAAGTTTTGTAGTTCTGAGGTGTATGACCTCTTTTGGGATGTTATAGGAACATTTTGTTCAATTTTAAATGTCAAGTCATCACCCCCATAAGAGGAGCTTTGTGGGTAGTAGCCTAAGAGTGATGAAACAAAAAAGGATGTGGTAGCCATTACTGTGAACCCTAATTTCAAACCTGCACATAAAAAACAAACAAACATAATATTAGATCAATATGCAAGGTGAAACAAGGATTCCCCATGAAATCCATTTACTAAATTTAAATAGAAAGGAAATGAAGACAAAATGCAATAACCAAATTAAATCTGTATAAACTAAGCAAACTCTTGATCACATGGGGGAATTGGTGCCAATTGATATGTCTAAATTGGCCCTTTCCCAACTCCTTAGTTGCAAATGTTGATGATGTGTGGATAGTTCAATATCCTTGATGAGATTTTAGCATAACCTAGCTATGGAATTGTGAAAATGATGAACATATGGAATGAAATGCACAAAATTGGCTCTCAATGTCAAGAGAGTAACTTTGCATGAGATTGTAGATGTTGAATGAGAGGAATAACCTTTCATTTATAGATTTCCAAAATGGAAGAGAGAGTGAAATTGAGCAAGTGGGATCATTCAACAACCAATGGACAAGTGCCACTTGTCAAGATGTGAATGGTTGATGGTTGTGCACATTTTGGCCAAAGTGTCAATAAATGCAATTAGGTGGAATTTGAAATTGAAGAAATGACACGTGAGAGGGAAAAATGAATGAAATAAATGACACTTGGCTCAATGCACAAGGACATGTAAGAGGAGTGAATGCTTTGTTGGAAGTACCCATCCACTTGGAATTTTTGAATTCAAACTTGAGGAAATATTCCCTTTTTATGCCATATGAGGGAAAATAGAGATTTAATAAATGAATTAAATCCATTTTCATGTGCAAGTTGCATTCTCTAAAGGATTTTAGTCATAGGGATTAACTTAATCAAGATTTGATTAATTTAATGAGAGGTTAACTAATTTGAACATTTTGACTTAGATTTTAGGATTGATTTAAATCAAAATGAGAGGGAAGATTAATTAAATAAATGTTTTTGATTTATTTAACTAAAAGGGGATATGTTGGATTAAATTAAATAAGGTTTAATTTATTCAAATTTAATAAGAAGACTTTAGAGACTTTAATTAAAAAAAATGATTTATTTAATTAAACTGAGATATAAGGTTAATTAAATTAAATTGATTAATTTAATCAACAGAGGAGAAAGACTTAATCAAATAAATAACGATTTATTTATTTAAGAGACAAAAGGTGATGATAATCTGAGAGTGTGATTCTAGAAGAAATGTTGTTAGTAGTCGGGATCAAGTGCACCGAATCGAATTTTTATATTTTCCATGTCTACATTTTGCCCTTCTTTGAAGCAATGTACTTGTTGCATTGATTCAAAGAATAAACTATTGTGATCAAAATTCAAAATTTTCTCAATTTTCCAAACGCCCCACTGCTGCCCCAGTGGAAGGATTATGCTGGTATATTGCCCCCTCGAGAGATCAGGTGGAAATCCTAATTTTTTGATCGATATCACGATAAAATGCGAGAGGAGTGGTTCTATTGATCAGAGGAAGAAAGATAATTGTTTGATGTAGACAATTCTAATGATGTATAGATAGTCATCGACCATGGGTAGCCTCGTGTATATTTTGAGATCTCACACCTACTTTAGATAGAAATGTTAGTAAAGATAGAAGAATAAGAAGAATAAGATGGATGGTAGGAGGATACAACAAGTCTACATTATGGTGATGATTATGATGATTTTCTTACCAAGAGTTGGGATTTTCAAAGGGCCAATTACTTTATGTTTGATAACACACGTAGGTACAATGCATCAAGGTATAAAGAACCAAGATGGCATGGTACCTAGTGTGATGGACCTTGACTTGAAAATAAGATAGGATTATTCTTGTTCACACTTAGCATACACTTCATTTAGGATGTAGTTTAGACATTCTAAATATCTCAAGCCAAAACATAGGAAAGCAAGCTTTCCTATGTGGTCAACAAGATATTTAAGACATCCTCCCCACAAACCAAAAAAAGTACATATGACCAAGTTATTTTACAAGTGTATCCCACAAGCATAGTAGATAAAAGAGACAATGATCCTTGCACCATTCCTTTCTCTCTAAACCTGGTTTGTTTAGGCATCATCGAGAAGTCCTTGGAATGAGCACAAAATAAGATAAGCCAAAAAAAGACCAAATAAAGCAAACCAAAAAGCTAATGTTCTTCATACCACTAGCCAAGACTAAACTACTATGAGATACCTGATTCTTATGTCCATCATGGGAAGGATTCATCCTAGGACATGTTGTGATTAGGGTTCTGATGAGACTGATTGGATGATAAGCTATTGATACTCTGAGTTGACCAACTTGTTGATTCACTGATCTAGATTTTAGGACATTTTGACACTTGGGTGTTCACTTTTGAACCTTCCAGACTTTATTTCAACTGACTCACCAAAGGATGATAGTGATGAATGATTATATTATGAGTGGTGACAATCGCGGGTGAAAGAGAGATGAGATGAAAGCACCATTTTGGATTTTTCTGATATTTTGAGGCTATTTTTTTGTATTTTTGAACTGTTTTACAAAATTTTTTGGTATTTTCGAGATTTACGATGAAGGGACTAACTTAAAGACCTATCCTAGGAGTCTCAAGAGTTGATGCATAGATTATCCTTACGTACATCATACACGTAGAGACCACGTAGTTTGACTGACGACAAACTTGTCTTAATGATAAGATAGATGGGAAAACAGGTTGCCATTTTATTACGATAGACGCCTAAGGATTGACCTAAAATGTCTTGGGGGATGATCAAAGATCAAAATTGCCTATGTTCAAGCTTAGAGACAATGTAGTTTGGATTAGGTAGAAGACTAACAAGACTCAATGATGCATTTTTTTTGAATATTTTCAGAGATTTTTGACATGTTTTTGGATTTTTTATGATTTTTTCGAATGTTTTTGAATTTTTCAATGTCTTTGGAAGAGAACACACAAGAAATACACACAAATCCGATCCAGTGCTAGTTTCAGGAACATTCCCCCGATGTTAAGTGATAGACTACTTCAATAAAGGTAGGACAAATTGACCTTCAGAATATGTCAAGTAGTACTATGGTCGATATGATATGAGCACAGGCTTAGGCTATGGTATGGATGCGAACAGATGGGTGGATGGAGGATTAATGAAATGTGATGGAATAGATGAGTGAGTTGTACAAATCCTACTGGATGGGGGGTGCTTTATTTACACTTGCCACCTGTTTTCTAGGTTTTCACCAAGGTACTTGTCCAAAGCACCATCGAAGTGGTTTTCACTAGAGGACGATTTTTTTCTCTATTGTTTTCAATCATTTTTCTATTTTTTTGGATTTTTCTATTTTTCGTATTTTTTTGTTGTCGCCAAGAAGCCTGTTTGCTAGGTTTTCATCAAGGTAACCATTTTTTCAGCACATTTTTTGATTTTTTTGTATTTTTTGGTTCTATACCTTGCAAGTTCTTAGGCATAAAATTTTTTGAGATGAGAGCTATTCAGAGGCTCCTGTAGAGGCTTTCCTTCTGGTGTTGATAATTGATATGCTCCTGATTTATAGCTAGCTATGATGATGAAAGTTCCCAGCCAATTGGGTTCAAATTTACCTTTTCTCTCTGGATTCAGTACATTCCTTTGGTTCTCTTTTAGCACAAGTTCGCTGACTTGGAAGGTGTGTTGCTTGATCCTCTTGTTGTAGCTATGTTTCAAGCAATTCTAATAGAATTTTAGATGGTTGAGGGCATCCATGCGTCGTTCATCTAGTAACTCCAGCTCATTTAGTTGTGAGACCCTGTATTCTTCATTTGTGATGAGGTTTTGCAATGATATTCTTAGTGATGGGAGCTCAATTTCGATTGGGAGGATGGCCTTTGATCCATAGACCAGGGAGAATAGGGTGGCACTTATTGGTGTGCAGATGCTAGTGTGGTAGGCCCATAAAGCAGGATTTAATTGCAGATGCCAGTCATGATCAGGGTCATTGACTATTTTCTTAAGGATTTTCAGAATGGTTTTGTTGGTAGCTTTTGCTTGGGCATTGCCTTGGGGGTAGTCTGGAGTAGAAAAGCGATGCTGGATTTTGAATTTTTCGCATAAGTCACGAACATCCTGATTCTTGAAAGGTGTCCCGTTATTAGAGATAATGGATTGGGGGACACCATATCGGCAAATGAGATAGTTTAGGATGAACTTGGAGATCTGCTTTCCTCTTATGTAGGTCATTGGAATTGCTTCGACCCATTTTGTGAAATACTCCATGATGGTGATGATGAACATGTGGCCATTGGATGAGGTGGGTGTGATTTTACCTATGAGATCGAGCCCCCATTATGAAAAGGGACATGGTGTAACAATAGGATGGAGTTCCTGAGTTGGTGCATGGATAAGGTCTCCATGTTGCTGGCACTGCAAACACTTTCTAACAAAGTTATGTGCCTCTCTTTCCATTGTTGTCCAGTAGTACCCAGTTCTTAGTAATTTCTTGGCCAAGGTCATACTATTCAAGTGTGAACCGCAAGTGCCATTATGTACCTCAGTCAGAGTAGTTAGGGCTTTCTTAGGTTTTAAGCAACATAATAGGGTTATGTTAATGCTCCTATAAAAGAGGGTTTCCCCTAGGATAAGAAAACATAAGGACCGTTTGACAAAGGTTCGTTTGAGGTTCGGGGTAATGTCAGATGGGATGACTCCTATTCTCAAGTAGGTGTAGATGTTTTGATACCAGAGATCACCAGGACCAACGCGTTCGAACACATATTTAGACTCTAGTACCTTGAAAGTGAGTATGATAAGCTTCTCTACAAAGAATTCATGTTTTGAGACATTGCGAGGGATATCTAGTAAGGATCCAATTGTTGCCATGGCTTCAGCTGCTCTATTGTTAGCCCTCAGTATCTGTACAAAGGTGATATCAATGAAAGATTCTTTGAGGCTTTCTACTAAATTCTTGTATGGTGTCATTTTATCATCCTTAGACTAGTACTCACCATTGACTTGGTTGATAATAAGCTATGAATCCCCATAGACCTTTAATTCCATGATTCACCACTGTGCTACAATTTTGAGACCTATGGTTAAAGCCTCGTACTCTACAATGTTGTTGGTATAGGGGAATGCCAATTTTTAGGATCTAGGTATGCAATCCCCCTATGGGGTGATGAAGAAAACACCGGCTCCTGATCCATGTTGTGTGTGGGAATCATCGAAGTAGAGTTTCCAATGATCGACTATGCTGAGATTAAAGATGGACTCATCTGGAAATTATGATATGAGTGAATTCTCTACATAGATGGGAGCTTCTACCAGTTGGTCTACAATGACTTGTCCAATATTGCTTTTTGCTTCACATATTCAATGTCATATTCTGATAGTATCATGACCTACTTAGCCATCCTTCCTATGAGCATAGCTTTTGACAGTAGATACTTTAGGGGATCTATCTTGGCGATGAGTTTTATTTTATGTGCCAACATGTAATGTCACAATTTTTGTGAAGCAAACACTACTGCTAGATAGGATTTTTCAATGAATGAGTAGTTTAACTCATGGCCAACCATTGTTCTACTAATATAATAGATGACCCTTTCTGTCCCATTTTTATCATGTTGAGCTAAAAGAGCACCCAAGGCTATTGTTGTTGCTAAGATATATAAGATCAATGGTTTTCCTGCAATGGGTGGCATTAATACTAGTGGCATGAGCAAATATTCTTTGATTTTATCAAATTATTGATTGCACTTATCATCCCACTTGTGTGTCACTCCTTTGTGGAGTAGATGTGAATATGCAACCTATTTGTCCACCAGTTGTGCTATAAATCTTTAGATGGATTGGAGTCTACCTTGTAGGCCTTTGAGTTGTTTTAGTGTCCTTGGTGCCTCCATGTCGAGGATTGCTTTGACCTTTGTGGGATCCACCTCTATTCCCCTCATCGATACTATGTACCCCAAAGACACATTTCTTTGGCTTGAGCCTGACCTTGTACTTCTCCAATCTATTGAAAATGGCACTTAGGGTTGCTATGTGATTTTGTCTCTTCTTTGATTTAGCCAGTTTATCATCCACATAATCTTCAACGGTTTTGTGTATCATGTAATGAAATATTAGTGTCATGGCCCTCTGATATGTAGCCCCTACATTTTTTAGGCCAAATGGCATCATATTCTAGTAGTAGGTGCCCCATGGACATGTAAATGTCATCTTATGCTGATCCTCCTTTGAAATCATTATCTGGTTATACCCTGAGAAGCCATCCATCAGTGATAGAATCTCATGTTTGGCTCTCATGTCCACTATAATATCAATGTTAGGTAGTGGAAAATCATCTTTGGGACATGCTTTGTTGAGGTATTTGAAGTCTGTGCAGATACAAATGCCCCCATTTGGCTTTGAAACTTGTACAAGATTGGATACCCATTCTGGATAGTTGATTGGGCATACGAAGCCAACATCCAGGAGCTTTTGTAATTCTACCTTGACTAGGAAGGCTATCTGGGGATGCATTTTTCTTAATTTTTGTCTTACTGGTTTCACTCCAGGGTAAACAACCAAATGATGAACCACAACTTCTGGATCCAGACCTAGCATGTTAGCATAGGTCCATGAAAAATTTACCTTCCTTTCCCTTAGAAATACTGCTAGTAGTTCTTGTTCTTCTGTCAGAAGCAACTCAGCATAGAAAGTGATTTGTGGTGTCGTCTTCATTCCCAAGTTGATAGGATTACACTATTCTGCCAAAACTGCCAATTTTTCCTAATGCAGCGCAATAGGGAGGAGATTGAGTCCCTCATCTTCTAGTGCCTTAGAGAGGTTTTCACCATTTGATGCGTCCTTTATTTTTACTATTCTCTGGTTAGAGAGTGCCACAGTGTGGTTTTCACTCAATAACTCTGAGCTTATTCTTGTTCTTTTTCTTTTGCGACTGAAGGACTCAATCGTCTCCTTGTAATATGCTTGTGTGTCCAATGTGATGTCAAAACCAGCCTTGCGATCCCTGCATAGAATTGCATCCCTTAGTCCCATGAATTTTGAGAGTACCTCATCATTTTTGAATGAGTCTCGAATTGGCGGTCCTCGTTGGTCATAGTCGATGAGTTGAGGGTATACTAAGTTGATTTTGTGGGTTTGTTGGTTTGACTCAGTAAATGGGGCACTAATCATTAGTAAGGAGGAATCCTCAAACAAAAAGGGAAGGCCATCTATGGTATCCTCATCATCACTACTAGCATATACATCAGTTATGTCAAAGTTGAAATTATTTGGGGGAGACCTGTGCATACGGGTAGTCAAAGGGTGGTTGCTGATACTTGAGGAGGGGGCATGACTTCCCTAATGGGAGTACCTCTACCATGTATGATTATACTCGAGGGGGTACATCTGAGGCCAAGGTTTCTCATTCTTCTTTCTACAATGTTGGGCTCTAGTCATCCATCACTATTTCTTCCCAGGCTTTCATTCCTGTTGTAGCCCACACCAAACATTATTCGCAATCCTCTCTTGGCTTTGTCCATGGGTAGAGTGGGTGTGGGCCCTTCATCATGGTATAGCATGCTTGAAATGTCTTCTTCATCAAAATTTTTTTGACTTAGGTCTCCCCAATGGGAAAATCTAGAAGGGTCTACCCTAAGGGTGTGGATAGGTGTTTCGGTTGATTGAGGTTTCCCATGCAACCTAGGAGATTGTAGTAACTCTCCTACAAAAAACACACTCTTCTTCATTCTATATTCTCCACACCCATTGTCCTGGATCATGAGCTTGATTTCGGATATATCAGGGATGGCGAGTGTCTTTGTTGCAGAAGTGGAGGCAATGTTAGATGGGTCTATGTATGCAGTGGATGGGCTTTCATCACTTTTTGGCACTTGGGGAATTTTGTAAAACATGGCTTCCAAGTTTTTGCAGTAGGCAAATGGTTCTAGATCACCATGTATAGTGACCTCCTCATTTTGGTACAAGAATTTGATGCATTGATGAAATGTCAAGGCAACCGCCTTCATTCCATGGATCCATGGGCATCCTAGGAGGATGTTGTATGGTAGGTCGAGGTCAAGGACCTAACATGTGGTTTCCATGGTGGTTGGCCCAACTTGGATTGGGATTTTGATAGCGCCTTGAGACACTCTTTCTTGATCATCATATGCTCTTATGGTGATGCCTTTGTTCTTGTCAATAGAGTCCTACGAGAGTCCCAATTTGTTTATAAGTTTGAGAGATAAAATGTTAAGGCCTACACCTCCATCCACTGGGACCCTTTCAACTTTCTTTTTGTGAATCAACACTTGAAGGTGAAGTGCACGATTATGAGAGGCTAGCTGGGGAAATCCTTATAAGAGAATGTGAGGAGATTTGGGGTAACGATATTACCAACCATAGCTTGAAATTGTTTCGTGTCAAGGGTGGTAGAGATGGTGGATGCAACTAATGCTTCATCAAGTATTTTCCTATGGGTAGTGGAAATTTTTAATAATTCCATGATGGATATTTGGGTGGGAGTTCTCTTTAGCTGGTTGATGACACTATAGTCGTAAGGAACAACTTTTGTACTCAAAATGGGGGTCTTATATGGCTGTAATACCCCTACAATAGTGACCTTTCCACCACGTGTGGTGACTCCACAATCGGTATTGGCTCCTTTGATGTTAATGACTATGACCATTTCGTCCACACATGCGACTATCTCTTCATTTACCAGGTTAGCACTAGCATACTTTTGCTTCCCTTTGTTGTTCCCCTGGTTATTTCCTTGATTATGATTTGGCACCAGATTGGTGTATATTTTAAGATCATGATTTCTAGCTGGTTGTTCAACGTTTATTATCTTGTCCTCAATGAGGTCTTGGATGATGTTCTTCAGCCTCATGCAGTTTGCAGTTGTATGTCCCTTAATTTTGTGAAAATCACAGAGGAGGTTTTTGTTATACCATGGTGGTTTTGTCATGGGTTCTGCATATTACTCAGAGTTGGAGATTTTGATAATGTTTTCCTTGACCAACTTTTTTCATTATGGATTCAATTGATTCTCCAAGAGTCGTGAACTTCCGCTTGGGAGGATACTTGTTTTGAGGAGGTGGTCCTCCCTTATTTCCCAAGTTATTGATATGGTTGTTGTTGTGCTACTATATTAGTTTGCACATTATTCTAATTGTGATTTTGTGGCTGGTGATGAGTTTGAATGTTCTATTTAGGATCATTTATGACCACCTTAGCATCGACCATGCTGTCATTTGTGATATTTTTGTTCCTCGACCATGTTTGAGGTTTATCGTTATAATTTTTGGACAGGCAATTATCTTGTGGTGGAGGAAATTTTGATGCACCTCCTTGCGCAATAAGGTATCTTTCGATATTGAGCATTTTTGGGATCAACTGATCATATGTTGTGATGCATTGCATTTTTAAGTAGAATGCCAAGTTTTCATCTAGATTGGATATAATTGTGGAAACTTGTTCTTTTGGCATGGTCCACTTGCTCTGATTGGCCTTGGATTGCCATCTTTGCAAGAAGGATGCAAATAGTTCTCCTTTTCTCTGTTTGAGTGTTGATAGTTCTTCTAAACTAACGTATACACCTATGTTGAAAGCATAATTTTTAAGGAATGCTTCCATGATTCTTGGAATGTTTTAATGCCTATGGGTAGGTGAGAGAACCATTCTATGGTAGGACCAGTTAGACTTCAAGGGAAAAGTCACATTAGATATGTGTCATCGTATGCAACCTCCATGCAATGCACTTGAAATTACTTGATGTGATTTTTAGAGTTTCCCATTCCATTATATTTATCGAATTTGGGGATTTCAAATCCCTTTGGGAATGGTACCATTGTGAGATCTCTATCAAACAGATAGGGACACAAGTTGCCCAACATTCTAGTTGTTTTTCCTGCTTGAAGGTCTAGCATCTGTTGCAAGAGTAGTTTGATTTGTGTTGTGACATCATTGTGTGGATAGGGAGGTGGGATGAATGTGTTTTGAGGTGTTTGGGGTGTTTAATTGATGGGAGGGGTATTGGTGGGAGTCTGTTGCAAGCTTTGTTGTGTGTTCAAGGCCTGCTGATATGCCTTCATTTGTGTCAACAATTCATGCTGTTCCAACAAAGCTTGTTGTTGGTCCAGCTGCTGATGTTCCCATAAAGCTTGTTGTTGGTCTAATTTTTGTTGTTCCAACAAATCTTGTTGTTGGTCTAGCTATTGTTGTGCCAACAAAGCTTGTTGTTTAGCTTGTTGTTGTGCTTGAAAATCTTGTAGGGCTTGTTGGTATGCTTGTTGATGAATTTCTTGTAGTTGTTCTTGGTATTGTGCTTGCACCTGTTGAGCCTAGTGTTGGGCTTGAGCTTGAGCTTGTTCTTGTTGGGCTTGTGCAACTTGTGTAGCTTGTTGGGTAGCTAGTTGTGCTTGCACTTGCTGAGTAGCCTGCTATGCAACTTGTTGGTTTTGTTGAAGTACCCTTTGATGATTGGCCTTTTGGATAGCCTAAATCATGGTGATGAATGAATCTGTCATGTTAGCTTTTGGTAGGATTGGTGGTGGATTGGGAATGGTGCTAACCATTGTGACAGGCGAAAGGGTTGTGTTGGTGGTGTGGTTGAGATGCTCAGTCCTTGAAAATGTATGTTTTGAGAGATTTGAGGACCGACTGATGTATTGGCCAGGGTGGCTTGAGTTGTTTCCACTTGTTGTTGTGATGCTATTGGAAAAAAGAGAGGATTTGATGTGATGTTCGAATTGCCTTGATTTAAGAAACTAGCGGTGGGTAGGGGGGGAAGACCTTATCCAAGAGGTGATATGGATGTGAGTGGCAATGGAGGGAAAGATTGTATGCTCCCCTGAAAGAAGAACGGGTCAGTGAATCCTGTTGTTCTGAAGAAACCACCTTCTCCTTCTGATAGAGAAGTTTGTATGTTTAACCTATAGGCTGGTGTTGTGTGGAATGAGGATGAATCCATGTGATTATGGGAAGTGAGAGGGATGTATGGGTGTGATTTAAGGAAGTTTTTTTTGGACTGAGGGGAAAAGAGAAGAAAGATCAGATGACGTAACAATTCCATGGTGTGGAGTGCACCTCCAAAATCACTTCTGATTGGGGCAATGTGTTAGACACAAACCTCAGGCATGTAGATATTGATGAGTTTAGACAAAGGGTGATGGTTAACCCAAGAACTGGGAATGTATTGAAAATTAGAAAGAGTGGCCTCATGAAGGTGATCGACTTCCCTCCTATGCTCATTGCTCTAAAACCAGAAGAATGGAGTGCTTGCATCCTTTAGCTACATCTTTAACAACCCTTCATGTATCTTTTCTGCCAAAAAGGATGCAAAATCATAGATCACTAAGAAGTTAGGATATTGTATTTACACCCCATAAACATATAGGAAATTGGCACCACTGTGTTAGAGTTAAAACCCAAAATTTGGCACAATGAATAAAACATGGCCAAGAAGTGGTTAGCAAAACAGTTTAGCCTAAAAGGCTTCTGGTCACTAGGGCTGATATAAATCCTTGAACCGTCCACCCTTTCCAGATGAGGTGGAAGCAGCTTAACCCTAAAAAGTGACTTTGACTTTGCATACTCCTGCTTCATCTACTCAAGATTAATCTGAACCAAGAACGTGCTAGGTTCACTTAAGTCAAAAATCTATTGAAATTCTTCTTTGTTTATACTTGACAAGACCCCTCCGTCATTATCTCTTATCACTCTTGTAATAGGTTCATAACATGTTGCCACTGCCCTAAGAAAATACACATCGGGGAATACATTTGGTACCACTAGCGTCCCCATGTCATATCTCCAACCATTCAAGAAAGGGTGAGGCAAATTCATCTATCCATACCACAACCTAAACATCTCCAGACCTATCATGGGAACCCTAGCATCGACAATGTTGGATTAGTTACATACTAATACCTCCCCTAGGATTCTTCCATGCATCAAAACCAACCCCTTCTTCCTATCATTAGTTGACAATGGGAATTGATCTAGGAAATCATCATACAAATTCCTCTACAAATAGTCAACATGGCCAAAATGTCTCTTTGGTAGTGCCATCTTAGGTAAACTAGGGCTTCCTTAACTCCAAACTTTTTAATAGACTAGGACTAAACAAAAAACTAAATTACAAAAAATAACCCTGCAACTTCTCACAATTCAACTAACCAATAGCCCTAAAACAACTATCAACAACCTTTCTGACAAGCACACTACAACCTTCCCCAAAATCTTAATCAAATTAACGAAGAAGCATAGAAAACAACTCACGGAATTTGTGCTTTGCAGAAAACAAAATCCTTGTTGTGACAACTCGTAACTTCATCCTTGGCTCTAAAACTGCTTCACAAAGGTGCTTGAATACTTTATGAGAAAATAGAGCAAAGGAAAACCACTTTATGTCAATCAAATTGAGCCAGTATACGTCTCTTCCGCCATTAAAGCTTACTTGCATGTCATGCCAATGACTCAAATCATTTTTTATGCGAATTCAAATTTCAATTGTCGATCCTTTACTCCTATTAGATCATCGAACGACTACCTTCAAAATAGGCTGACGCAATCTCCATCTCAGCACTAAGGTCCCACCATATTATGCATTGCCAAATAAATCCATGTGGCACCCGCTCGTGATATCATGATCAGTAAAAACCTCACAACTTCTGATCATGCGATGGTGGTAAACAGTTGATCTCCACCATTAGAAATCATGTTCACTCAGAATAGTCACCAGCATTGAAAATAACCATCGAACAACTTTTCCATCAAGATTATAACATCTCTATTGATTTTGAGCACATGCATCTCGTAGCCTCTTTAGTAACCTGCCATATAACATATTAAAACCTGATAGATATATTAAAGAAATTTTATTGTCTCTTTGGCATCACTAGATGAGACACGTGGCGCCCACTCGTGATATCACAATCAGTTGAGACTCTGTGGTGGGGTCATCATAGGATTGCAGGGAATGGCTAAGACCAACCAATGGTTAATCGATGGTCATGTAAATTTGTTCTAGCTGACATCACCTAGGCCGACAACAAACAATTGCTTAAAGTTTTTTTTAAACGTGGGGCACGGGCCAACCTAGACTTAGGGAGTAATGAAATCAGGCAGAAAATTAAAACAATAAATCAAAAAGGGGTCTGGCCTAGATGAAGCAATGGGGAATAAGTCATTTTAAGACCCACTCCAAAAAGGTAATGACCAAATAGATCCCACCCAAGGCATAACATAAGACATTAGGATTTTTATGATGGCAAAAATAAAAACCCCAACCTTAGGTTTATTCCAAACAATATGAAAGACCAGGGCAAAGGCAAGATAAAATAGAATTCAAAGAGAAAAATTTGAAGTTCCATTATGTTGCCTTGATGATAGATATTGAGTTACTACAACAATGGTTGAAGACTCTTGAGTGCTTTCATGATGTCTTAGAATGTTCAAACCCTAGCTTTCTTGAGAAGAATGATAAATAGAAGAAGGATATAGGAGAAGATAAGACTTAGGAGATGTAGAAGAGATAAGAGATGAGAAATGAGGGGAAAACCCTTTATTTATAAATGTGCCCTCATTTCTTGAAAATAACTCATCACAGACTGACCTTAGGGTTTAGGAGACAATATCCCACCATAAATTAAGATTATTTTTTTATTTTTATGCCACATGGGACTAAGTCACCCCTAGGAAAATTTAAGTGGTTGTCGGGAACTAAAGAGTGATTAATGATGTTCGTCAGGATTTTCTTCCAAAACACACTTAAGTAGGGCCTATAAGTGCATTAAGGGGTCATTTTATGATAAGAAAGGGTTAATTTATTGATGACAAGCCTAGAAAAGTGTGAGAGTTTGTTACAACTCTTTATAAAACTTTGAAAAAAGGCTTGGAAAGGGATTATTTAGGTGTTCAATATGATGAAAGGGTACTAGAAAAGTGTGAAAGTGGGTTACAACACTTCACAACACCTTTGTAAGCCACCTTAGAATTCTTATTGGTTTGCAAGGGTCCAAGACCTAATGTGAATGTGTTGGACACATTACAACATTAAATCTAGGCCAAATTAGGCCAAAAGCCACAAGAAAGGACCAAATGAGTGAAAACAGTCAAGGCTACACTTTTTTGCGACACGAGTGTCACTCCCCGCATTAACCTATAATGCCTACTCTACTGACTATAGGATCACACCGATGATCTATAAACTTGAATGGAAACATCATGCCCACCACTGATCAAATTTAGGAGTGGTACCTGGATCTACTAAACCAACCGACCAACCCCATATGACTGGGGAAAGGGCTCTAAAAGTAGAAATCGTAGCATCTTTGTCTACAAAATGACCCCATACTCAGACCTCTCTAGTGGTCCAATAAAATTGATCCACATATGTATCAAGAAACTAACCTTGTCCCTCTCCAAACTATCAACATGCTCTATCAGGTAAGTATGACTCTAAAAGAGAGTGTGAGCGACCAATCAACCATCTAGTCTAACGCTAGTAAACTAGCTACTCTTGATCCTCCAACCATGCCTCACAATCCATATAGGGTCTCCAAAAAAAACTTGGTATGTCATCAAAAACACAACACTAGTACAAAACATCCCCAAACAAGGTGTAATTTAAGAAATATCCATAATAATAAGAGTATAGATCCCCAATAGTATGATTTTTTATCCCATTAGGCCAAACAACTATAATATGCTCCTAAGCCCATATGTACAAAAGAGAGACACCTACAGAAATAAATTTCCCACCTCGATATGCAACCTCATGCATATCTCAATAGAGGTGGGCGAGAAGACACAAACCTCATGCATATCTGGTCCCATGCTCAAACATACCCTCAATACAAATACCCCATCCGATAGGGAACTGACAACCTCTCCTATCAGGAACAACTAGCCTCGAAATAAAACCACATAAAACAAGGGAAATGGGGCCTACATTTCTAATGAACTCAAACAAATCAATCTCAAACTGTGGAACCTCCAAGTGTCTGCACCTAGCATACACAGCATGACATGGGTACCCTATCGAACATGGTATTTTACGATCTTACCATGGATAGGAATGCAAAGAATCCTCCACACATCCTCGAGTATAATGGTAGCCTCTCCTATAGGTAAATGGAATGAAGAAGAATCAAAATTCCACTGCCCCACAAGCGTTTTCATGATCATTGTGTGAGATCTGATGGGAAGCATGTAACAAATATGACGTAATCTAACCACATCTAGGAAATCTCACTCTAAAACATCAAAATGGGCAATCAAATCAAATAGGTTTTGGGGTCATCACTCCCTTTACTGTAGTGGTTTAAGGATCACCTACAATCATTTTAACCCATGATGTTAGGGTTTCGCTTTGAACATGCAAAACCAAACAAAAAATGATGAAAATGAGACTTAGGGTTCCAAATAGGAAAAAGAGAGAAAAATTTAGCAAAAGCGATGAAGTTACCAACAAAAGAGATAGAAAAAGGAAAGTGCACTAGTTTAAGTCAAGTGCACAAGAATCAAAAGCACATAGTTTTATCAAAGGTGAAAGTCTATATCAAGTGCATAGAAAACATAACCTAGAAATCAAAAGCGATAAAAAAAAGCAAAAGCGAGGTTCAAAAGTGAAAATTCAACTCAAATGCACAAACCTAAAGCAAGTACATAGAATTTTTGCAAGTACAAGCTCTCTCTAAAAAGACAAATGAAAAAAACTCGATTCAAGTGCACTGAAAAACCAAAAACTGTTCTTTTGACATGAGGAACTTTGTACATGAATTATGAGAACATGCACAAACACAAATGAGAAGAGATAGGGTAAATATTGGGTTTCTGATGCCTATGGGCCATCTAAACTCTTGGACTAGGTCTAAATGATGTAGGGCTCCTTGAATCCTAGGCATTGCTCCTCAACAACTAATAGAATGGAAAATCTAGAGACAAGAATTCACTATAGGATCAAAATGTAAATGAGGTAATTAGACCCCTAATTTCACCTAGGAAACCCTAATTTTTACTTAGGGAACCTTCCTACATTCAAATTAGGACTTTCGAAGAACATTGAAACAAGCAATGAGGGACCTATAGACCTAATTTTTCACTCTCTATGTAACTAAACTAAAATAGAATAATGTTCTTAGCTTGACCTCAAAATCTAAATTTTTAGCCAACCTCTCGAGAGGGCAGCACACTGTCTTGCCATAATTTTTTTGACTATCAGGGCATAGCAGGTCATATTTTTTTTTAAAATATTGATCTTAACATTGAATATTTGAAACAAAGAAACCGATGTTTTGTCTCAAAGAGGGGAAAAATGTAGACATGTAAAATTTACCTAACACCTATCACACACTTGAAATGAAATTTTCACATCATCAACATCATTATTGGCATACTGATGGAACCCCTAAAAATTTTATTCCATCTCCAAAATATTGATGAGTTCAGAGAGTTATGGGTTTTTTTATCTCCTGCTAATATAAAGTGTTTTAGGTTTACTCTAGTCTTATTTGAAAAGCCCTTGGAGTCTATAGCTTGGCCTTTATTTTATTTTTCAATTGACTCCTTTTTTCGGTCATTGGTCTTTTAAGTTGTGGCTTTGAACATCAAATCCCATTGAGTGACCGAACCTTTGGTTTGTTTTTACTTGTTAATCATGATGGATTATTATTTTGTAGTTGTCCTAAGTCAAGCTAAATATTTCCCACTAATAAGGATCTTAAGTCCTTTATGTTGTGGTCATGGCCTGATTGTCCTAGGTTGGGTCCCTTTTAGAGTTAACATTTTTTTGACATGTGTAGGTGCAGGAGCCCTTGAGTGTCGTGCGATCAATAAAGAAAATCTAAGTCATTGCCCACTTGCCCATTTTATTTTATCTTGATTTTTTTTATTCATTCAGGCTCACGAGTGAATGATATGTGTCCTTGATGATTTTTTGGCCCGACATCATTGAAGAGGTGTGTAGATGGTCACTAAAGATAGATCAATGGATGGAGATAATTGAGATGGCCACATCTAGATCGTTCTTCACTGACCCATTTTCTTTTCTCGGTTACTAAAATAACCACATGGGCTAGCGAGTGATTGCCACCTGTCTTCATTGTGATCAGTCAAAAGGATTAGTATTGCCAAATTTTATCTTGGTTAACAGTTGATTCTGGGTGACATGGATCAAATTGGACTACTCCCCACCATCCCATGTGGGGCCCATCCTCCTTGCCAGTTTCTCAACAGGGAAGAGGATTTTTTCCGTGTGGAATAACTTTAAGGACATGGAAAGTAATGTGTGTGTTACTAAAGTGAATATATTACATGTTACTAAAGATATTTTAATCAGAACCCTTGATATTTTACAAGGAATAAAATTAGAGCTAGCTAAGCAGTGTGTACGATGAGGCTGCAAGATTTAATCTCTACCGCTCCCCGTCTTCTCGTTGATAAAAGTTGCACATGAGTTATGGCTTGTAGGGGAAAGGGAAGACAAACATGTGAATCATGGATGAAAATACAAAGAGATGGTGGAGCCCACATACTACAAACAATTTTTTCCATGTGGCCTCTTGTCATTTGGCAATTGTTGCGATTGTGCATAGTCGGATGAATCATAATGAGTTGATTAAATCTGGATCATGGATCACTCAACTTACTGAATGAATTGACAGTTGGTATTCAAAACAAAGTTGATGGAAATAAATCCATTCTGCTTCACATGAGGGGGTCTTAATAACTGAAAGGACATTGACCTACCAAAGTAAGGAATTGCATGGTTATTAATATTTATCTCAAAAGCATAATTTAGCATTATGAGTACTCTCTATGCACTCCCAGAGCTCATGTTGTGGTTGCTCAACATTTTCTCATGTCAAAACCAGGGTTGTCAACCTATGAGAAAACAGTAAGTCAATTATCACTTTCCTTATGGCATTATTGATAGGTTTTGTTTTCTCAAGCTTAAGTCTATTAGGGTTTTTTCTTAGTTTAGCTACTAAAGTTTGGCGTTCATAAAAGAGGATTTGGTTAGTTTTGCATTTGTATAATTCATGCCAAACCCTCACAAAAGTTGTAGGCCATGCTTGGTTAGACCCAAAAACCCTAGTTTGTTGTACTTCTTGCATTATGGCTCCTAAAGAAAGAACATATTCATCTAAAGGGGAGGCTTTCACTCCTAAGAGGCCTCTGAATCAAGACCTTATGGATCAATTACCACCTTCCACTACTGACAAACTTAGAGGCCAACTAATTCCTTTCAGAAAAAATAGATGAGGGATTGGTAAGATTAAAGAAAGGTGAATTTGGGGTAGGATGCAACTAGTACTCACTATTGGTGCATATATTTTTATACAAGGGTGCAATGTATTCTAAACATAATATTGACTTGGAAAAAAAGGTAAGTGACTTGGATTTTCCTGTGTAATTTTGGACCATAGTCTTGGATAGGAATGACATGACATATGATTATGTTACTTTATAGAATTTGTTTGCTTCTGAATTAAAGAGAACTTTGATTGTGAATTTTCCTAGAGTTCCTAGTGCTTTACATGATTTCTTGATACCAAAGGAAAGAAGGCCTGAGATAGGCGTTGATCATAAATAGGGAGATGTTATTTCACTCCCCAATTTCACTGTTTTAAGAGTATATGGTTCTATGGTAGAACCTCACTTGTTTCCAAGGTTTTTGCCAGAAAGAATTGGTTTCCTTGAGGTTATGTGGAAAATAGGAAATGTTGATAATGAACATTTTTTGAATCAGGGAAAGGGAACTTTCCTTCCTTTATACAATTTTTTTTTCTGATTTTGTAATGGTGAAAGGTGATTGGAACAATATCATTGAAGTGCTAAAAGAATACCGCATGCAAAGGATAATTGACAGGGTCAGATATGATCTTGAAGGTCTTATGGCCTAATTAAATGAGAGAAATAAAAGCTATAAATATGTCCAAAATTTCCATTATCTAGAAGATATAATAATTAATGTGTCAGATAGTGTGGAGCAGGAAACGAGGTTGGCAAGGTGGATTGCATTTAATAAGATGCCAAGGAAGATAAAGCAAGAGGAGTTTGATCTCAAAATCCTCCCTGAGATTGAGGATATAATTCAAAAGGTGGAGCATGTAACAAGAAATTTTGATTCAATAGTAAGCCACCTTGAAACAAAAGGGGTAGTCAGTAAAGATAAAGGGAAGGCTCCAATTGCTGAAGAAAAGAGTGGAAAAGGAATGTATACTATAGGAGAAGAATCTACATCATGAGCCCTTGAGGAGCCAAAAATAAAGTTTTTTATTAGGAGAAAGAGTAAGGCAAAGAAATCTAATGAACCCTGAATTCCCACTCAACATGAGAAACATATGCCTCCTTCTCCTATGCCACAAGTATCTCCATCATATCCACCAAGGCAAGCATGACCTTAAATTGTAGATGTTGATTCTCCACCACTTAGTGAAATACCACCTAAGGTGCCACCATTGAAAAGATAGAGGATTAAGGCCACTAGTTTAGTAGATTATGATGAAGATTCTAGTGATTAAATTTGGGTATCTGAGCAAGAAATATAGGAAGGCGTGCCAACTACATCTATAGTAAGGGCAACCAGTCAATTGGGAAAAATATTCCGTAATGTTGATCTCAAAGCGACCAATGGAAGTGATGACATGCGAGTTGAGGCATGTACCAAATGCTTGGATAATGAATCATTTGTGAAGACTCAAGCTTTTTTGCAGTTTTCCTATAGGGCTTATGAAGGGGAAAAATATACTAATCTAAAGTGCAAAAGAAAACTAAAATGCAAGAAGAATACAAAGACACCTAACACCTCAAAATGATTAGCCTAAGTTAAACACAAGATAAAAGGAAGATGAAAATGAAAATGAAATTGATATACCTTTATCCATGTTTCCCTTGGTTGTCCCTTTGATAGTTGATATTATGTGTGCTCCTTGATGGAAAAATGATGCAAAGTGCTTAAATTGCAAAATGAAGATGTAAATAGCTAAGATGGATATTGGATGAAAATGATGTGATAATAACTTAAGGAGGCTCAAATGGCTCAAGATCATAAATTGGATAAGAATAAATAAGGATCCTTTAATGAAGGAAGAAGGGGGGTATTTATAGGAAAAGTTGAATTCTCTAGAGAATTCAAAGGTCAAGATTGAGCCACCATGGCCAAGATGGAGGGCTATAGTGAGTTGAGGACTCACAAGCCCTCACATTTGGACATGTGGCAGGTGAGTTGTCCAAAGGACAAAGTGAGATGGACAAGGGTACAAATGACATAGAAGAGGCCATGTGGTCCCAAGGTACTTGCAAGTACCTTGGGATGGGAGAGGATTTTAAAAATTTATTACTTGGCCCCATATGGGGCTGAAAGTGACAAGTGATGACTTTTAGAAAGTCATAATTTTTCAACATGGGGAATGGGAAAGACCTTGGAGAAATAAAAGTGTATTTTTAATTCAATTTTAAGGATAGACTAAAGGATAAAACAAGATTCCTTTAAAAGAGGTCCTTGTCCTTTGGGTACGATGTGACACATAAGATGTCATGGGGAAGAAAAATGCATGGGGGGAATAAGTGTGAATTTTTTAATTCACATGAGGAAGAGGTCAACCCAAAAAAGGTAAGTACCAAAAAGGTTGACTTAAGGACATGTTAAAAGGGGTAAGTGATTAAGATTAGGATTGTACAAATAGATGATTAGAGGCAAGTGAAAAGTTATGGAGGATGTGACATTAATCTTTATTAAGGATATGCACATTTGAATGAAGGATTAATTAAATTAATCTTGTTTACTGAAAGATTATGGAGAATGTGACAATGAGAGAAAAATAATGAATTAAAAATGATAAGAATAATTGACTAAATTAAATAAATTGATTGATTTATTTAATTTAGAGATGAAGTGGGTTAATGTATAAACTATTTAATTGATTCAATTAAAACTCTTAGGAACATTAGGGAAAAAAGAATATTAATTAAATAAATAATTTAATTAACGTTGATGAAGGGGATGAAGAAAAGGATAAATTTGTCCTTATGTAAAGGGTGAAATTTAGGTGTCTACATTTTTCCCCTCTTTGAAATATTGTTTAGAATAATGGTGTTTCGAAGAAGAAGATTCCCCAGCATGAGAGAGGTTGCCCAAATGGAGAGGAATGATTGGAGATGCCCCAATCAAGGTTAAGAATGTGATGTGGTGAATATGGTAGGGTATGCCCCCTCGAGAGGGCTGTAGGAGAAAAAGGGGTCCCGAACGAAATCTCGATATGAAGAAATAGAAGGTACAGTTAGAGAGAGCTCAAAAAATCAAGCAAGTTTTATTTTTGAACAGAGTCAATCTGACACACGTGGTGCAAATTACGGCCAACAGAAGTTTTAGGATTAGTTAGAAGAAAGAAAAAGGTGAAATAAAAGAAAAAATTCCCTAAATTTGAAAAGATGGGGAAAGATATAAATAAGACTATGAGGATTACTATTCCTCATTTGGACAACTGCCAGTTGGAGATGAAGACAAGAAAGGGACAATGTCAGACGACTATGATGATGACATTGTTCCTCATGCGGATGAGGTGCAAAGTTTATGGGTTGAGTATGTTGTTCCCCATCAGGTTAGGCTCAAAAACCACCTTTGTGATTTGAGCACATTTTTATAAGTATTGTGACCATTATTAGAATTTTGAAAACATGGGTTGGGATATGGGAGTAGAATAGAGAAATGGGTAGAAGAGAAAATAGGAATTTAGTAATTGTTTTCGAAAGAAAATCCTTCGAATACGGAGAAAGAAACAAGGTGTGCCCGACCAGCCGCTCATTGAGGCACCCAGGGCCACACACATGTGACCCAACCCCACATAGGGGTGGTCATGCCCGTTGGGAGGCGACCCTGCCCCATAGAGGGGTGGCCACGCCCACAGGCGGGTAGTCGCGCCCACAAGTGGGTGGCCCCGCCCTACATAGGGGTTGTCGCGCCCACCAGGGGCAGCCCCACCCCGAACAGGGGTGGCCACACCCCCGAGTAGGGGTGATCATTCCCACCAGGGGTGGCCACACCCACTGAGGCTGCTCTGCCTGAGAGGCGGTTGTGCCTGAGAGGCAGCGGCACCCGGGAAATTAGCGGGCCCACCCAACAGGTGGCGGTTCCCTAGAAAGGGGACGGGCACGCTTGAAAAGTGGTGACACCCTAGTGAGGGGTGGCCTCACCTCAAAAGAAAAAGGTGACCCCGCCCAATGGGAGGCCCGCCTTGGTGAAAAGGTGACCCCCCAAAGGGTGGAGGAGGGCAGCATCGTCGAGGACACGGGTAAGTTAGGGATAGTGACGAGGGACGTAGGGTCAAAATAAAATGATTTTGTATATTACAGAGTTTTTGGGGTGATTACAGAGATTTGAGACGTTACGGATGCGGGAGAGGAGATCAGAGTTGCTTGTGGTGATGTAGCAGGAAATGACCAGAGTAGATCATTAGCACCTAGCGGAGGTGGGGTTGTTGCATTTCCTAGGATATCCTATTATTAGAGTGCATCGGGTGATGCTGATAGCTTTGATCGAGCGTTGGGACTTAGCGAGGTCGACCTTTCATCTTCAGACAAGAGAGATGACCGTGACACTAGAGGATGTCTGGCGAATTCTAAGGTTGCCGATAGTAGGTTGGTTGGTTAGTGAGTTGAGATCGGAGGGAGAGGAGCTGGACCACACCATGTGGGTCTTGTTTGGGCGGGAGGACTTGCCAGTGGAAAAGAATGGTTTAGAGGTGGATCAATGCTTGGGGCTGGGAGTACCACCACTGCCATTGTACTTGTGCGAGTTGATTAGCAACATACTCATACTAGATAGGAGTGGGAGATGGTGCAGCTTAGGTTATATGGAGGTTTTCCAAGATATCGTCAAGGGGAGAGATGGGAAATTTGTGTGGGGTTCATTCATACTGGCATAGTTATAAAGAGAGATTGATGTGGTGTGCTATCGAGATGTAGTCGACATGTGTGATGTGATGTTGCTGTAGGTATGAGTGTGGGAGCACATTAGTTTGGTCAGACCGGTTGTGGTGAGGGAAGGACGAATAGAGGAGACAATGCTGGTAGCCTAGTGGTATGATGCAGAGGATGGGTGGATGTTTAGGTATTAGGGTGCAGGGGACTTAGAGAGGTGGAATAGAGTTTTTGATGAGATGAGGGAGGAGGATATACTGTGGATCCCATATATGTTCTGGAGGTTAAGGGGATGGAGAGAGGATGAGGTAGTGAATAGGAAATATTTCATGATGAATTGCTATATAGTGGGGAGAGACCCTCGGATAGTCAAGGCACACTGGCCGAATTGGGTGACGAGACAATATGGGTTGGAGCAGGATATTCTAGGTGCCCCGGAGATGTTCAAGTAGTTGATGTGGGAGCGACCATGGGGTGATGAGATGTCAATAGAGTTTGCTCGAGAGCACTCGATGACACTGGGGCGGGAGTTAGTAGAGTACCTGGGTAGAGGTGAGGGCCCAGTAGATGTTGGGATCACGTTGAGATATGCAACGTGGTTTTCATGACATCATCCTAGATAAATCACACCAGAGGTGCTGATCGTAGAGGCAATAGGGTTTGGATCGGGAGAGGAGGCCAGGTCAGTGATAGGAGAGACAAGTCAATTGGGTCGAGGGCAGAGGAAGGGGATAGAGGCAACCCGAGGAGGAGATGATTAGAGAGGATTAGATGCGAGTAGCCCTAGAGGACGACGAAGGAGATTACCGAGAGTGAGTAGACTAGGTAGGCAACAAGAGGTGTCAAAGGTGATAGGATTATGGAGGTAGCAAAGGGTGCCAAAGGGGGTAGGGGTAGCAGGATCAAGTAGGCAGTAGGAGGTTCCAGAGGTGATAGGATTACAGAGGCAACAGAGGGGTTAGGGTGAGGCAGCTTGTAGGAGTTGCCAGTGGTGGTAGGGCAGGGGGAGGATCATATAGGAGGTCCGTGGAGATCAGGTAGGAGGAGGAGGAGACAGAGGGGTCGAGTCCAGCTCGAAGAGGAGAGATAGGAGGCAGAGGTGATGAAGAGGGATGAGGCTGAAGTGATGGACACAATAGATGAAGAGGGATTAGAGGTGATGGATATAGAGGTACATGAAATTCCTCCCCTAGTGATGAGGCCACCCATAGCAGAGGATATGATCACATGGGTGAGATGTAGAGGTGAGGGAGTAGAACACTGAGTAGAGATTGAGGGAGTCATAGGTGGCTAGGAGGATACTGGAGGTGGAGGTTATCAAAATCGGGGTGGATAGGAGGAGACTAGACGAAGAGGTAGTCAAATTAGAGGGCACATGAAAGAGGGAGTATGGCTTTATTGTGGACCACCTGACCACCCAGGTACATAATGTAGAGAGGGAGAGGGATGAGTCATGGACAGAGGCAAGCAGGCTATAGGCTGAGGTGACTTAGTTGGGGGGAGTGGTAGTGAGGGAGTGAGACATCGGAGATTCAGCGAGGTGGGAGAGGGATAGACTAGAGGCGACAATGGCGCTATTACAGGTAGGGGTCAACATTTTTTTGGAGGAGAGATAGGTCAGATATCAGAGGCACTGGGAAAGGCATAGAGAGATATGAGAGATCTAAGGAGACAGGTAGAGGGATCGTTGAGGGAGCGGAGGGAGTTGAGGAAGGAGTGATATGAGCTTCGGGCTCGAGCTGAGGTGGTTGGGGAGACAGTGGAGGATATGAGAGTGGTTTAGGAGAGGGAGGAGAGCTTGAGGGACCAGGTACAAAGGATGGAGTTGGAGAGGGAGACCATTCAAACACAAATGCGGGTGTTGCAGGATGAGAGGGATGAGGCAATGACACATAGACATGTCTTAGAGAGGGAGGTAGCACAATTGTAGGGTCAGTTAGATCAGCTACAATGAGACCAACATAGATTGGTGGAGGGTATGACCTGGTCACATAATCAGACAGCATAGCCACAAGGTGGGACAGACATGATAGGGGAGGAGAGGAGACAGATGTAGGAGGAGATAGAGTTGTTGCAAGGTGACAAAGATAGGTTGGTGATTGAGATGTCACAGGTGCAGGCACATGTAGATTAGTTGTGGATGGCATAGGATCTATGGGAGTGGGAGAGGAGAGTCCTTTGTGGTCATCGTGATAGGTATAAATTAGAGCAATATACCATGAGATTGGAGGTGATAGAGAGGGATGAGCTCATATGAGAGTCGAGCTATTATATGGGGACATATTATATGGTAGTTTTAGATCCAGCGCATCATGTACTACCCTTTGTTTAGGCAATTCCTCAGGTGATGGCACCATCACGGACATCAGGGACATATTCATGGGGCCTCAATAGCTATAGGGAGAAACCGCCACATAGATGTTTAGTGCCAGACTCACCTCAGAGATCGGATGGAGCCAGCATAGGGTTCAGAGTACCAGAGGCACATGAGCCCAATGATTGATAGATATAGGGAAGGTACAGTACAAAGATCAGACTAGATGCATAGTCGTGTACTCATACCTTTATTTTGAGTGATGGTTATGATGAATATTGTATATTTTTGGATTTTAGAGATGTGAGGACCCTTATTGACATTATGTGATGTAGTGATGGATATGTTTGTATGGATGTATGTTTATGCTAATGTATGATGATGATTAATGATGACTGTATTGATGCCTAATGGTGGTGATGCAGGATGTGATCGATGAAGGAGATTTTATTATTTATATGTTGTGATATGCCTGATGTCTATATGTTTGTGATATGCATGATGTCTATATGTTTGTGATATTCATAATTATGTTTACGGTGGACATATGAACTAAAGTGAATGGTAAGAGGTGTAGAATAATTAATGAAAACTAGCCTACACAACTTAAAATGGGTATGCAATTTAATGTAAATAAGGGCTTGCAATAAATGATGTGATGAGTGGGGTGGCTTGTACCTATCAATAGACATAGGACCCCAGAGAAGAATAAAAGGAGGGGTGGAGATGGAGGAAATCATCATTTGCACAATCCAAAATCCTAGGGAAAATAAGAGATGAAGGATACATGAATGCAATGGATGAGAATAATGCAATGTACTGTGAAAGCAAGTTACCATCTTTGGAACATTGATTTTTTCTATAGCATAAGACATCGAGCGTCAGGGTATGTAAACAAAGATGAGATAGTGTCCTATGCATATACAAACACAACAAACAAGAAGGCAATCCTAACACTCAAAAATCATGATGACTTTGGTCAAGCCAGGTATTAGGATAACCACAAGCACAAAAGGATGCCCCAATGTAACACAAGACCTTAGGGATCTTGGTGGATACTACGTGGGACAACCAAGAAGATAATAAATGCAAGAAAAATTAAGATATGCCCCTATGTTAACTAGTCCAAAACACAACATAATATTAGAGATTATGGCAGCCTTGGAAAGTAATGATAGGGAGCTCAAATGATAAACAAAATGTCAAAAGTATCAAAAGATCACAATCAAATTCAAAACATCATTTTCCATAGGATCACGATGGTGGATGGGGTTGATGTGGCCTATTAGGAAGGATACATCCTATTGAGACAAAAGATGGATGCTAAACTAAAAGATTGATTAATGACGTAGGATATTTGGAAACATATTAACCCTTGTGATAGAGATGGATTCAATATCAAGGCACAAGACACAAAACACAGGACACAGGACACAAACTAACACAACCTAAAGACCTAGGGGCTCGAGGGTTGATCAAAGATCAACCTTGCCTACATGAAAGCACAAAGCCCTCGTAGTTCAAGAAAAGATTGTTGTAAAAGAAGAAAGAGGATGATGAAGATAGATGGATGACCGAGACAAAAATAAGCCCTGGGGGTAGATCAAAAGATCAACCTTGCCTACATGAAAGCGTAGGGGCAACGTAGTTCAGAAAGGATGAAAGACCAAGGATGGACAAGATCAAAAGTGTATCATGAGGACAGACAATGAAGGACAAAATTCCTCGGGGACCGATCAAAAGATTAGCCTTGCCTACATGCAAGCACAGAGGCATCGTAGTTCAGGAAAAGACATGATGAGACCTAGATGGGGATATACACAAGGAGTGAACCTAGATGGAGACAACCACAACAATGAGATGACAAAGGCTTAGATTAGGATAACAAGCTCAAGATGTCGAATAGCGGATGACAGTCATCCAATGATCAACCAAAATATACCAAGTGACGAGGTGATGCAAGCGGATGGGAGGATATGGGGATTGATGAGTTGGTAATTAAGCCATAAAGTAACCAGGATGTGAGGTAGATAATGATTAAGCCCTATACAAGGGGCTCATGTTGCTAGGTTTTCACCAATCATACATATCCAAGGCACCACATAGGGGTGGTTTTCACCATAGGATTAATTATTTCTTTTTACTATTTTTTGGATTTTTTGATTTTTTTGTATTTTTTGAGATTTAACCAGGAAGGATACCCCAGCTGACCTAAGTATAGAATTTCTTCAGGTACATGATGTTTATGGGTTCTTCCAAGGGCTCCCCTTGAGGGGTAGATAGCCTGTAGGCACTAGAACCATACTTTGTGGTGATGACATAAGGGCCCAACCAATTTGCTTGAAACTTACCCTTTTTCTCTTGATCTTGTTGATTCCGCTTATTTTCTTTAAGGACCAAATCACCAAAATTGAATTGGCGAGGGAAAAAATTCTTATTGTAGCTCCTTTTGAGTTGGTGTTGATAGGCTTGCAGATGGTTATAAGCCTTGACCCATTTTTTATCTAGCAATTCCAACTCTGCTAGCCATGCCACTCGGGTGTCTTCGTCAGTGATGAGATTCTTGAGTGATATTCGGAGTGAAGGGATTTCAACTTGAATTGGAAAGATGGCTTCAACACCATAGAAAATGAAGTATGGAGTAGTGCTGGTGGGGGTACAAATGGACGTATGGTAGGCCCAAAGAGCAGGATGGATATGGAGGTGCCAATCTCGGCCAGTACTATTGACCATCTTCTTAATATTTTTGATCAATGTTTTGTTTTTCGCCTTTGCTTGTCCATTACCCTGGGGGTAATAGGGGGTGGACCAATGATGTTGGATATGATATGTTTCACATAGGGTCTTCATGCACTTATTGTTGAATGGCTTTCTGCTATCGGTGATGATGGTGGAGGGGATACCATACTTGTAGAGGATGAACTTAGAGATCTGAACACAAATGATTTGAGTGAGTGGTATGGATTCTACCCACTTGGTGAAGTATTTAGTGATTGCAATGATAAAAGTGTGACCATCGAAGGATGGGGGGTAGATATTTCCAACCAAGTTGAAACCCTAATGTGAGAATGGCCAAGGTGTTGTGATAGGTTGCAAATCTTGTGCCAGGGCATGAATCAAATCTGCTTGTTGTTGACATGAAAGACACCTTTTGAAAAATTCACAAGCATCATGTTCCATTGTAGGCTAGTAATACCCTCCTCTTGGAATCCTTTTGGCTATGTTCATACCATTAGAATGGGCCCCACAAATATTGCTATGCACTTTTTTTAATGTCGTGCGGGCTTCAATTTCATCTAAAAAAAGAGGAGAGTTCCATCATACCCATGTCGATAAAGTGTGTCACTGATGATGGTGTAGCTGGCAGTAATACCCTACTCTTAGAATCCTTTTGGCTATGTTCATACCATTAGAATGGGCCCCACAAATACCACTATTAACTTTTGTTAATGTCGTGCGGGCTTCGATTTCATCTAAAAAGTAGAAGAGAGTTCCATCATACCCATATCGATAAAGTGTATCACCGGTGATGGTGTAGCGGGCAGTGCATTGGATAAATGATTTATGTTGGTTTCTTGTGAGATTAGGCGGGAGGGTGTTGTCATGAATATAGGTGTAAATTTTGTGGTACCAAGGGGATTCAAGACTTACAATATTGCACACCATCTCACTCTTAGGGATATCATACGCTAGGATTAAGAGTTGTTTGACTAGGAACTAACAATCAGTGCGGTCTTTTGGCATGTCAAGGAGAGAACCAATGGTAGCCATAACATCTACTGCCTTATTCTGAAGTCTTGGGATCTATTCAAATTGGATGAAGGTGAAATATTTTTTGAATTCATCCACCATGCATTTTTAAGGCAACAACTTGTCATATTTTGTTAGAAAATCATCATTGACCTATTTTATAACTAATTGGGAGTCACCAAAAACTTACAGATGAGTGATGTGCCATTGAACTACGATTCTAAGGCATATGAGAAAGGCTTCATATTCAGAAATGTTATTGGTGTAGGGAAAAGATAATCTAAATTATTTTGGTATGTAATCTCCTTGGGGGTGATTAGAAAGACTCCTACCCCCGATCCATTATTAGTGTGTGATCCGTCAAAGTACAGTGTCCATGTGGTAGCTTCTAATACTACACAGACTCTTTCATTTGGAAATTCGACTTCTATGGGATAGGCATATACTAATGGAGCTTCTGCCAACTGATTTGCTATTACTTGCCCTTTGATTACATTTTTTTCCACATAATTTATATGAAATTCACTTAGAAGCATGATCCATTTAGCCATTTGGCCAGTTAGGGCTGTCTTAGATAATAGTTACTTGACGGGGTCAACTTTTGATATTAACTTTATCGGATGGCTAAGCATATAATGACATATTTTTTGTGTACTAAAGACCACAACAAGACATGCTTTCTCCATTGGTGAATAGTTAAGTTCATAACCGACCAGTGTTCGGCTAATGTAATAGATTGCTTGCTCTTTTGAGGATTCGTCATGTTGTGCCAACAATGCCCCCAATGCAACTGAAGTGGCAGAGATGTACAACAAGATGGGTTTTCTAGGGATAGGTGGCATCAAGATTGATGGGTGGGCCAAGTATTCTTTGATTGTATTAAAACCCAACTGACATTGTTGATTCCATATGAAGGTTGTGTCTTTCTTTAGAAGGTGAGTGAATGACTGACATTTATCTGCAAGTTGGGCTATAAACTGCCAGATGGATTATAGATTTCCTTGAAGGCTCCTTAACTATTTCAGGTTTCTAGGTGGAGGCATATCCATGATAGCTTTTACTTTAGCAGGGTCAACCTCAATTCCCCTCTGGGAGACTATGAAGCCCATTAATTTCCCTGATGTGACACCAAACAAACACTTTTTTAGATTCAGTCTTAGCTTGTACTACTCCAAGCGCTTGAAGATCTTTTTTAGGATGGCATGGTGCTCTTCTCTGGTTTTGAATTTTCCCAGCAAGTCATCAACATAATCTTCCATGATAATATGGATGAGGTCATGGAATATAATAGTCATTGCTCTTTGATATGTTGCCCTCACATTTTTGAGTCCAAAGGGTATGACATTGTAACAAAAGGTACCCCAGGATGTTGTAAAAGTGGTTTTGTGTTGATCTTTAGGGGCAATTCAGATCTGATTGTAGACAGAGAAGCCATCCATAAGGGATAACATCTTGTGTCCCACAGTAATGTTGAACAACATGTCGATGTTAGGCAATGGGAAGTCATCTTTTGGATAGGCTTTGTTAAGATCCCAAAAATCTGTGAAAATCCTCATGTCTCCGTTAGGTTTAGCAATAGGTACTATATTCAAAATCCAATCAGAATAATCAATGGTTCTAATAAAGCCAACATCTAGTAATTTTTCCAATTCTTTTTTAACTAATAGTGCTACTTGCAGGTGCATCTCTTAGAGCTTTTTCTTGACAGGTTTGGCATCTGGACGGACATCCAAATGGTGTACAACAAGGTCCAGATCCACGCTAGGCATATCTGAATAGGCCCATGCAAAATTGATAACCCCTTCTCAGAGAATTTGGACAATGGTGAGATATTCTTCTTCTGATAAAGATTTTGCTACATAGGTGATCCTTGGATTTTCTTTTGTCCCAAAATTTACCTCTTGCATCTCTTCAATGAGAATAGAAGACTGCTCAAATATTTGTGTTCCCACAAGGGGAAGATGAATTTCCCCATCTTCTAGTGTCGTATTGAGGTTTTCATTATCAGATACACCCTTTGTTTTTACTTTTGCCCAGTCAAAAAGAGCCTTAGTGAGGTTTTCACTTGATGAACCATTTTGTTTTTATTTCTTTTTGCTTTTGCAGTTAGGGCATTCATCTTCCCCAAATCCCATTAGATGTACGTAGGTATCCTCTGAGGGAAATGTGTCAATAGGTGCACTACCTTGTAGTTCATGATCTATAAGTTTAGAATGTTTGAGGGATAAGGTTATGGTGCAAACAAACAAGCATTCAAACATGGCAGGGAGGTCAATGTGATTCAAATCATCATACACATGTATGATGGACTTTTATTCTGGTATGTCTTCGAGGGAACCGTCATCAACACTAACATTATTAGAAGTGCTAGAGGATGTCGTAGGACCCTTCTGTTTAGTATCATAACCCAAGCCCAAATTTCTTGGTCGGATGTTAGTTGCTTCAATGGGCTGGCGTTTTCCTTGTTCTTCCATGCCAAGGCCTCCGCCTTGGTAATGACACTTTTCAACAAACTTGGAGGTACATGGATACAATTCTTGAAAGTATTCTCTAAGGGGACATGGTGGCTCAGGTTCCTCTCGATAAACCCATTGGCTAATATCAGCTTCCATTTGATCCTGAAGGGATCCCAGATATTGAATGTTGTTGAACCCATGTTCTTGGAGGTGAGTGTAAGTGTCTTTTCTTCCACTTCTGGTACTAGAAGAGTTGGTTGTCCACATGTACAAGGTGAGGATGGCATGGTTTCCACATTTAGTGCAGTATACATTTCGTATTCGCCACATCCTTTGTCTATGATCTGGACCTTGGTGATGGTGGAAGTGGGTGTGGATGATGGCGGAGATGAGGCATTTAGTGTATTCGTGGATGGATGAGAATGAGATGTTTGGGATGCCCCCATTTTGACCCTTGGGCAGTAATGTGAATATGGAAAGAAATCTTCCAAGGCACGACAATATTCAAAAGGTTGGGGATCAACTTGTATGGTAACTTCGATTCCTTGAAATTGGAACTTTAAACATTGATGATAGGTGGATGGGATGGCTTGCATAGAATGAATACATGGAAGACCAAGAAGTATGTTGTATGGAAGGTCAAGGTCTAGAACATGACACATAGTGTACTATATAATGGGGCCCACTTGAATAGGGAGGCAAATAATTCCTTCAGAATCCTGCTCGGCGTTATCATATGCCTTGATGGTGATAACTTGACTTCTTAAATCAGCCTGGGTGTATCCAACCTATTGTATAAATTTTAATGTACAAAGATTTAGGGCCGAACCATTATCCATAAGTACCCTTTTTAATTTTTGACAATTTACACCAACCTCAAGATGGAGGGGGCGGTTCTGGCTCGAATCAAGATGTGGCATGTCTTTTTGGCTAAAGGCTAGCTAATAGGTTGATGAGAGAGTTCCTACCAATGCTTGGAATTGGGTGGGGTAAATATCATCGAGCACTTGTGTGCTTTGCAAAGCCTTAGTCAAGATGTCTTGATGCACAAGAGATGACTTAAGCAGATCTAAGATGGATATTTGGGCTATAGTCTTGCCTAAGTGGTCTAGGATGTTATATTGTGAATTGATGGATGGTCGTTGGGTAGATGGAGAAGTTGTTGGGATTGTGATGCAGGTTCACCGAGTGGTAACAACACATTGTGGATATTTTCCTTTAACATGTATCATGTATACACGTGGCTCCACTTGTTCTACATATGAGACCACACCTTGGTAATTGTATGGTGATGAGCCAAGTTTTTGGCACATCTAGATCATACTTTTAAAAAACTTTTATGCTTTTTCATTATGCTAAAACAAACATTTAGTGCTGATTATGGGATAAGACATAAACTTTTTATGCTTAATATATTAAGTATATTATGCTAAGTCTTCCATGGTTATTACTTTTAAATGTTTTATTAGTTTAATGAATGCCTTAACTTTGTGTGATGACAAAAATTTCCTACAACCTCTAATGTTGAAATTCCTATAGCCATGTGTGGAATAATGTTTGCTTGAGATTAATGCTTAAATAAATATATAAATGAAGTGATGGATCATCTTAAAATTTGAATGTGTTGAGCTAACTCTCTACCTCAGGAATAGCTAGCAGGATATTTTACAGATACCATGATTGGAGGAAGGAATTCAATTCCCACTTAAAGTATAGAATACAAAATCAATGAAGACTGGTTCAACAACAGAAGAATAGGGAGGTAGTTTCAACTTATCCACCATGCAAGAGAAGTTTTTCATAAATCTAGCTCAGGCATCTTGATGGTGCACAAATCTAGGATGATGGCACTTTAAGACTGATGAACTGATTTGACTTAGTTCTTTCATTTCCATCCACCTCTCTACTAAATTAGTGAAATCTAATAAAGACCTCCCATTTTATAAGGGAAGGTTAGTTAGTAGTTAGATTCAGTTTCAATAAATAGCCCATTCTCCTTCAGAGAATGGGCTGGAAGATTGCTATTGTAACACAATTTTAGTTTCAAAAATACAGTCAAGAGATTGTGTGCTATGTATTTGTTTACCTTGAATGAATAAAGTTTATGAAGTTTTTCGCCTAATCTATTATCTACTTTTGGCATTACCTAAGGGGGACCATTAAGGGAACTTCCTATACCTTCATTTTACAAGTTAAAATAGCTGCATTTCCTTTTATAGAAGTTTATGTGACTGTTCCTGCAATTGGCAGAAACACAGAGCTGTCAACTATTCTTGCAACCACTAGATGCAAAATAGTTTTATCTTTTAGTTTTCATTTCCAAAGCAAGTTATCCAGTAAAGTTATTCCAGTATAAATCATCTTAGGAAATCATGCATGTCTTGGAAAGGTGATTAGTGCATATATTGTGCTGACCCATTTCAATTTCACGTCCCTGGGTTGATAATTAAATGAGGTTCTTTAGTAGATTATGACTGTTGGTTGTGATGTTCAATCCCTGAGTAGAGGAATTCATGTTCCTAGTTATTAAGCTGATTAAAAACACTACATTTTTGTCACCATTTTCAGGGATGGTGTCAAACTAAAGACCTATTGTAGGCATGCTAGTAGGTAGCTTGAAATTTTATTCCTAGTGTTTAGATCAAAATTCACCATTCTAGCATTTTTCCATAGTTTAGACTTACTTTTTACTGTATGCTTAGAAGAAGAGACCAATTTGGAAGATTCCTTCCTAGAAGTTTAGATATCCAAGAAATTGACCCAAAAATTATCCCAGAAGAACCATATTTGGATGTTGGTCAGGACCTAGTCACTTCATCTTCTTCTTCCTCAAAGATAAGTTTGAACCTATTTGATGAGCCTAATAACCTTGATTTACTCACAACACAATTGAATAACCTAAACACTTTCAATAACCAGGACCCCCATAATAGCCCACTTGCCCCTGTCGTCTACTAGCCAGGAGCTAACCCAAGACCACCACCAAGGATGGCAAGGCCTACTTTTCCATTCCCAGTCCCTGAACTGCATGACAATAATAATCTCAAAAATATCCCTACCTCATTGCTTCCAAAATTCTATGGCCTTATTATAGAGGACCCTCATACCTTCTTGTTTGAGTTTGACATCCTATGCAGGAGTTATGATTATACTACTAAAGCACATAAGATGAAATTGTTTCCTTCTACTTTAAAGGAGTCAACCTTAAGATGGTTCATGGGATTAGGAGGCAATGCTATGGCCACTTGGGATGAATTGAAGGATTTGTTCTTAGGAAATTATAAAGAATATTGTAGGGGGAATGATATGAGAGGATATAAAATCTTCAAGATGTCACAAATGGAGGATGAAACCTTGGAAGATTATATGTCCAGGTTTATGTTCAGTGTGCAGAAAAACACCCAGAACCAACTAAATGAGGAGTCTAAAAAACTTCTCTTCCTATGAGGAGTCAATGATACTTGCATGGAAGCACTAGACATCATGGCTAGAGGAGATATCACCCAAAGCAATTGGGATGACATCAAGAAGATCTGTCTCAATTACTCTAGGGAAAACCTAAAGAAAGGCAGGGGGTTCAGACCCTCTGTTGCAAAAGGAAGTGGCTTAGGCATATCAAAAGGATAACTCTCTAATCTTTTGTCCAACTTCAAGCAAGATATTATAAATGATGTAGCTACTCAACTGGACACCATGCAAGCTAGAAGGAAGAAGGAGGAGTCTGATGCTATGTTAGCTGAATATTGCCCTCACTGCAGACAAAGGAAGAAGTATTGCAGATGCAAAGCAATGGCCAATTTGGAGGTCCAACATCTTCCTACCGAGTTCAAAACCATTGAAGGAGAGGAAGAAGTGTTCTTCGTTGCTCAACACAGGCCTTGGGCCCCAAGACAAGGCATGCCTCATGACCCCTTGCAAAATTTTGGTTCATATAATAATCAGTGGCAGAACCAGTACCCTCCAAATTATGGCCCATATTCTCAACCTCAATGGAATAATCTTTGGCCAAATTCTCAACAAAACCATTAGCAACCCCCACAAGGGAACTAGTAGTCACCACAAGGGAATTGGCAGTAGTCTAACCAGTGGAGAGGAGGCTAGAAATGGTCAAATCCACCCACTAGTTTCTTGTAACAGTCAATTATGCCACCTCGTGTAGCCAATCAAAGCTAGAATCCAAAGCCAACCCAACTACCTGCTCAAGAAGCACCTAATCCAAATAATCAACCTCAGCAGCAACAACAACAACAAGTTTATTTTGTTGATCCTAATCATTAGCCTACCTATGTTCTCAACCTAAATACTATCAATTTATGTTTAGGAACAGTGTTACCCACACCATCTCCTCCCATAATCTCAGAATTTCCATCTGAGGAGAATGAGCAAGAAGATACTAATGAGCCCATACAAAGTCCATCATTGCCTAAAGAATCCAATAAACCTCCACCTCCTTTCCCACAAAGGTTGGAAGGTGAATTTTTTCAAAACCCAGAAGAGCCTACCTTTGACATTCTTGACCAGCTAAAGCACATATGTGTAAAAATTCCTTTGTTCCAAGCAATTAAGGAAGTAACTATTTACAACAAGGCTATCAAAGAAGAATGTCTAAAGAAGCTAGGTAGGAAGAAGAAAGACCCTTAGACTGTTCATGTCTTAGGCCAACTCTTTGATTTGATGCTAGGGAAGCTTACCATCCCAAAATATTCACACCCTGACAGCCCTGTTGTTGAAATTAATATTAATGGGGTTCAAATTAAGAATGCTTTAGTAGATCTTGGAGCTGCTATCAATGCCATGACCAAAGACCTTTTACTAAAGCTAAGTATTTCAGACCTAAGACCTACACCTACAGTCTTGCAACTTGCTTATTGTTCAACTATCAAACATGATGGAGTAGTGGAAAACTTAGTTGTCACCTTAGATTCATGGGAATATCCTGCTGATTTTATGATTTTGTCTCCAAAAGCATCACTAGGAGGTTATCCTGTAATTCTAGGAAGGTCGTAGTTAGCCACTGCAGATGCTTATATTGGATGTAGGACCGGTAACATGACAATATTTGATGGATATAACACAAAGAAGCTTACCCTCTATTCTCCAGCCCAATCTCAACTTGAGTCTGGGCAAGCTGTTTGGCCAGATTTGGGAGAAGAAGAGGAAGTGAACTCAATGGTCAATTTCATGATGATTACTAGAGAGCCTTTCCTTGCACAACAAGAGGAGGAAGAGATACTATACAATGTCCTATTGAATAATTATGGTATTGAACACCCTCATTGTGAAGAAGGTCCATGCACCTTGCAGACCATTCTTTCTTTGCCCACATCAGCTCATTATCCTGTAGCAACTGACTGTTTGCACACATTATTGCCCCACGAAGTAGACATGCCTTTTCTATCTGAAGTATCCATGCTTGAATTGAATTCCCAAGTGGAAGTAAATGTAGGAAAAACTTTGAATATCAACAATAAACTTACCAGCAAGCTGCAAGAGTCAATGGTTAAAATGCTTACTACCCATAAACCAACTTTTACCTGGGATTATAGTGACATGAAAGGACTTGATCCAAAACTATGTATAGACCAAATTTTCATCAATAGTGAGTTCAAACTTGTTAGGAAGCCCTAGAGGAGAATCAATCTAGCCTTGAGAGAAATTTTTAAAGAAGAATTGCAGATGTTGAATGTTGGATTTATCTACGCAATCTCAGATAGCCAGTGGGTTTCTCCACTAGTTATTGTTCTTAAGAAAGGAGGGAAATGGAGATTGTGTGTAGATTATAGGGAACTCAACTCTGCAACAAAGAAATATTACTTTCCTCTTTCCTTCATTGATCAAGTGTTGGATAATTTATCAGGGAAAAAGTATTTCTCTTTCCTTGATGGGTTCAGTGGATACAATCAAATCGAGATTGCTCCAAAGGACCAAGAAAAGACTACTTTTACATGCCCATAGGGAACATTTTCCTACTCCACTTTTCCTTTCGGTCTCTGCAATGCACCCACAAATTTCCAAAGAGAAATAATAAGTATTTTCTCAAACATATCATATGATTGCATGGAGATATACATGGATGACTTTACTATTTATGGTGCAACATTTGAGGAAGCTCAAGCCAACTTGAAAAAGGTACTACAGAGATGTGAAGATCATAACCTATCACTAAATAGTCAAAAGTGCTTCATGATGATGCAAGAGGGAATAGTGCTTGGTCACTATATTTATGCTACAGGAATACAGGTTGATCCTTCTAAGATTGAAGTCATCTCTGATCTACCCTTTCCTACCAAGAAAAAGGAACTAAGAAGCTTTCTAAGACATGATGGATATTATGGAAGATTCATTATTGACATTAGCCAAATAGCAGGCCCTCTATATAGTTTGTTGAGGAAAGATGCAGAGTTTTCCTGGACAACAGAATGTGAAAAAGCATTCCTTGATCTGAAAATTGCCCTCACACAAGCACTTGTGTTGAAAGGACCTGATTGGTCACTTCCATTCCATATTCATACAGATGCATCAAATTATGGTATTGGTGTTGTCTTAGGACAAAAGGGTGGTTCAACTGAACATGCACTATATTACATCAGCAAGAAATTATAAGGAGTTGAGCTCAACTACACTGTTACGGAAAAAGAAATGTTAGCAATTATTTATGCCCTCAAAAAATTCAAGCATTATATAACAGGCTATCAGATATATTTCCACATTGATCATGCATCAATCAGGTATCTTATGAACAAAATCTCCATAACAGGAAGACTAGCAAGGTGGTTGTTGCTAATGCAGGAATTTGACATTACAATTGTGGACAAGCCAGGTAAAGTCAATGTGTTTGTTGATTTCCTATCTAGAATTCAAAGGCAAGATAACTCTGCACTTATTGAGGATTCCTTTCCTGATGAGCATCTATTTTCAATCAAGGTCATTCACCCATGGTATGCAGATATAGCAAATTATCTGGCTGCAGGAAGAACTCCTCAATTCTCCCCTAAGGAAAAGCGATTATTGGTAGAGAAAAGTTTTAACTTTTCTTGGATTGCAAATTGCATGTTTTATACAGGGCCAGATCAGGTTATGAGGAGATGTGTATGAGAAGAAGATACTCATGATATACTTCATGCAAGTCAGGATGAACCATTTGGGGGACATTTTGCTGCAAAAAGGACAACAATGAAAATCTTAAATACTGGCTACTATTGGCCAACTCTGCATAGAGATGCAGCCAAATACACCAGGAGATGTGACAGATGCCAGAGGATGGGAAGGCCAACCAAATTAGACAAGATGCCTCTATTTACACAAGTGATTATTACACCCTTTGACAAATGGGGACTAGATTTTGTAGGGTCAATTGATCTACCTTCAAATGGTAAGTCTTATATCCTTGTATGCATAGATTATATAAAGAAGTGGGTAGAAGCTAGACCTATGAAACATGCTAGGGATAATAAGGTGGCAGAGTTCCTCTATGAGGAGATATTCGATAGATTTGGTGTTCCTAGGGAAATATTCACTGATCAAGGAGCACAATCTACCTCTACTCTGATTACAACCTTAGTCAATGAATATAAAATAAGGCATAGGAGATCAAATCCTTATCATCCATAGGTTAATGGCCAAGTGGAAATCACCAACAAAGATATAGAGGAAATTTTGACTAAGACTGTAGATTTGCATAGAAAGGACTGGGTTGCAAGGTTACCAGAGGCTATATGTCCCTACCGCACTACATGGAAGACTACTATAGGATATACACCCTTTGAAATGGTGTATGGTAAAAGAGTTGTGATGCCGATAGAGTTTGAGCATGAAACCCTTAGGACAGCAATGGAAATGAATATGGACCTAAAAACTACACAAAATGAATGAGTCATGCAACTCAATGCCTTAGATGAGCTCTGAAATAATGCCCTACAACGCACTGAGATAATACAAAACCAATGAATAAAATGGCATGATAAGTACATTAAAGAGAAGAAATTCAAAGCAGGAGATTGGGCTTTGCTTTATGACTCAAGGTATAAGGATAGTCAAGGCAAATTGCAAACTAGATGGTTGGGTCCATATGAAATAGAAGAAGTATTCACAAATGGTGTTGTACAATTGAAGACCATTGATGAGGTCCAATTCAAGCTGTTAGTCAATGGGCATCACCTAAAGCTCTACTATAAGCCCATTGACAGGGAAGAATTTTTAAGCCAGTTCGAATTTGTGCAGGAAACCATTGATCCTGTAGCCAAAGGAATGGAGTCACAACTCAATTCCCTAGGCCATGCATAAAAGTGCATAAAACTATCATAATAAAGGGGTCATTCACTCAGATCCCCATTCCATTCAATCACTCCATCTGGAATCCATACACTCACACTCTTTCTGCCACCTCACCCACCTATCATTCTCCATTCCATCCATGTTTCTACGGATCACATTTTCCAATGAAGAAGTTAAGTCACATCAGGTAATTATGGTGGTTCAATCTAGGTGAGCTCCACTTCACTTTAAGATTGCTTAGTCATTTCATTTATTACCTTTATTTTGGTATTAATTAATGCAAACTACATTCCTATATGGTTGTCATTTCCTTCGGCCTTTCCACACGATTGAGCACGTTTTTCTATTTTTAAAACTTTGTGCCACATCATTGTTTTCGCTGCCTCAAGGCCTTGTCACAACTATTGTCACTGTCATTTCGACATGAATGTTGAATTTTTGAAAATGTGCAATTAAATGAACTGAACACCATTCCCTCCTGCAATAATGAACCTAAATGTGTTTCGCTCATCTATGATTACTTACTCCTTCAAAAAGATTGAATGTTCAAATTCCTTTTCCTATATTTTTTGTATCTTTTGAAGAGTGGTTCAAAAGTTTCAGTTGAGGGGAGACAAAGTGTTGTAGAATTGGGGTTGCAAGAAGTTTATTGGTTGTGTAAGTTTGGAAAAGCTAGGTGATCATAAAACTAAGGAGATGGGAGGTCAGCCAATTCAACATGAGCCTATAGATCATAACATTCTGCTACAGGATGTGTTGCATGTGCCGCCATTCAGACAATATGGGTGGCTTAATTACTTCCTGAAACTTGAAAAATTTGATGTAGGCATTGTAGAGGCATTTAGAAGGACATTTCAAGAAGGGGAAGCAAAATTTAGAGGTATAACAGTGAATGCATCAATTGATAGAATTGTAGAGATAACAGGATTACCTCAAGTTAGAGAGCCATTTCCTAGAGGAAGGGATGCAAAGAGCGATAGGGCAGAGTTTACTCAGCCAAATGACCCTCCTCTATGGGTAGATAAGCAAGGTACACAAAGGATGAGTCTTCCGCAAGACTAGGTGTCATGAGCAGGATATATAATCAAATAAATAACTTGTGAAGGTAGGTTTTCAGTCCTGCATTCTCATCACTTCAAACTTTTATCTCATTTATGCCATGGATTGTTGATGAATAGTCCTGACTTCCTTTACAATTTGCTATCAAATAGTGCTGTTGAATTTAAAAAGGGTAGGATTAACTCCATATCCCACCACTGCCTTATTAAAATACTTGTTGAAAAATCTATTCAAGATGCATCAGGAATGACCTGGGAGGAATTCATTGTCAATTTCAACCCTAAAATTCAAAATATTGGACCTAGAGGGGAACCTCTTACCTTCAAGTGAAAAACCTCCTAGTCCATAGGCTGAACCTCTACTGCTATGTCCCCTACTCAGGAATCATTTGATTCAAAAGATGACATTCCTCTTTCAGAAAAAAATTCCAAGCAATCAACATAAACTCCTATCAAAAATCTTGAGCCTTCTTCCAATGATAAGAAAGGGAAGTCACCCTTTGTGGCAACCCCTAAGCCTGTAAAATGAAAACAAAAGGAAAACCTCTTTGTTCCTATGGAAAAAGCCTTAAAGAAGTGTAAGACAATTCCTACTTCCATAAGAAGGAATTCTAGACTCCAGAACCAAGCAACCCATCAATCACTTGATGCTACTCCAGCCACACCACCAACCTCAAACCCTTCCAGTCCTGTACTAGAAATGGAGGAACTTGTTATTGAGGAGACTGTAAGTACACCTAGAGGAGCTGGCCTGGATGAATTGGCTGCCATTGTAGAGTAGATACATGAAATTATGGTAGAACAACTATAGGAAGAAGTAGGATGTGTTGAGAAGGAGGAGGTAATAGTTGCGATTCCATTAGAAGAAGAGGGTGAAAGCATTGGCATGACTGATGAGATTCCTACTACTCAGGAAGAACATGAAGGTAATTCAGGATAGGAAAACTTTGAACAATCAAATAGTATAGAGTTAATTAGAGAAGAAGAACAAGGAAAAGTGGATGTAACTGAAGAAATATAGGGGCCACCTGCAGTAAGTTGTAGTCATTGACCTCCGCTCCATGTCATGAACTTTGTTGTAGGAATGACATGTTTTGAAGAACTTCAACATCAATAGACTACTTCTACACTTGAAATTGAGAGATTACATAGGATAATCCAGAACAAGAATCTAAAAATTGCTAACTTAACTGACACTCTCAACCAGGTGGTAGAGCTTGTTCCGTAGCTGATGCAATGTCAAGCACCTTCACCTATCTATGCAATATACCTCAAGAAGATGTATTTGAACTTCTAACTGATTAGAATCTGGAAAGGTAAAAATCCTTCATTAGATACCTCAAAATAATTTTATGAGGCATATCGAGATTCACCTCTACACATCAGGAACCTCCTGTATGAATTTTATCTGCACAATTTGGTTGTACCCTAGGATAAGGATTTGAACCCCTTATGCTATGTTGGGGAGATTCATATCAACACTTTGATCTCTTGGATCACCAATGAGATAAGCAAGGGGAAAAATTTGATAGTCATCAGCATGATGAAGTGAATCTGCCATTATCTGTGAGGAATGAATCAAAAAATGGGATGGGTATCTACTTTGATTGGAAGAAATTATGGAGAGATGAAACAGCCAGGCCACTAATTGACCTTTTGAGACAAGAAGTATTTTCTCAGTATTCTGAGATAATAAACAGTGATCTTAGTGCTGCAAACCTGCACATTCAAACAAGATGGAAGCATCTTCCATTTCAATTAAAAAGGGCAGAACCACACACTCCCAATACCTTGTATGAAGCAACCAGAAGGGTGGAAAGATACATGAGGAATGCTAGGACAAAAAGGGAGAATTGGTTGCCCTTGGTTATGCAACCACCTATTCTCCTATGGCCATTACTGTCTATACAGGGGGAAAACAACATATATAACAGGAGTTTCGAGGATAACAGATGGCAAAGGCTAGAGGTGATGCGAGCTCACTTCTGGAGTTTCCAGGATGGAGAGTGTGGACAACAGCAGAATGCTCATTTAAGAGAATTTTCTAGGAGAAGAAATGCTAGACTTGTTGAAGGGTCCAACAAATAGTTGGTTGAGGGGAATGATGAGCCAAGTTTTTGGCACATCTAGATCATACTTTTACAAACACTTTTATGCTTTTTCATTATGCTAAAACAAACATTTAGTGTTGATTACGAGATAAGACAAACTTTTTATGCTTAATATAATAAGTATATTATGCTAAGTCTTCCATGGTTATTACTTTTAAATATTTAATTAGTTTAATGAATGCCTTATAACTTTATGTGATGACAAACCTTTCCTACAACCTGTACTGTTGAACTTCCTGTAGCCATGTCTGGAATAATGTTTTCTTTAGATTAATGCTTAAATAAATATATAAATGAAGTGATGGATCATCTTAAAATTTGAATGTGTTGAGCTAACTCTCTACCTCAGGAATAGCTAGCAGGATATTTTACAGATACCACGATTGGAGGAAGGAATTCAATTCCCACTTAAAGGATAGAATACAAAATCAATGAAGAATGGTTCAATAACAGAAGAATAGGGAGGTAGTTTCAACTTATCCACCATGCAAGAGAATTTTTTCATAAATCTAGCTCAGGCATCTTGATGGTGCACAAATCTAGGATGATGGCACTTTAAGACTGATGAACTGATTTGACTTAGTTCTTTCATTTCCATCCACCTCTTTACTAAATTAGTTAAATGTAATAAAGACCTCCCATTTTATAAGGGAAGGTTAGTTAGTAGTTAGATTTAGTTTCAATAAATATCCCATTCTCCTTTTGGAAGATTGCTATTGTAACACATTCTCAGTTTCAGAAATACAGTCAAGAGATTGTGTGCTATGTATTTGTTTACCTTGAATGAATAAAGTTTATGAAGTTTTTCGCCTAATCTATTGTCTACTTTTGGAATTACCTAAGGGGGCCCACTTAGGGAACTACCTATACCTTCATTTTATAAATTAAAATAGTTGCATTTCCTTTTATAGAAGTTTATGTGACTGTTCTTGCAGCTAACAGAAACACAAAGTTGTCAACTGTTCCTGCAGCCACTAGATGCAGAATAGTTTTATCTTTTAGTTTTCATTTCCAAAGCAAGTTATCTAGTAAAGTTATTCTAGTAATTCAAATTCCAGTATAAATCATCTTAGGAAATCATGCATGTTTCGGAAAGGTGATTAGTGCATATATTGTGCTGACCCATTTCAAGTTCATGTCCCTGGGTTGATAATTAAATGAGGTTCTTTAATAGATTATGACTGCTGGTTGTGATGTTCAATCCCTGAGTAGAGGAATTCATGTTCCTAGTAATTAAGTTGATTAAAGAACACTAGATATGGCATAGTTTTATAGCTGATGTTATTGGTGTTGTTACCTTGCTTATTATTGTTGTTAGATCTAGGATTGGAGTTGGAAGTACTAGGACCCTGATTGTGGTTAGGAAATTTTTTTTACTATATCTAGAGTTGAGCATTGGATGAAGACGCCGTGTTAGCATCTACAAGGATTTCACCTCGATCGATGAGGCCTTGAATGTAGGTTTTTAGGCCTTGACATTTATCTAAGGTATGTCCCTTATTCTTGTGAAATTCACAATATTCGTTGTCTTTAAACCAAGCAGGTTTGGGTTTAGATGTATCAAGAGGTTTGGTGATAGGATACGTGATGGGATAATTAGCTTGAGGAAGCTTGTTAAACACCATGCTAAGGGGTTCTCCCAATTGAAGGGGTTCTCCCAATTGAGTGAACTGTCATTTGCTTGCCCCTTGATTATTTTTGTTGGATTGTTATCGTGGTGCCCCTTGGGGGATGGGTATGGTGTTCTAGACTGGTGGTTGTTGCTGAAGAGGGTATTTTTGTGTGGTGGTGGCCACTTGAACATGTTTGGTGTCAATGACACCATCATTCAAAACATTTTTATTTCTATTCCAATAACAAGGTTTATCCGCAAAGGACTTATCTTTATCAGAATTAAAAAGTTTGACTTGCCCTTTTGCAACAAGGGCTCATTCCAAGATGGGACCCTTCTCCACAAGTGTCACAAAGGTGGTGATACAATGGAGTTGGAAGTTATGGGCCATATCTAGGTGGGAATTTTTTATAAATAACGTGACCATGTCTTTTTCTGATGGTGGGAATTTCATCCCGCTGGCCAAGGCATGCCATCTTTGCAAGTAGCTTGCAAAGGTCTCTCCCTCATGTTTTATCAAGTGTGTCAGTATCCTTCTCTAAATTGAAAGAGAAGTGAGACAAATTATTCAAATAATTGTGCAAAGGTTTTGATAGATCCTTTTTCAAGGCCCATAAACTAGTTAAGGGCAACTCCTTGTAGAATTTTAGGGAAAAGTCGGATAAGATAGTTATCGTTATGCATGACCTCTTGGCAATGGGCATAAAATTCCTAAAGGTGAGCTCTAGGGTCCCTAGTTCCTTTGTATTTATCAAATTTCGGTATCAAAAAATGCTTGGGGAAAGGAACCAAGGAGATGGAGGGATCAAAAGGATAAGGACATATGTCAAACTTGAATGTTTATTTACCCATTCTAGCTTGTAGATCTTTTAGTGTTGCTTTTACTTCTTCCAAGTCCTTATTGATGGGAGTTGTGGACATCAGCATGGATTGACTGTATGAATATTATTGTGGATATGATGAGGATGGCCTTACCACTATCGAATCATAGACGAGTTGAGTCAGATAGGAGTGTATTTGCTAATTATAAGTCGATTGATAGTTGGATGATTGATTGTGATGAGTGGGAGCCACTTGTTGGTAAGGAGATTGTTGTTGATAGTAGGAAGCGAGGGACATGTCCTATTGTTGTGTATCATTTTGGTAATATGTGGAGGTAGGGCCTCTTTGTTGATGTGACGATGGTTGTTGGTAGTAGGAAGTGTAAGGTGCCCCCTGCTAATAAGTTGGTTGTTGTGTGGCATATGAGGATGGATTCAATGGTTGTTGGTGAGGATGATGTTGAGGTTGCAATGGATTGGTGTAAGGTGGAGGTTGGGTTTGTGTTTTGTTTTGAGCATTTTGATGAAGATTCATATTGAGATGGGATGGAACAATGTATGTGCTAGAGGGATGATAGAGGTACTTAGTAAGTGGATTTTGGTATGTTGGTGTAGGGATATGCACATGTTGTTGTGGGGGTCATTGTTGTGGCTATTGTTGATGAGATGGGTGAGATGAGATATGTTGTTGTTGGGGGGCGACCACAAAAGGGCTATGTGGTGGTTGTTGTGGTTGTGAGGTAGGCTGCACTACTTGATGTGATGGTTGTGTAAGAACGGTAGTGTTTCATGGATGTTGTGGATGTAAGAGTTGGGATGAAGCTAGAGCGGTAGTAGTATGTTGTGATGGTGCTAGTAGTGTGGTGGATTTGTGTGGATTATTTGGAGGTTGTCAAAATGTAGGAGGTAACAAATTGGTAAGTATGGGTGTGCCCCCATTATTAGGGGGAGGAAGTGGTGGGGAAAATGGGATGTACGATGGCATGCCATAGGCATGGGGATCATTAGAATCTGGTGGTGGAATAGTAGATGTTGTGTTCGAAAGAAGAGGATACTCTTAGACTTGATGGATGACGACATTTCCAAATTGAGGATGATACCAGTTTTCAGTGGGTACACCTTCAATAATGTAGGAACTTTCTAGAACATTTTGTGAGGCTTATGGATCGACAAATGTGGGAAGGGCATACTATGATGTATCAAAATCGGGTGGTGGTTTAACCCCCTTCATGAGTAAGGTGGCAAGGATCTTATCTCCATGTTCATTTAAGAGATGATCTATCATCTAGACATTGGAAGGGTTACTAAGATATCCATCAATAGTAACCGCGGGTTGGTCAGCCATATGCTCATCACTGGGTAATGTGGTATTCTGGATGTCGGTGTTTGATTGGGATGAGGCATCATTCTAGGGATCTTATGAATTGTCTAGAATATTATGGGGATCTTGTGGAGTATTTGGAATGTGATTAGGATCGTGTGGGACATTTGGGTGGGTACCTTGAGCTTGTTGATCAGCCATTTTCCTTTTTGCTTGAGTGTGGGTATGAATAGGCATGAATGTACCAAACAACTAAGTGGTTTAAGATGCAACTAAGTTTCTAAATGATGATCTAAGTGATGATTTGGATTGGATGTTTGATTGGTTGATAAGATATATGATGGATCAACTGATGATGTATCAATTAATGAAATGATCGAATAAAGATTTGATTAGATCTTATCGGTACGATGATTGAAGATTAAATGGCTTGGATGATTTTGAAGGGTTCCTAATCCACTTTCAGAGATCACCTTAGGTGACACAAAGTGTTGAGTGATTAGATTAAGGATGAACTCATGATCATGGCACCGAATTTGCCTTGAGATGAAAGGGGATTGATAGGGCTGAGGATAATGACTGACTACGGATGGATAGTGATCCTAAGTGGGTTTGCAAAGATAACGATCAAATTCAAGCACCTAGGTCAATTTGGATGATGAATCCAAACATAATTCAAAGGATAAAGTGATGATGGGTGAACAATCCAAGGATGATTATGGATGCAACCTATATGATTTGGAGAATGATACAGATGTAAAGGTCGTGATATGGGCGAACATGATGCACAAACAACAAGATAGTTAATGATCCTTTCTGATAGCATGGCAGGTTGGATTTTTAAATCAAACAAGGAGATGAGTGAATTTTTAGGTCAAGGCCACCCAAAATTTTGGTGAAGGCCGCCCCTCTAGGTCAGGGCCACCCAAATAGGTCAAGGTTGTCTGAACGGGTTTGGATTTCACCATATACATCCAGAACAAGTAATTGGACTAGCAGAATGGGTGAAAGACCACTTGGAGTAGGTGAACGAATGTAAGAGGTTATGGAATGACACTCAAAATAGGAGAACAAATTTTCGAAGTGGACAAATAGCTTTACCAGAACGAGTACACGACTGGTTAGGAAGAATGAACAAGGGATGAAATAAATAAATGGATGATCAAAAAAATTGGACCAAAGGTTGTTTTATGGTAAACAGGTATCTTGGATGAAGGAACAACACTCGGAACGAGGAAACAGGTCACTGGAATGAGTGAACAACTAGTGACAGGGAGCTAAAAAAGATTGTTTTGAAGGTCAAGGCTGCCCCTCTAGGTCAAGGCCACCTAAATAGAGGTTAGGGCCACCCCTCTAGGTTAGGGACACCCAAACAAAGGTCAAGGCCACCCAAACAAAGGTTGGGGCTTCCCAAATAGGAAAAATAGTTAATTTTTCCGACTTGAACTAGTTGAATAGTTAGGAAACAAGGGGACAAGGCTGCCCCTATAGGTCAAGGCCACCCCTCTAGGACAAGGATGCCTCTCTAGACTAGTTTGATCATAAATTATTTAAAAATAGTGATGAAAAATGATGGAAATAGCAAGTAAAAAGACCAAAAATTGAGTGACAAGTATAGGTTTTTCACAAGTAGACACTTCAAGGAAGACAAGCCTAATTTTAGTGTTGAGGTATGGCCAACATAGTCCTCTATCTAGGCTTAACAATTTTTTTAGTGGCATCCCCGATATATACACGGTACGTGGGGCACAATTGTGAACACCAACCCATCTACAAGCGTGAGTCGGGAGCAACCAGTGAGAGATTGAGAGCTCAGACCAACCCTTCATGTCTATCTAGGTATCACCCCAGTTTCGATGCTCCACCAAACACGATGTGACTAGATTGAGGTATAGATTTTTCCTCCCCCCTTTATATACCCCACCGGTAACACGTGGTTGAAATCATCCCTTTTGGTGATGAAATCCACAAGTAGGTCTCACTAATAAATGTAAAAAAGGATATAAAAATGGACTAAGTGAGCTACAATTTCTCTTCACCCAGGATCGCCAAACGATGCAAGGGGATTGGATACGTCAATAACTCACTTCAAACATGACAAATAGATTCGTTGACCCTTTATTTAGTCCTATATTCCTATTTTACGATAAACGGCAAGACAAGACTAATTGGGAACTATTTTCCACCTACAAAACACGTGTCACTAGTTTCATTTTTTTTTGTCTTTGACAAGTGGACTTTCTGAATCTGCAAGAAACAATTGTTAGAAAATGATAAAAAAAAATAGCATCAAAAAGATTTGTTCCTAGGTTAGGGCCACCCCTCCAGGTCAGGGTCGCCCAAACATGAATCCTGTAGAAAACAGAGTCAGAAAATGCAGAAAACAGTGAGAAATAGTAGAAAACAACAGCAGAAGAATCTGCTGCCAGGTCAGGGCCGCCCAAATATGTAACCTACATAAAAGACTATCAGACAATAGAGAAAAATAATAGAAAAAAAATATACTACTAGGTCAGAGCCACCCAAACAGGTAACCTGCACGAAAAACCAGTCAGAAAACAACAAAAAATAGTAGCTAAAAAATCTACTGCTAGGTCAGGGCCATCCAAATAGAGTACTTGCACAGTAAAACAGTCAAAAAACAACAGAAAACAACAACCAACAGTAGCAAACAGTAGCAGAAAAGGTTGTTGTTAGGTCAGAGTCACCCAAACATGAAACCTACACAAAAGACTACCAAAACATAAAGAAAAACAGTTGTAGAAAAATCTGTTGCTAGGTTAGGGCCGCCCAAACAGAGTACCTGCACAACAAAACAATCAAAAAATAGCAGAAAATAGCAGCAAATAGCAACAAACAATAGTAGGACAAAGCCGCCCCTTTGTGTTGAAATCTACAAAAATCTTTAAAAAATAGCAACTGTTAGTACAAAAAGAAGACCTGTGATGTGGGTCCCACCGGGCATGCCAAAAATGTGAAGGGGTAAAATGTACTAATCTAAAGTGCAAAAGCAAACTAAAATTCAAGAAGAATACAAAGAAACCTAACACCTCAAAACGATTAACCTAAGTTAAACACAAGATAAAAGGAAGATGAAAATGAAAATCAAATTGATATGCCTTTATCCATGTTTCCCTTGGTTGGCCCTTTGATAGTTGATATTATGTGTGCTCCTTGATGGCAAAATGATGCAAAGTGCTTAAAATACAAAATGAATATGTAAATAGTTAAGATGGATATTGGATGAAAATGATGTGATAATAACTTAAGGAGGCTCAAATGGCTCAAGATCATAAGTTGGCTAAGAATGCATAAGGATCCTTTAATGAAGGAAGAAGGGGGGTATTTATAGGAAAAGTTGAATTCTTTAGAGAATTCAACAGTCAAGATTGAGCCACCATGGCCAAGATGGAGGGCTATGGTGAGTTGTGGACTCACAAACCCTCACATTTGGACATGTGGTGGGTGAGTTGTCCAACGGACAAGGTGAGATGGACAAGGGTACAAATGACATGGAAGAGGCCATGTGGTCCCAAGATACATGCAAGTACCTTGGAATGGGAGAGGATTTCTTTAAAAAATTATTCCTTGGCCCCATATGGGGCTGAAAGTCACAGGTGATGACTTTTAGAAGGTCATCATTTGTCAACATGGGGAATGGGAAAGACCTTGGAGAAATAAAAGTGTATTTTTAATTCATTTTTAAGGAGAGACTAAAGGATAAAACATGATTCCTTTAAAAGAGGTCCTTGTCCTTTGGGTACGATGTGACACATGAGATGTCATGGGGAAGACAAATGCATAGGGGAATAAGTGTTTTTTTTTTTAAATCACATGGGGAATAGGTCAACCCAAAAAAGGTAAGTACCAAGAAGGTTGACTTAAGGACATGTTAAAAGGGGTAAGAGATTAGGATTAGGATTGTGCAAACATATGATTAGATTAATTAATGATGATTAGAGGCAAGTGGAAAGTTATGGAGGATGTGACATCAATCCTAATTAAGGATATGCACATCTTAATGAAGGATTAAGTAAATTAATCCAGTTTAGTGAAAGATTATGGAGAATGTGACAAGGAGAGAGAAAGAATGAATTAAAATTGATAAGGATAATTGACTAAATTAAATAAATTGATTGATTTATTTAATTTAGAGATGAAGTGGGTTAATGTATAAAGTATTTAATTGATTCAATTAAATACCCTAGGAACGTTAGGGAAAAAAGAATATTAATTAAATAAATAATTTAATTAACGTTGATGAAGGGGATGAAGGAAAGGATAAATTTGTCCTTATGTAAAGGGTCAAATTTAGGTGTCTACAGGACTAAACAAGATGAGTATGTAAAGAGTGTGGCTATAGAGAGGAGCCTTCATCCAAAATTTCCTGATGTTGTCATTCAAAACAAAGTGTTAAATGAGATGAGACCCAAGTTTCAAAATATGACTACAAAAGAAGGTCAGGAATTGGTGAGAACAAGTGGTATCTTGTTGTTACTAGAGTGGGATCTAGCTTCAACCATTGCTTTTAACCCAATCAAAAAATGTGATAGACCACTCTATGATACAAAGGAAGAAGCTACACTTGCATTACATGGGTCTTCTTTCAGTGAAGAGTGGGAAGCTTTGGCTATATGGTCTTTAGCCCCAAGCACAAGAAATCCAAAAATTGTTGAGCCTACACTTAATTGCAAGGGAGGCCTAATAAAAAAGAGAGTATCAGAAACATCAATCTAAGAAGCTACAAATTTGACTATTAATGTTGCACAATTCACTAGGGCCACTATGGATTCTATGATAGCTAAGAAGGATAAACTTAGAATAAAATTGAATAATTTATTCTTCAAGTATGAAGATCTTGAGACAAATAATATGCATTTACATATAGAAATAGCATTGTCAGAGGATGTATTGCAAAAGTTACAACTTGGAAATCTCAAACACGATGATTTTAACTCTCCCACTACTATACAAGAGGATATATCCCTTGAAATTACAACTGATATAAATACTTGATGGGAAATCATGCCATATAATATGGGAAGCGTGCCTATTGCAACAGTAGAACCTAGTATATCAGAAGGGTCATAGGTGGAAGGGGATGTCAAAAGGGAAGATTTTCTTAGGAAATTAAGTGAATACAAAGAAAGATGTAAAAGTCATGATGAAGATACTTTTAAAAGCAACATGAGGATTGTAACAACAGTCCTGGAGCATCTGAACAAAAAAGTGAATAAAAAATTAAATAGTATTCACTATAGTTATCCATCCATGGCTGATGCCATAAAAATGTTTGATATTAACAGAGAAAAATCCATTCTACTCATGGAGGTCTGGATTCCTAGAAAACAAGAATTGATATTGATAGGGATTGAGGTTAAGAAGGATCCCAATCCACCTAAAAGGTTTAAGCCTACCATGCTTCTAGTAAATAAGATTGAGGAATACAAAGGGAATGTTGTGGCATTGGAGAATAGGATAAAGGATTTTGTGAAATCCTTCCATGAATCTCGTCATGGTCTTCTTCCATCCATATTAAAGGATGATGGAAGTATTAAGAATTTACAAGAATGGAGAAGTGAAGTAAATAGTGTTATCCCAGATCAAGCTATAAAAATTTGTCATAAATTTGATATGAATACATTGCCAATGAATATGGATATGTTAATGCATGCTGAGACTATGTTGCTATAATTTGATAAAGAAGCTAACCATAATTTCACCAAGTATGCACCTTATAGGCAAAGGGCTGATGAAGTAATTAATTTTGATTGGCCTACTAAAGAAGAATTCCTAGCAAGGAAAGGTAGATATTTGGAAGGAGTGGGGGATTTACACTAGGGGTGGTAGGTTAGTGATTTGAAGGTTTGAGGTCTCCAACCATGATGAATAACAAACAGTTGGGAATGCACTACATAGCCTAGATTTAGTACAGATTAGGTTTTTGTTAATAATGGATAAATATAGTGCATCTTATTCAAAAGTTATTTGATGACAAGGCTACAAAGTGCGTCTTACCTTTTTTATTTTTCTATTTTCTTAATGCTTTTCCCTCTTTTCACTTTTTGTGCATGGGAACAAGTTTTGAGGTAAATGTTCAGTTGAACCCATTTTGAAGATTGAACTTGATCTCCTGCAATGAATGAGGACTACATTTATTTCTTCACATGTCTCCCACCTCTTGGGAATATGTTGTAACTGAATGGGAGAATCTTTGATATAGTAGTCCAATAGGGTTTTGACATGTTTACTTTTTGGCCCAAGGCTTATTTTTTCTCCTTCGTTTCTATAAGAAGGAATTTAGGGCTAGGAAGTGGGGGTTCATTGTTTTATGAAATTAACATTGTGATTTATAAACTTAATACTAAGCATGTTTCAGAGTTGTTTTTTTCTTAAGTTTATATATGTAGTCTGGATAATAGCAGAGAAAAATATATACTTATAAATACCAATTTCATGGCTATTGTCTCTCCTTGTGCTCGTTTTATGAGCTATGAATGAAAGTAATCCATGATGTATTTTATTTGTCTCCATTGTTCACCAGTGGATGTTTAATTTCAATCTTGCTTATTGATTCAATGAATTAATGTAAATTCTTGGATGAGATTACCAACTCATAAGAATCAAGTGCTAGGATACTAATAAGTAGTATTAGTCATGAATGTGATAGGGGAATGTTGTAACATAGTATCTCTTGAAATTATATGTTGCTATTGTTGAATTATTATCTGGTTATATAGGTTGGTCGTGACTTTGTGCTTCGGATGAAGGCACTAGTTCGTGTAAAGTGTTCATGATTCAATTTCAGTGTTGATTCATCAACTGATCACTTTTAATTTTAAATCTTTCATGGACACCATTGTAGTTTTTTTGTGTTGAGTTCCCACCTTCTCATGTTTTAAGTATAATATGTTGATAAACAAGCCACCAAATTATTTAATGTATTAGGATCTTGAGCAATCTAATGAGAAGTATCTATTATTGGAAATGTATTTAATTATAATTGTATGAATTCAAAGGTATACATTATGGGATAACTCTCTCGGGTTTTACAAAGCCAAAAGTGTAGGAGTAGAAGTTTTGCAACTTCCACTCATTTGTTGGAAAATCCCTTTGGAGTAATGATTACTAGAAATGGTAAAGTTTATAGTTATTTCTAGAGATAATTTTGGTGACTTTGCTAGGGACAACTAAGTCCAAAGTCTCTAGTTCAGATCAAGTACTATTAGAGAATTTTTTTGTGTAATACTCTTCACCATGTGAAGAATAATTGGTTTAAATTCTATTACATATGTCATATCACTCTTAGTCCTATGCATCAATTCTTGTCTCATTCTTTCACCTTGTGTCAGGTTATGTTTAAATTTATCTTTGAAGTTACAAGTATAAAGTAAAAAAATAGTCACTTGATATTTCCCATCATTCTGGGTGGCGACTCTGAGTTCTCTAACACCAATGTAAAGTTAAGTTCTCAAAAGGAATGTAAGAAAAGGGATTCTTAAATATTTTACATCATGAAGAAGATAAGAAGTTATGCGAAGAAAAATCCTGAGAAGAAGGTAGAATTTGAACCTACTAAAGAGAAACAACCCACTAGGGTAAAGAAGGGTTCTGAATCAAGTAAGTTCGTTGACTCTCCTGTTGAGGCTTCTCCTACATTTAATGTTGAAATGAGTAGTTCCAGTACCTGTGAGAAGGTGCATGAAGTTGAAGGATCAAACATAGACTAAGGAAGTTTCCCAACTGAGCAAGTGTTTGCTACTAGACTAAATATTTCAAGAGAGGAGGATATGTGGGGGTTCTAGGGAAAGGATAAGGAATTTTTTGAGCCTTTCACCCCTGGAGTTGGTTCTATTTTTAATAAGAAGAATTTTAAGCCAAGAGGTGAATCTCCTGGTGTACAAGTATAACTTTCTCTTGATGAAGACCCTATTGACCAACCTTACTATACTCTTGCCCCAAGTGAACATGGAGATGTCCTAGAAAATGAGGAAGACATAGATAGAGACATGAAAGCTATGGAAGAAGAAGATTTAAGACTTCGAGAAAAAGAAGATAATAGAATGAGATAGTTAAAGGAGATGGAAGATAGGATTAGAGCTAAGCAGTTGGAGAGAGATGCTAGAAAGAAAGAAATGGGGAACATGAGAGAAGATGTGGCTAGATGCAAAACCTTTGAGGAGAATCTTTTTAAGTTTAGCTCCAAAATAAAAAATGGCATTCCTGAAGTAACAATCCCAATGGGAGCCTCTGCTACTAACACCTATACCACATCTATCTCAACTAATAAAGCCTTAGAGCCTCCTGTTACTGCTCAGAAAATTCCATTTGTTCATCATGGGAAGAGACCCATTGATCAACCTGAGAAAACCATCTTCAATACCAATACTAGCACCCATACCTCATCTGTTGAAATCCCAACACAGAAGGTCAAAATAAATCCAATCCCATCCACTACACTTCCAAATTCAGAGATATTGAAGTTACAACTGGAAAATGAAAAGTTGCAAGAAGATTTGAAAAAGGCTGAGATGGAAGCTTCAAATGCAAAGATGGCTAGGAAGATTGCCTTCCTTAAAATTTCCACATCCACTCCATAGTCTTCAAGCTCTAGACATACCAATACTGAGTCAGAAAAGAAGAAATTTGCTAGGCATACTCCTGGTGGAGGAGGTGGTGGTGATAAAGGTAGTAGAGGTGGATGAAATGATAAGAATAGTAATTCTTATTTTGAAGAAGATGATGAGGGAACTAAGAAGAGCAATGGTGATGATGAGAGAGGGAAGGATTAAGATAAAAACCACTTTGATAATAAGAGGGATGGTGAGAAAAATGATAGTCATAGGGATCAACATACTAGGAGGCCACTCCAAGTAGATAGATACCAATATTTATGTTTCACTAGAATACCTGGTTATCCCAACCCATTCCCTACTGACTTCAGGCTTGCTTTAGTCAAATTCTCTGGTAATAATGCCTTGAGTGGTGAAGACCATCTCAAAGAATTTGCAAATGTTATGGATGATTTTTAGGTAGAGGCAGAAGATGTCATGATGAATTTTTTCATGCAATCTCTCATTGAAGATGCATGAGAGTGGTATAGAAGCTTGCTTATCAAGAGTATTGGCTCTTGGGAGGAATTCAAAATAATTTTCAGAGAGCAATATGGTGACAAGAATGATTCAAGTTTCTTATTGAATCAATTTAATACTATTGCTAAAGGTTCCAATGAATCTTTTATTGAGTTTAATACAAGATTCCAAAAGGCTAGAAAGAGATTGCCTCCTTGATTGCAATTGAATGATCATGTATGTATGGTAAATTATTGTAATGATTTTTATGCAAAAATGAGTTACCACTTGCTAGATAAGAACCCTCAGACATTGAGGGAAGCCTTCAAGATAGTGGAGAATATTGAGAATATTAGCAAAACAACTAGTAAAGTTGGAAAGAGAGATGATCCAAAAATTTTCAAAGGATCAAAAAGGAAGATAAAAGTTAAAGCACTAAAGGATAAACTATTGAGGACAAGCTTGGAAGTTTTATGAAGACCATAAATGATAATATTATGAAACAGGAAAGGGTGCCACCAAAAAAATATCAAATAAATGAGAGACTTCCTTGGTTACAAGACCACCCATACAATACCAATTGGTATAATGGAAATAATGATCCAAATAATCAAAGAAACACTCACAATAAAGTCCCTCCAGATCCTCTACAAAAGAATTCAGGGAATTTTGTTGAAGATACCCCCTAGTGTATGACTTGTCAGATGCCACATTCTTCTCAACAATGTGTAGTTGCATAAATGGTTGAAGTAGATGAAGACATGCCTAGAGATTTTGATCAGCAGAATGAAGAGGAGATTAATGTACTTATGGCAATGGGTGACTCTAATGTTTCTAATAGTGAGTGCTCTTCTGATGAAGATTTTTTTGAAATGGATGTGGATGACCAAAGGCAAGTAGTTGGTGCATATCATCAACAAGTCTTTTATGATGAGGATGTTGATAGTGAAACTAAGGTTTATAATTTGGAAGCAATTGAAGAAGGTATCTCATTAAGAAGACCCTCGGAGGAGGAGATTGCAAGATATATTGCAGCTTTAGTAGCTTAGGCTAGAAGTTCCTATCATTTGAGGAACAAAAAAATCAGAGGTGATCAGGGTAATCATGTTGGTCTTTTCATCAAAGAGAAGAATGCCAAGAGTAAAGAAAGAAGCCTAATGGAAAAGTGGAAACAACCAAAGCTAAGGAAAGTAAGGGAGACAAAATTTGGGCTAAAAGAGTAGAAAAGACAAAGGCTACTCAAGAGTTCAAGTCTCCAATTTCAAAGGTAAAGACACAAAAGTAGACTCCTGATGTCACAAGAAAAGATGCTAAGCATAGAGTTGAGGCAACAGGAAATCAATGAAAGGTGAGAAACAGTGAACAAGGTATGCTCCCAATTGAATTACCTAAATATACTCTTGTTGGTATGTTTCAATTACTTAGCCAAGTAAAGGTTTCTATACCTTCTCTTGAAATTATGAGAATAGATGAACATAAGCATAAGGAAGTGGCCTTTATCAATGGGGCTGCTATAGCCTATAATGATTTGGTGGAGCCCACTCCACCTAAATTGAATGAAAAAGACAAGAAAGACAAGGAGGTTGTGGGAGTTATTATTGAAATTCCCCATATCTTCCTAGGAAATTCTATTACTTGTCTTGACAAGATAGATCCATTTTTCCTCACCTTAATGGTTAGGGGAAACTTCATAAAAAAATGTATTATTGATTCTAGAGCATCCAACAATATCATGCTAGCTAAAATCATGGATGCACTAGGATTGAAAGTAGATAGAACACATGGAAAGTGCTATGCTATGGATGCAAGAGAATTCCAGGTGATCCCACAATAGTGGTTTACAATTTTTGGCCAAACTAGACACTGAAATTATTATTTTTAACTAAATCTTCACATTCGAGCACCTATAGCGGTTAAATCGTGAGGAATTTGAAGATGATGTAAACTAGAGTCTCATCACATTTTGTCTATAGATTCTAAAAATATTTTTTTCAAATTTTTTGGAATAAGATTGCACTTCTTTGTCCATCTCCCACAAAAACTGATTTTTTTTAGAGAACAACATTTTAAAAAAGTGACGCTCACCATATACAACATAATTTTTTTGTATGTAGGATAAAATTTTAATTTTTTTGAATTTAGATTTGTAACTACAATATCTAGCACTTTAATTTGATCTCATGGTTTTTTATTGAATATTTTTTCTTCAATAGAGTTTTGAAGTCAAACCAATTGCAATTCATACATAGGCAGACTGTATACAACATAACTTTTAATGTATGTATCGAAATTATTTTTTCATTTTTTTAATGGATCAAGGACATCAATACCCAGCACACACATATTTTTTTAAAATTTATTTTGATAATTTTCTATTTTCCACACGTGCAAAACAAAGAGCTTGATTTTCGGTGAAAAACCTATGTTTAATAAAACTAAAAAACCACATACATAATAAAACCAAAACATATTGAAATTACATTTGTGGGATAGCTCATTTTGAGTACTACCATAATCATTTGAAATAAATTTCAAATGAATTCATTTGATCCCCCAAAAGGTAAATCAAAAGTGATTTTTTATCAGCATTTTGATAGGTGTAAAGGAGACTCATTTATAGGTATGGTTTAAAACTAGCGAGGTTCTATCCAAGGTGGTTTGATCAAACCCTCTTCCATTGGAATCCTTAAAATGGAACTTTTAAAGGCTTAAATCATTATGTTTTCTAAAAATATTTGATTTCAGCAAAAATCAGTTCCTCTCAGAAATTGTAAACTAGCTTTGTGGGATCACCTGTCCCTATCATTGGTGTGATAAATGAACTTCCCTACAAACTAGCAGCCTACTCGAAAAAATAATTCAAAATGAGTGTGGTAATGGTAGATATCCCACCCAATTATGTAATGCTAATATCTTGAAAATGTAGTGCATCCATGGGAGGCAGTATGCAATGTGATATGGTTGTTCAGGTGATGAGAAAACTGAGGGTGCCACATATGTTGGAGCATGCTACTGAGGACGACATTCTTTTTATAGACACTAACATCAATGATTTCGAAATAGAAGAATCACAAAGAGAGGTTGAAAGGTGTCTTACACCAATAGAAAATGAAATTTTAGTGTTGTTTGACAAGGATGGACTTTGGAAAATGTATTTTGATGGTGCATGTTCCAAAGAAGAGTCGGATGTAGGGATATTGTTGGTAGCTCCTAGTGGCAATACTTACAAGTTTTCCTTCACATTATCTTTTGTTGGTATGAATAATGTGGCAAAATATGAATCCCTGTTATTGGGATTGAAATTGGATGAGAAGCATGGAATAAAAAAGTTGATGGTAATTAGTGATTTTGAGCTAGTGATTTCCCAGGTAAGAGCTAAATATGCCTACAAAAATAAGAGGTTGAAGCAGTATAAAAATGTTGTATGGGATTCCCTTGAGAAATTTGATGCTTTTGGAATTGACTGGATGGAAAGAGGACAAATAGAGTAGCTGGCCTACTTGCTAATATTGCACTGAGAACTGATGACATAACTTTCATAGGAATTTCTAAGATAGAGGTATAGGTAAATCCTTCTATTCCTGATAATGTCTACAACTGAAAAATATTCAATGATGATGAAGATATTCTCATATTCTTGAATTGTGTAGATAGATATGAAAGTCAAGATATTGACTTTGGTGGATTTGTTGAGAATATTGATGGGAAGGATATGGTATTCAAAAAAGAGATCATCCAGTTAAAGACGAATAAAATCCCTAAAGGCCTTGTAGCTCTTGAAAGGGTCTTTGATAGTCAGGATAGAAGTAAGGTCAAAACAACTGTTGCTCACCCAGAGGACCTAGAGGAAATAAATTTAGGGACTGAAAATGCTCCTAAGAAAGTTTACATAGGAAAGAAGATGAAGCCAAAGGTAAATCAATGTTAATTGACTTGCTCAAAAAATACAGGCACGACTTTGCTTGGTCATATGATGACCTCAAATCTTACAGGGAGGAATTATTTCAACACGAGATTCCTCTTAAAGAAAATGCTAAACCTTTTAGGATAAACAAAAGACCGATTAATCCTAATGTAGCTCCCAATATGCAAGAGGAGTTGGTAAATTTAAGAGATGTAGGCATCATAAAACCCATCAAACATTCTTCATGGGTGTCGAATTTGGTGCCAATAAGGAAAAAGAATGGTGGAATAAGACTATGTGTTGATTTTAGAAACATGAATGTATCTTCATTAAAGGACAACTATCCATTGACAAATATGGAAGCCATGTTACAAAAGGTAACTGGTTGTGAATTACTATCAATGATGGATACTTTTTTAGGTTACAATCAAGTAAAGGTAAAGGAGTCTGAGCAGTATAAGACTTCCTTCACCACTCATTGGGGTACCTATGTTTATGTTAGAATGCCTTTTGACTTGACAAATGCAGGTGCCACTTTTTAGAGACCTATGGATGTAGCCTTTTCAGATTTTATTGATTTATTTATGGTTGTATATCAAGATGACTTGACTTCTTATACTAAAAATGAATAAGACTATTGTATGCATTTAGAAAAGATTCTTCTCAGGTCACTTGAGTATGGGATATATCTAAATCCAAAGAAGTTTGATTTTGGGGTAACTAAACAGAAATTGTTGGGACATATTATTTCAAAATATGGAGTGAGAATAGACCCCGAGAGAGTAGCAACTATAGAAAAAATCCCTCAGCCAAAAAATGTTAAGAGCATTTATTCATTGTAGAGATCACAAGACCTATTTCCAAGATGCTTAAGGAGGGAGAGAAGGTTCTTTGGAGTGAGGAGCCTTGTGGCACTCTCAAATTTTGCAAATTTGAAGTGCCCATATTGGAAATTTTGCTTCTATACTTTCAGGAGTGCACCTAAAAATCTGCCTAAATGACCTACTTTGGAGGGTCATATTTCGGAGCCTGTAATTGGGTGACCCACTCATGTGACATATGTGACCGTGTATGTCAATTTTTAGCTTCCCACGATAATTTTTGTCAAGGTTTTGAAATACGAAGTTGAAGGGTCTTGGCACTTTTCTACTGTTTGCAAACTTTCAGTTCTACAAAGTAGCCCCCTGTTTGAGCCTTCATTTTGCAACTGGATGATCATCAAGAGAAAAGGATTGTTGTTCTCCATTATCGATACATAAATGTACTCCTTGGTCTAGTTGCAAAGCCTCATGACAAGGTTTGATATTTTTACTAGGCCAAAAGCAAACACAACTTGTTCAATTTTGCACCTACATTTTTTGAAAATTTTCAGGGAGATCAACTTCGACCTTCAATATCTTTTGATGAATGATTATTCAAGAAAATCCCTCTTGCATGCATACTCAATGTACCTAAATGAGATTTTTCTTCCATTGAAAGCCTCTCAGAAGTTGATTTGATATTTTTTGAAAGTGGTGACTTTGAGGGCCCTGATTGGTTCTGAGCATGGAAAAGTTGGAGAAATGTCTGAGCAAGCAACTTTGTCGATTAATATCTTTCACCGTAGGATCCATTTTTCCAAGTCGTATTTTGCACTGCATTCTTGAGTCAAGTGACTTCATGTCTGTTCAATTTCATGCCTCCAGGATAAGTTTTGATGGGTTATTTAATTGCCTTCTCATTGCAACATGGCCAAAAATGGTGTTCCCAAATGTGTCAAATTTTTCAAATCTAATGACAACCCATTTCTTGTTTTGGTCTAAAACCTATACAACTCCATTTTCATCAAGATCGTAAGTCATTTGGTGCATTATTTTAATGCATTTTGGGTTTGTTAAACACATCTCAAGGCTAGTTTATAAAGGAGGTACCTAAATTTTAATGGCTGAGAAAAATTAGAGGAAATAGGTTTTCTCTAACTAATTTATTATGATCATATGCAAAATTTCGTGGCTCCAGATACCCCGGTTTGCTCACAATGAAATTTCTCCATTTGGCTTGCAAGCAGAATTACATTTTTGCCTTGTTCTAATGTTTTAAGTGTTTATATTTAAAACATTTCAAAATTATTTTAGGACATAAATCCTTCCAACATTTGAATAGGAAAAGGAATTTTAATTATTTTGTCCCATTGGTTGGACACTCTCAAAAAATTTTTTGAAAAGCTCCAAAGTTTTCACAACATCGCTCGCAAAAATGATAATCCAAACTAGCGATGCTTGGGGCTTGAGCGATGAGTTTTAATTTGGAAGGTTACATACATCCATAAAATAATGGAGAAGGCACATGACATATTATTTTATTGAAAAGACTTTCAAACTTTTCAAGCATGAAGGAAAATGCAACCAACGCATAAACTGTGTTTTGTTAAAAACTCTAGAAACTCTCAAGAAAATGTAATGAGAAACTGAGTGCCACAAATGCAGAATATACAAAAAAGATTTATTGACAAGGATTTGAAAACCATCAAGGTAGCTGAAATGGGGGCTGTTGATATTACATCGAAATCTTTGCAGAAGACAAGTTAACGCCAAAGTCTTTTGACTTTACAGTGAAATGTTTCAAATGTGGAAGATCAAATAGATGGAATGTCGTGCCCAAATCATGCAATAGATGAAGAATATGCACAAAATGAGTTTGTTGAAAAGTTCCTACTGTATGCAAGGAGAGAAGGGATTTTCTTGATGTTCTAAAACATTTTACATAGAAGAATGGAGGAGAATACATCTGAAACAAAGCATAAGATTAGGGTTTATTTTTCACTGACCATTGCTTGTTCTTATTTCATTTTTCCAAGTGAACCAACGATCATAAATGGTGCTCATCGCCCATCGCAGGTAATTTCTTTCATTTTCCGTGAAATCTAGTGATGCATGAGAGTTGGGCGATGGCTGGAGGTAGAGAATGGTGGGCCCAAAACACTAATTTTTAATGTTTTTAACATATGCCAACAAAGTGAGCGATTTTATTTTGAGGAAGGATTTAAAAGGTGAAAATAAATGGTAAAGCCCAATAAAGTTTCAAATGCAATTACTTTAATTAATGTGCAAATTTTAAAAGTGGCATGAGAAAATAGTTTATAAAGTGAATCTATTTTTCATTTTATGAACGATGTTCTTATTAAGATGAAGGTGAAAGTAAGATGCAACTCCAACAAGTAAAAGTAAAAGAGGCTTTCATGGGGGAAGACATTGTTTTCATCTACAAGGGTGAAATACACATGTGAAGTTTTTCATTTTTGGTGGCGAATTTCCTATTGCAAATATAACCGCCTGAAGAATTACAATGAAACTGAAATTTATTCTAAGATGAAGACAAAATGAAATGAAATTTAATTTGAAAATTTCCTTAGGCTTGTTTGCTCCTTTAAAAGGAATTCAAGGCAATTGTGCAAAGGGTCTTTTGTTAAATTTTGTATCTAGAAATGCAGGGTAAAAACACAGAGAATATACATTCTAAGTCTGTAGCTTAGGCTTTGAGTCAGATGAGTAAATTTTTTCAATTATGTGATTTCTAGGCATGTCTGAATTGAATATGTGTATCTTTTGGGTCTATTATCTCTCCAACTGTAATACTCCTATATGAATGATTAATGAGAATCAGATCAAGGGTCATTTTCATTAATTTCATTGTTGTTTACAATGAAATATGCTTTAGTTTTGGCTTTGATTCAAGGAATCAATTAAATTCTTTTGTTAAGGTGTGCATTTATGTAGGTGTTCAATGGATCTATAAGTAGTGATAGAATCTGGGTAATGGTGTGTGAATTGTAATGAAATTCACAAGGATCATGGTTGCTTAGAATTAAAATTTCCTTGTATTTTAGTTTACTTTGTTTTGACTTCATGCCCTTAGATATGGTAGTGATCATAAAGTGTTGAATAAATTTCCTATGCTTCTGGTATTTGATTTGATAAAAAATTATTCATCAATAAATTTTCAATCAAATTACTTTTGTTGTATGTGTTGTAAAGAATCATTCATTTCCTAGCGTTCAGTGCTTATTTGCTTAAAGGTCTACCAAACCTTCAGTGAATAATATCTATTTGCATTCAGTAGAAACAAATCTGTGTTGAAGTGTTCTTTAGGAATGAAAATATCCAATGAACACGAGAAGGAACACCCTCCTTGGTCCCATAGAGCCTAAGGAGAAGGGGTAAGATCCTCAAAGTCTTTACCCATTAGTTGGCCACAAGCTTTGAGGATTATTAAAGACAAGGGTTGGCTACCCTTTAGAGGATTTCAAAGCTCTGTTGGAAAAAATCACCAACAAATTGGTGACACCGCTAGGGAGAAGTGAATTACTTTGGTAATTTTTCCCTAAAATCTCTGGTGCAAATTTGTTGAAATCCATTTGGAAAGAGTCAAAAGAATGAATGATTGGTTCAAATGTTGAAGAAGTTCCAAATCTACAAGTTGATGTGTAGTAGCCCAAACTCAAAAGATTGAAGTGAATTTGCTGGAAGAACTCTGAGAATCTATTTTTATTGATGAAGATATCCTTGCTTGAAATATTTTCCTCTTGTTGAAGAGGTGGCGACTCTGCTTTACAATTTATGCCATAAAGGGCTGTTGTTTGTTATTATGACCTGAAAATGCTCTACTCAAAGTTGCAGTAGCTAGAGATGTGAAGGTACATGGTTTTTTACATACTCTCATTTGTTGAATCTGTCATATTGAATGTAATTATTGTTCCATTTAAATAATTTGTCTAAGTATCCATAGGTTTCCTAATATGAATGGTTAGAATGAATTTGTATATCCTAGGGTTTTCCTTCCATTTTCATTATCATATGTTTCAAGCCTGGGTTATGGTCATATTAGTAGTTATCCTAGTTACCCTTCATTTGGTCATGGCTATGATTATGCACAATTAGCTAAACCTAGATTTGAAAAATCTATGGATCACCAAGCTGAAATAACCATACCAATAGACACCTTAATACAACTTGTCAAGAGGCTTCAAAAGTTTGATAATCCTCAAACATTTGATACTGCAAAGTACATGAAACCAAGAATGCACAAGCCTAGGATAAGGCTAGAATGGAAAGTTGTGTATGAAAGGGGAATTCAAGAGATGGGAAAAAGGTACTTGATGTTTTCAGAAGCCTAGTTAAAAGACAACCATACTATATCTATCAGTCAAGTTAATGCACCTTTTGTCAATTCCTTTGATCCATTGTATGACCAATTAGATTTTTCATGGGTTGATTACAAGGTTGAAAGTATTTCAAATCAAGTCTATAAACAAATACCTAGATTTAATGGATACAATGTATGTGAAGGAGATGCACATGTCAAAAGTTTTTCCATCTTCATGGAAAAACATTCATTCAGAGATCAAGACATGTGGATGAGATTTTTTGTCAAATCTCTTGAAGCAAGATCTAGGGATTGGTACTTAAGTTTTCTTGAGAAGACTTTTCCTTGTTGGGATAAACTAGTAGATGCTTATAGAGAAGAATTTGCAAGAGGACCTTCTGACCTTGTCACAAGGTTGAAGGAGATTAAAATAAAAGATGAAGAGTCAAGAATTGATTTCAGTCATTGATTTTTTGCTCTTTCATTAGTCCTTGAAAATCTCAGACCTAGTACTCCAGGTTGCATTCATATGTATTTCGAAGCTTTTGAAGAAGGATCTAGTGCACTATTAAAATATTATAGAATATTGAGTGTGCAAATGGCCTACACATTTTTAGATGATTTGGAATAAAAGAGGAATGAATATGTGAAAATTCTACTGTCCTCAGTTGTGAGTAAAAATGTTGATAAAATCAGCAACTGTGTGAATACAAATGATTAGATGTCTTCAATTTTAAATACAAAAAAATGCATCCTTGAGAAGGTAGAAGTTAAGAGTGATGTAATGTTTACCATTAATGTTCATAATGGTGAAAATTTGTGTCTATCCTCAAGAGGATATAAGTGACAAACTCAATGATGAGACCCAACCCAATTGTGAAATACAAAAGATGTAGATTGTTGTCACGACAACCCATAAATAAGTAAGAATGAGCAAGTGGACAACTCTTTCTCTTTGATGAATAGTGTCCATACTATTGATAAGGTTGTTTCTGATTCAATTTCTTATGATTGGGGTGATCCTGATTATATCAATCCATTGAGTTTTCATATTTTGATGATGATGACACCATGATATATCCTGATTTGCAATTTGATAATGCATATAATTATATTAAAGGTTAGGGAGAGGAAGTGGTTGAAAAATGGATCAAAACAATGGTCTATTAAGTAGTGAATAAATTTCAAGTCTTCTGACCACTGAATATCAGAAAGGTGCACATGTGAATAATTCTCAGTTGTTGTGTGCTACCCATGTTGATTTGGATAGTGATGATAATCTTCACTATACAGGGTATAATGCATGTGTTTTTGACTCTCCTTCCAATTATGAACCAGCTGGTCAGGATGATGATAATGTAGATAAAGATGAGCATCAATTTGATTGTAATGATGCATTATATGATGAGTATGAAAGTATGGATACGGATGTAAGTTCAGAAATTTGTTTTGATGAAATAGAGACAACAGATGACCATGAGTTTTATGTATCCAATGAGCCAAGTCTTGAGAATCTCAATGTAGATTTGGACAAGTGTTCATTTTCCAATTCGAATGAGCCTAGTCATGATTCTTTTCATGTGGATGTGGATGTTGATTTCAAGGTAGAATCAGGTTATTTTTCTGAACCAGAATTGTTCATTCTTGAGCAAGCTCGGGATGATTAAGATGTTGATATGTTATGTTCAAAGGATTAAAAGGTGAGTGAAGATGAAGATAAGTCATAAATCCTTGATGATTCTTTATATCAGCATGATGGAGGACAGTTAGCGAGTATGCCAATGTATGAGTGTTTCTCTTTTCATACACTCAGAGATAGTTTGCATGATGTGCAAGATCTTTTGGTAAATTCTTGTGATAATTTTACTATCGATATGCAAACTAGTAATCAAAATGAGCTTAATAGTACCAGCCATGTGGCAGAATGTGAGTGCTACTTTTGTCAGCTGGGAGAAGTTTTCAAAAACTATGGCAATGTGCAAAATATTGAAGAATGTTGTTTTCAACTTGAGAATGATTTACATGATGAATATGACAAGTTTTTGCCACATGATAATTGACATTTTGAGAGTATGCCTGAATTTTAGATGCATAGTGATTATGAATATGTTGATAATGTTGTACATAACTACCTATTGGGAGATGCCAACATATTTAATTGGGAAAATTAGAGTGATATTTTCATATTATCTTTGGTAAAATGTGATGAGACCTTGTCTCTATGTGGTCTTGATCATTGTCTTCAAATGTTGCCACTTGATACAAAATCATAAAACAAAGAGATTGGTAGTGATGTGGCATATGTGATTTGGTTACCATTCAATAACAAAGCCAAACAGAGAGCAAGTCTCCACTTGTACAATGGCAGCTTGGTACTTGTTTTTGCACAAATGCAGTCACTCATGTTGTTGTGGTATGATGGAGACAAGCATGGGTTGAGGGAGATCAGATCCTTCAACAAATTGGTGTATGACAGAGGTAAATATTGACTCCCCTTTTCATTTGGTGGCCTGGGGTCACCATGTGAAGTTGAAAAAAGAGGTTAAATAAAGGTGCAGTTGAGAGCACCCAATGGACTCAATAGCTGGTCTACTCCCTAGAGATCTGGATTCTTTCTATGCCCATAGGGGGTATACATCCGTAGTCGGAGCCACTGGTGGAACTCTCTAATTTTTCAAATTTGAAGTGCCCATATTGAAAATTTTGCTTCTGCACTTTCAAGAGTGCACCTAAAAATTTGCCTAAATGACCTACTCATGTGACATATGTGACCATGTATGTCAATTTTTAGCTTCCCAAAATAAGTTTTGTTAGGGTTTTTAAATGCAAAGCTAAAGGGTCTTGGCACTTTTCTGTTGTTTGCAAACTTTCAATTCTACAAAGTAGCCCCCTGTTTGAGCCCGCATTTTGTAACTAGATGATTGTCAAGAGAAAAGGATTATTTCTCTCCATTATCCATACATAAATTCACTCCTTGGTCTTATTGCAAAGCCTCGTGAAAAGGTTTGATATTTTTACTAGGCGAAAAACAAACACAACTTGTTCAATTTTGAAGCTGCATTTTCTGAAACTTTTTAGGGAGCTCAACTTTGACCTTCAATATCTTTTGATGACTGATGATTCAAGAAAATCCCTCTATCACACATAATCAATGTACCTAAATGAGCTTGTTCTTCCATTGGAAGCCTCTCAGAAGTCGATTTGATATTTTTTCAAAGTGGTGACTTTGAGGGCCTTGATTGGTTGAGCATGGAAAAGTTGCAGAATTGCCTAAGTGAGCAAATTTTTCAATTAATATCTTTCACTGCAGGATCCCTTTTTTCAATCCGTCTTTTTCAATACATTCTTGGGTCAAGTGGCTACATGCCTATTCAATTTTGCACCTCCAGGATAAGTTCTGATGGGGTATTTAATTGCTTTATGATCACATGGCCAAAATTGGTGTTCTGGAATGTATCAAATTTTTCAAATATAATGACAACCCATTTTGTTTTTTGGTCTCAAACCTCTATAGCTCCATTTTCATCAATATCGAAGGTCATTTGATGCATTATGTTAATGCATTTTGGGTGTGTTAAACACGTCTCGGGGGCCAACTTATAAAGGAGGTACCTAAATTTTAATGGCTGGGAAAATTAGAGGAAATGTGTTTTCTCTAAATAATTGATTATGACCATATGCAAAATTTTGTGGCTCCAGGTGCCCCGGTTTGCTTGCAATGAAATTTCTCTGTTTAGCTTGTAGGCAGAATTAAATTTTTCCCTTGTTCTAATGTTTTAAGTGTTTATAATTAACACATTTCAAAACGATTTTAGCGCATAAATCCTTCCAACATTTGACTAGGATGCAAAATTAATTTTAATTCTTTTGTCCCATTCGCTGGACGCTCTCAAAGAAATTTTTGAAAAGCTCCAAAGTTTTCACGACATTGCTCATCGCAGCTTCTGGCAAAAATGACAATCCAAACCAATAATGCTTGGGGCTTGAGTGATGAGTTTTAATTTGGCAGGGTATGCACATCCATCAAAGAATGGAGAAGGGAACAAGCATATTAGTTTATTGAAAAGACTTTCAAACTTTTCAAGCATGAAGGAAAATGTAGCCAATGCATAAACTGGATTTTGTTAAAAACTCTAGAAACTCTCAGGCAAATGCAATGAGAAACTGAGTGCCACGAATGCAGAATATACAAAATAGATATATTGATAAGGCTTTGAAAACCATCAAGTAAAGTATAGTTCCAACACCATCAAGCTAGCTGAAATGGGGGTTGTTGATATTACATCGAAATCTTTTAAGAAGACAAGTTAACGCCAGAGTCTTTTGACTTCACAATGAAATGTTTCAAATGTGGCAGATCAAATAAATGGAATGTTGTGCCCAGCTCATGCAATAGATGTAGAATATGCACAAAATGAGTTTTCTGAAAAGAGCCTAGTGTATGCAAGGAGAGAAATGATTTTCTTGATGTTCTGAAACATTTTACACAGAAGAATGGAGGAGAATACATCTGAAATAGAGGATAAGATTAGGGTTTCTTTTTCACCACCCATCGCTTGTTCTTGTTTCATTTTTCCAAGTGAACTAGTGATTAGCGATGGTGCTCATCACGCATCGCAAGTAATTTATCTCATTTTCCATGAAATCCAATGACATATGAGAGCTGGGCGATGGTTGGAGGTAGAGAATGGTGGGCCCAAAACACTAATTTTTAACTTTTTTAACATATGCCGGCAAAGTGAGTGATTTTTTATTTTGAGGAAGGATTTAAAATTTTAAAATAAATGGTAAAGCCCGATAAAGTTTCAAATGCAATTACTTTAAGTAATGTGCAAATTTTAAAAGTGGCATGCGAAAATAGTTTATAAAGTGAATCTATTTTTCATTTTATGAATGATGGTCTTATTAAGATGAAAGTGAAAGTAAGATGCAACTCCAACAAGTAAAAGTAAAAGAGGATTTCATGAGGAAGACATTGTTTTCATCTATAGGGGTGAAATACACAGGTGAAGATTTTCATTTTTGTTGGGAAATTTTCTATTGCAAATATAACCGCTTGATGAATTACAATGAAACTGAAATTTATTCTAAGATGAAGGCAAAATGAAATGAAATTTAATTTGCAAATTTCTTGAGGCTTGTTTTCTACTTTAAAAGGAATTCAAGGCAATTGTGTAAAGGGTCTTTTGTTAAATTCGAGATCTAGAAATGCAGGGTAAAAACACATAGAATATACATTTTGAGTCAATAGCTTAGGCTTTGAGTCAGATGAGTAAATATTTTCAATTATGTGGTTTCTCGGCATGTCTGAATTGAATATGCGTATCTTCTGAGTCTATTATCTCTCCAACTATAATACTCCTATATGAATGATTAATGAGAATCAGATCAATGGTTATAATTAATTTCATTGTTGTTTACAATGAAATATGCTTTAGTTTTGGCTTTGATTCAAGGAATCAATTAAATTTTTTGGTTAAGGGGCACATTTATGTAGGTGTTCAATGGATCTATAAGTAGTGATATAATTTGGGTAATGATGTGTGAATTGTAATGCAATTCACAAGGATCATGGCTGCTTAGAATTAAAATTTCCTCAAGTAGTTTAGTTTGCTTTATTTTGACTCCATTCCCTTAGATATGGCACTGATCTTAAAGTGTTGAATGCATTTCCTATGTTTATGTTATTTTATTTGAGAACAATTATTCATAAATACATTTTCAATGAACTTACTTTTGTTGTATATGCTATAAAGAATCATTCATTTCCTAGCATTCGGTGGTTATTTACTTAAAGGTCTGCCAAGCCTTCAGTAAATAATATCTATTTGCATTTAGTAGGAACAAATCTATGCTGAAGTTTTCTTGAGGAATGAAAATATCTAATGAACACAAGAAGGAACACCCTCCTTGGTCCCACAGAGCCTAAAGAGAAGGGGTAAGAGCCTGAATGTTTTTACCCATCAGTTGGCCACAAGCTTTGAGGATTCTTAAAGACAAGGGTTGGCTACCCTTTAGAGGATTTTGAACCTTTGCTGGAAAAAACACCAACAACGCCTAATCAAGCATTCAAAAGGATTAAACAAGCTATCAAAGAGGCTCCAGTTTTGAAATCCCCATATTTCTCTAAACCAATGCACATTTTCTCTTTTGCTTCCTTTCGTACTATTGTTGTTTTATTGTTACAAAAAAAGGAAGAAGGCTTTGAAAAACCTATTGCATTCTTTAGTAAGTCTTTGCAAGTTGTAGAGCTGAAATATGACACGACTGAGAGACAAGTGTATGCTCTAGTTAAGGTGGTGAAGAACTTCAAGACTTACCTACAGGGAGCTACTATCATAGCATTTGTACCAAGTGCTACTATGAAAGATATTTTCACTCAATGGGAAACTATAGGCAGAAGGTGTAGATGGAGCAATAGGATCCAAGAATTTAATATTGATGTTCAAATTACTAAATTAGCAAGAGGTCAGTGTCTTGCTAAATTAATGATATAGGCTAATTTGGATGGAAATCAGATCAATTAAATAGAAGTAATTGATGTTGCACCTATCTGTGATATGGAAACATGTGGGTGGTGTTGGATCTCAAAAATGTAGGTTACAAATCCTAAGAGGATTCCAAGCTCTATAATTAGACTTGCAACATTTTTTAACCAATGAACAGAGACAACCTATTTGGTTTATGACTCCCTACACTTCAAGATTTTCTAGACCTAGGCGGGTGGACCTTAATAGCTGAAGCAGATTAAAAGGTGTATGACTTTGTTGAATTTATATATATATATATCCTTAGTGACACAAAGTGAAATAGATGAAAGCTTTTTAATTACTCCTAATCCTAATGTTGAATATTAAATGTGAATGTATGGATAATATTTTATGAAATTCTAAAATGGAATTGGTATGACCAGTTCCTACTCCTATTGGGTAAATGGAGTCTAGATGTAAATGATATGTGGCTTACTAACTAGATACAATTATAATTGTTTTGTACTTATACTTGTTTATACCTGGTATAAACGTGAAAGGATGTGACTAACACACTCTTCTTATTGATCCAAATGACCTTTTCCAGATTACTATGATTAATTAAAAGAATTTAATCTTTCCTTGAAGGAGCTAGTTAACTAAACCATAGAAGAACAACAAATGTGCCTTGATAAATTGAAAATATCTTTGATATATCAATTTAAATAATAAGGAAATTTCAACCTTGGAGACAACTTGATAATCTTATCAATTACCTAACTCTTCTTACTGATCCAAATGTTACCTCCAATTTACCGTAATCAATCAAAAGGATTTTAATTCTTTAATAGAAACCAATTAACTTGATTATAGAAAAACAACAAGTGTTTCTTGATGAAATTGAAATATCAACTTGGATACATAGGTTCAAATAACAGAGAAATAACAATGTGGAGATATCGAGGTAATTGCTTAATTCAACAAACAATAGACACCAAGTATATGCCACTAGATTAAATCTTCTTGTCCATTATATTACTTCAAAATATTTAGCAATACATAGCACAATGTTCTGTTTTGGCAACTGTTTAACCTGTCCAACTACTGCTAATTTTATAACCTACTTCTAATTCCCTCCTCTCCTCTGATTTCATTTGGCATATTTACATTATATCTTCAACAATTGTGACCCTTCGTGCGTTTGTTCGCTTTATCTCTTTAGTATTATTCTTTTTCTTTGACAAAAAATATTTAATTAATTGCCTCTAGCAAATTAAATATTTTAATCTTTATCACCTCCATGAAATTTAATTCAAAAATAATCTCCTTTTGCTGGAAATTTTTACTTCACTTTTCTACACGCATATTTCTTCAATATGATCTTCGGGTAAAAATAATTATCCCTTTTATAATCCACTAGTGAAAATTGATTCATTTACCCTTTGAACAATTTTCTCATGCGAGCAATAACACTAGATGTATCAATTCTTTAAGCTCTAAAATCTTTCATTTCTCCAAGAAAATTTATCATACTTATCCTTTTCACGCCTCTTTATTCATTCTTTACTCTTTTCATTCTTCTCGGACAATCAACGAGACTCAATTCAATTCCCAATGATATTGGAGAGTCTCCTTGATGAATTATTCCATGCATATCACTGCATCGGGATGACTTTACTCTACTGGGGACCTCAAGATAACTCCTACCGATATCAATTACCTCACCGATGTGTTTCCTTTACCTGCTTTGTTAACTAAGAAAGGTTGGTGTGAATTTCCCCGAGATTATTCTCATCAATATGAATTTCATCATCGGAGAGACCTAAGAGGTTCAATCTGATCATACATGTCTCTCTGATATATCTTTTACATCTCTTTATTCATTCAAATGGATCAGCAAGACTCTCCCCAAAAATTCATTCCTCGGTGTGACCCAATAGATTAGTGGGAATTGAGTGATTCATTCCGACTGTACAAGTCTCTCTGATAGTTGTTATCTTTCTTCATTGGCAAAAGAAGACATGTTTCCCTCCAATGAGATTTCCATTGATGTGACCTTCATAGTCGGAGATATTTGTTGGACTCATTCTGATTCTAGATGTCCCTCAGATGAGTATCTTACATCACTTTGACCATTCAGGTGGATCGACAAGACTTTCGCCGAAACTTTCATCATCTGTCTAACTCATAAAGTTGGGGACATCCCAGTAACTCATTCTGATTATGTATATTTCCATGATGAAAGTTCAATTTCTCATTCGGGCTATTGGTGAGATCGTATGTGTCTCTCCCTGATGAAATCTTTGTTGGTGTGACCAATATGATCGAGATGATCTTGAGGGACTTGGTCTGATTGTATAAGTTTCTATGACATAGTTGTTCACATGCTTTATCAGCAGGAGGCAATATGTTTCTTATTGATGGGATGTCTATCTATGACTTGTGAGCTCAGCCTAATTTTAAAATTCTACTCTGACTTCTTTGCTCATGCTGATGGACCTGCATTGGTAGAACTATAGGCTCTATCCTACCGATTATGTGATCTTTTTATCTCTGGGGATTTTTTATCACTATGACCTAGATCCTGTCTCCCCAATGTTTAACTTCCATTCATGGGGTTTTTGATTGGTGTGACCTTGTGTATCTCTTCCCGACATACAAAAAACACTCAAATGAAGGATTTGTGACTTATTGATCGGGAAGACAAATGTATGATCTCTCCAATAAGGGGTAATTATCCATGATATGAGAATTATCTTTGCTATATTTTGGCTAGGTATGAAATGAAAATGGAGTTGAATGATGAAATAGAAAATGGAAATAAAGAGAGAGCCTAAGGAAGAAACTCAAAGGAACATAGATCCATTGCTTTGTGGTTTTTCTCTATTATGATCAGGGGAATATTTGTATGCACTACATAGAAGGCCATATTTGTGGAACTGTGGAATAGATCTCGTGACAAAATTTTGAGTGACTTTCCTTAATCATGAGATCAAAGTATGGTGATTTTTAGTGGGAGAAAGAAGACAAATGGATTTTTCCAGTCCTAACAATGGCTCCGACTGGGGATGTATGCCCCCTGTGGGAATAGCAAGAATCCAGGTCTCTGGGAGAGTAGACCAAGTTTTTTATCTATTGCGAAGCAGATTCAAATTATTTTATGTCATGAACCGATATGGTTTTGAAAAAACCATGCCACAACTGATGGCACAAGGCCACCAAAAAATAAAGGCCCTTATTTTCCCCTGTCATACACCTTGTTTTTTTGAGTTCATCATATTTCTCTTGAAATCATCCATGCAATATACTCTATTATATCCATTTTCATTGAAAACTTCCAAAATAATATTGTCTTCAGTCAACCCCATGTTCCTTTTACCTTTCTATAGTTCATAATTAAGCATCATCTGAAACATTAAATCATCACGTGATACACTTTTTCCATATAAAGAGTACTCACTTCTAATGCAACACTTTTCATTACCCTTCTCACTGTCATGTATTATAAATCAACCTCTTGGCTTATCTTAAAAAATGAGAATACTCATTGTTCTCTTTATCATAAGTCTGCATAGAAAATATGAAATCATTATGAGGCCATCGATGCAATCTGGAAGAATAATTATGCTCCTTCATGTTGCTCATTTCATCATCTACACACTTCTCATATGTCTCTAGGGAGTTTGCCACATCAATATCTTCTAGGATAATTAGATCTGAAATTTTTTCCACCTCTTCCATATCACTAATTGGTAGTGACACAAATTTTGGATTCATACAATCATCATTTGAACCAACTAACGCTGAAAACATAGTATCCATGATGTGTGAATAAATATCATTTTCAGAGGCCACCAGTTCTAATTTATATACCTCCTTTTTAATAGGGACAAACACAAGATTTTGAGTAGCTTCCACGGTTCCATCATTATAGTCACATAAAGTACTTTCCTTGTCAAAGGAAATACATGTTGAAGATGAAATTTTTAAATTGTTCTTATACATCTATGTTTTTGATATACTATTGTCAGCAAATTTGAAATTTGTTCACTATTGAGTGAACATTCTTCTTCATCCATTTTACCATTCATGTACTCTTCACCTTTTTCATCATCACAATGAAGCTCAAGATCACCAAAGAATGAAAAATCAGATGCATTACTAGCATAGCCATTTGTTCCACAACTTGATATATCATCTTGGTTATTTGGAGATGCCTCTTCCTCTGAATCTCCATAAGAGCTACAAGCATCCCTTTGCTATAAATTAAAATCCATAGGATTGTCATTGAAATCTGGATTTCCAATTGATTCTTCATAGTATGCATTGTTCTCACAGTCATAATCTTATATGCAAGAGAGATATTCTACATCTTCATCCTCATCATGTAGGCTATCATAAAAATCATCTTCACTTGCACACCCATCCTTTATAGATTGATCACAGTCACTGCCCTCTTAATTATTGTAAGGTAGATTGCTCCTTTTTTTTCAGCTTGTAATGTATTATTTCCAATGCTATGCCAATGCATACAAGGCTGCTCCTCCATATCATCTGAATTATTGCTGATATATTCTTCAGGTAGTGTTTTTTCACAAGTATCTTCAATACTGCAGTCATCTTCCATGGTGGAAGATTGTCCCTCCATAATTTTGTCTTCATTTGGATCTGGAGAAACCTCACTATAATCTTCACTTGTAAATGTTTCCTCCATTGGTTGTGTCACTCAATCAGATTCTCCATACTAATCAATGATATCACTATTGTCTTTATATTGGCTCAAGAATAGTCCTTTGAAATCTTCCCATGAAGATATACTTTGCATAGGTAAGCCTCTAAACCATTTCCATTCATTATCCCCAATAGATCTTAGAAAACATTTCATAATGACATCTTCGGAATAAATTTGAAATTCCACAATGAAATCCCAAAATCATTGTACATGCTTATGAGCTGATTTATATCCTTCTCCATGAAATTTAGGGATATGCTTCACTAGTTCTCTCATCTTGCATTGTTAGAATCAAACATGCTCTGATACAATGTTAGAATTAGCTATGGACCAAATGGAAAGCACAAAGAAGAGAGAAAATAATACGACAAGAATAAACTATATTGAATGTCAATGATAATGCTTCAATGTGTGTACAAATGTAGTAGAGACCCCTTGGTTGTATAGCCAAGGTGAGAACATAGGAGTGCATAAGATTATGACAAGTGTCATAATCTTATGACATGAGACAACAATGAAAAGCTATCACTCCACCTAAAGTGGAAAGGTGATAATGTGATAACCACCACAAATAGTGGATCTACCACAAAAGGTGGAACCCTAATCACATGATATGTCCATGAAAGGTGGAGGTGATAGAGTGATAACATGATAAGTCCACCAAAGGTGGAAATTCTCCAACAACTCCTATGTGCTCCCTAAGTAAACTTAACTAAGGTGTAATTATGACCTAGGACAAGGTGCAAAATATTTAATTACACCAACACCCCCCCTTAAGTGCAACATAGGGAGAATGTACACAAATGAAAAAAATGCAAGATGGGTCCTGACAACTAGGCCATGTTAGGTACCCATGTACAAATGCAATGCAATCTCTCACAAATAGAGAAAAAGAGAAAACCCAATGGGACAAAACTCCTCCCCAAAAGAGAGATGAAATACAAAATAGAAATGCTCTTAATCATGAATGAGAAGGTAAAAAACCCCATGTGAGGAAAAAGACCCCCCCCATAAGAGAGAAGTAGAAGAGAGACTAGGTAGCTCCCCCTCAATGTTGAGTCTCTTGCAATAATGGTAGAAGCTTGACAGTGAATGCTAAAGATGACCCAATTTCGCTGAACAACGTTCCTCCCCTTAGGAAGAAACAAAACCAAGGATGTATGCAAGATGAATGATGTCTCTGAAGCATGCTCAAGTGTCTCCATGTTGATGCCGAAAGCTGACACACTCCAAACATGTGTTCTAGGCCACACTGCTGAAGAGTACAATCCAACATCTAGTAGAGAAGAATGTAGAACATGATCCAAAGAGAATGATATCCCCTCTAAAGAAAAAGAAGCCTCCTCCAAATGTTGTCCAAAAGTATCCACATTCATGCCAAACTGCAAAGAATGATCATGTAGAGAATGAACAAGAGGGTCAAAGTGTTCCCTCACAACAACTGAAGAAGGAGCATCTTCATCAAAGAGAAGATGGATGTCATCAATGATGTCCCCCAAATCTGCAAGATGAGACTCCACAAACCAGTCTGAAATACCTGTCAAGAAGCCATCTAAAGTAGCCATATCTGGAAGACAATGTATGTCCTGTTGCACTGAATCACAAGGAACCCAAACTATGGAATAACAACTATCATCAACTACAACAGTAAATAAATCTACCAATGCTAGATCACAAGAGTCCTCAGCCTCAAGATGTTGACTCATAGATGAAGAAGATGAACCCTCTAAATCTAGATTAGGAGCCATAGAAACTGAAGTATCAATAGATGTCTCTGTAGGAGGAGAAGGAGAAGGTTCTGTCTCATCAAAACTACCATACCTTTCCCAATCAGCAAGTGTTTCAGTTGTTTTATCATCAATAGGTCGAAACTCTGCAAGTGGAACAAGACAATCTGCAACAGGATCCTCTGGAAATGGAGGTTCATTCGAGTCTCCATACATCTCCCAAAGTTTGGTCATAAGATCACGAGGGATCTCAATACCATCAATGGACATTAGGATATCAATATCCATATTACAACCAATTAATCCCACAATATGTTCTATTTTTATGTCCCACACAAGTCTCTTCCATTTTGATGAAGGTTTAGGAACTAGTCCATAGAGATATGGAAAAAGATTGAGCCACCTACAATCTGTTAGGATTCCATCTCACCAAGACTTAAAGTTCCATGGATTTAACCTTATTACTGGAGGATGTTTTTTGATGCCCATATTAAACTCCTCAACTTAGTCACACAATAGACCAATCAAGAGACATAAACCAACAAAGGAAAAAGATTATCCCCCCACATCACTCAATCAAGAAACCCCCCAAGAAATATCTGATTTGGCACTTTATACTTAGTGCATTTACAATTGCCACTGCCAAAAATAGCATGGTGGACTTTGATCTTGGTACATGTAGATTTCAAAATAGGCCACAAACTCATAGTATAAAAATTATAGTAGATCAGATAAATCTTATCACACCACTAGAAATTACAAGAAAAATCATGCACTTTCAAAAAAAACGGCACTCAAAAATGTTACCGTAGGAGCAAGTTATGGGCTCCCAAAGTACCCAAAATGAACACGAAGCAGCAACACCTGTGAGAATCTGCAATTTCTGGAAAAACTAGAAGCCAAAACCAAAAAAATGATTGCACCACTGTGTAGAGCACGAAAAATTAGCCCAAATCAAAAAAAATTGCTCGAAAAAAGGAGCCAAAATGAGCAAGATGTGAGCATTTGAAAATCGCCTGCAAAATTGAAAATGCAAACGGGGAGGGGTTCAAAATTTCCAAATAGGTGTTGACATCAGCAATACAATAGCTTAAATTTGACGGTTTGCCACCCGTCAATGGAAAAATTGCCCTTGTTTAAAAATGATGGCCATCAGATGAAATCTGACGGAGGAATATGCTTTCGTCGTATTTTATTGCCGGCTGGATTGTTGTCGCCGGAATTTTCAGTTGACACCCGCCGAGAGGGAAGTGCCGCCGATTATGAATTGCCAACGCAGGCCTGTGGACTAAGGAGCTACAGTGGTGGGGCCTCCTACCCTTGCCATGCAGCAGTCTATGGGAGCGCACGTGGAGTCCACGTGGACTGGGCCATGGTACCCGCGGGTATAAAGTACGTCTGCAGACTGTACAAAAAAATTGCTTTTTTTTTTTTTTTGATAAAAAATTTTACAATAAGGTTTTATAAAAAAAAAGAATGTTTTTAAATTTTTCTAAAAAATTTTTCCAAATTTTTTCGAAAATAAAATCGTACCGTTGCAATGATGGCACCTTGGGGGCCGTACGACTCTTTGGGCAAAAAAATTTTGCCTCACCAAATGACTTGCTCCAATTTCGATGATTGGACAGTCAATCTTAAGGTTTTTGGCCCTTCTGGATGTGATGGAAGGGTCAGATTTGACCCAAAATGCTCCAAAAATGTAGCTACCTTATGGATCTGGCAACCACAATGCAACTTCAAACCCTCTTAGATTTGGCCTCGTATGTCTGATTTGGATGAAACAAAAGGCAAAATCAACTTTCTCGAACCTTCCAAATGCAATGGTGAGCTTAGATTTGCACCAGCAATCTCTGATATAAACTTGCAATAAAGAGCCAAAAATGGAACCTCCCCAAATTCGGTACCTCTCTTCAGAAATAGACTCTCCAATGGCACCCAACCCGCTCTGATACCATGTTAGAATCAAACATGCTCTGATACCATGTTAGAATTAGCTATGGATGCCAAGATCTATGGACCAAATGGAAAGCACAAAGAAGAGAAAAAATAATATGACAAGAACAAACTATATTCAATGTCAATGATAATGCTTCAATGTGTGTACAAATGTAGTAGAGACCCCTTGGTTATATAGCCAAGGTGAGAACATAGGAGTGCATAAGATTATGACAAGTGTTGTAATCTTATGACATGAGACAATAATGAAAATCTATCACTCCACCTAAAGTGGAAAGGTGATAATGTGATAACCACCACAAATAGTGGATCTACCACAAAAGGTGGAACCCTAATCACATGATATGTCCATGAAAGGTGGAGGTGATAGAGTGATAACATGATAAGTCCACCAAAGGTGGAAATTCTCCAACAACTCCTATGTGGTGGAAAGGTGATAATGTGATAACCACCACAAATAGTGGATCTACCACAAAAGGTGGAACCCTAATCACATGATATGTCCATGAAAGGTGGAGGTGATAGAGTGATAACATGATAAGTCCACCAAAGGTGGAAATTCTCCAACAACTCCTATGTGCTCCCTAAGTAAACTTAACTAAGGTGTAATTATGACCTAGGACAAGGTACAAAATATTTAATTACACCAACATGCATGGATAAGGATTTGGGTAGCCCTGAATATTTCTGAAATCAAGTTGTCTATACATTTTAAGATCCAATACCTTTATTTGGATAAGTATTGGCTATTGTTGTACTTCTACTTCTTACAATAACCTTGGATTGATATTGCCAATAGGGATGAAATTTCTTTGCAGATTTTGACATGAAGTGTGATATTGATGATGCTCACAATACTGAGTATATTCATGATCTTGATATCTTACTAATCTCTGACCATGAGGGACAAGATGAGCATTTTTGTTTTAATGATTGTGGTGAAGAAATGTTATGTTGTCTATGATATGCATTACCTCCATTGCCAAAATTCTCAGTTACATTATGTGGCACTTGTGGTCTCCAAGGTCTACTTGCATTTACATATTCATTCTTATTGTAGAATGGCATATATTTTGATGCATCTTAAACACATTTGACTCCTAATTGTAGTAGTTGTTTGACCAATTCTTTACATTCTCTTATTAACTATTGCCTTCTCACCGAAATCTTGACAAGAAATTTGCAGCAACTTTTTATGTTTTATAATTGAATGGAAATAGTATTGCTGTTCCAAAATGTTTATGCATTCTTCATCAATTTTTTACCAGAGTCGCCACCTACTTTTCCAAAATTAGGAAAATGAAATAGATTTTGAATTTGTTATTGGTTTACCCTAGCAGAATCCCCTATGAAATTAGGTCAATGCAAATGTGAATTTTATGACTCTATACCAACAAAGGCTTGTATTCAATGTTGGTTTCTCCCCAGTAGAGTCACCAATATTTTGGATCTCAAAAATGCAGGTTACAAGTCTGAAGAGGATGCTAGGCTCTATAATCAGACTTGCAACATTTTTAAACCAATGAACGGAGATAACCTATTCGGTTGATGACTCCTTGCATTTTAGGCTCTACTAGACCTAGGTGGGTGGACCTTAATAGCTGAAGAAGATTAAAAGGTGTATGAATTTGTTGAATTTATATATCTATCCATAGTGGCACAAAGTGAAATAGAAGAAATCTTGTTAATTACTCCTCCTAATGCTGAATTTGAAATGTGAATGTATGGATAAAATTTTATGAAATTCTAAAATGGAATTGGTATGACCAGTTCCTACTCCTATTGGGTAAATGGTGTCAAGATGTAAATGATATATGGCTTATTAACTGGCTACAATTCTAATTGTTTGGCAATTATACTTGTTTATACCTGGTATAAACGTGTAAGGATGTGACTGACAAACTCTTCTTATTGATCCAAATGACCTTTTCAAGATTAGTGTGATTAATTAAAAGAATTTAATCCTTCCTTGAAGGATCCAGTTAACTAAACCACACAAGAACAACAAATGTGCCTTGATAAATTAAAATTATCCTTGATATATCAATTTAAATAATAAGGAATTTTCAACCTTGGAGACAACCTGGTAATCTTATCAATTACCTAACTCTTCTTATTGATCCAAATTTTACCTCCAAACTACTATAATGAATCAAAAGGATTTTAATTCTTTAATAGAAATCAATTAACTTGATTACAGAAAACCAACATGTGTGTCTTGATGAAACTAAAATATCAACTTGCATACACAGGTTCAAATAATAGAGAAATAACAATGTGGAGACAACCAAGTAATTGCTTAATTCAACAAAAAATAGATACCAAGTACATGCCACCAGATTAAATCTTCTAGTCCATTATATTACTTAAAAATATTTTGCAATACATAGCCCAATGTTCTATTTCAGAAACTGTTTAACCTATCCAACTACTGATGATTTCCTAACCTACTTCTAATTCCCGCTTCTCCTCTAATTTTATTTGGAATATATACATTATATCTTCAAGAGTTGTGACCCTTCGTGCATCTTTTCATTGCATCTCTTTAGTATTATTCTTTTTCTTTGACAAAAAATATTTAATTAATTTCCTTTGGAAAATTAAATATTTTAATCTTTATCACCTCCGTGAAATTTAATTCAAAAATAATCTCCTTTTGCTGGAAATTTTCACTTCACTTTTCTACACGCATATATCTTCAATATGATCTTCAGGTAAAAATAATTATCGCTTTTATAATCTTTTGGTGAAAATTGATTCATTTTCCCTTTGAAATTTTTTCTCATGCGAGCAATAACACCAGATGTATCAATTCTTTAAGCTCTGAAATCTTTCATTTCACTAAGAAAATCTGTCATACTTCTCCTTTTCATGCCTCTTTAGTAATTGTTTACTCTTCCATTCTTCTCAGACAATCGGCGAGACTCAATGAGACTACCAATGATATTGGAGAGTCTCCTCGATGAATTATTCCATGCATATCACTAAATCAGGAGGACTTTACTCTATCAGGGACCTCAAGATGACTCTTGCCAATATCAATTATCTCACTGATGTGTTTCCTTTACATGCTTTGTTAACCAAGAAAGGTCGGTGTGAATTTCCCTAAGATTATTCTCATCGGTATGACTTTCATCATTGGAGAGACCTGAGGGGTTCAATCCGATCATACATGTCTCTCGGATATATCTTTTTCATCACTTTATTCATTCAGAAAAATCAGCAAGACTCTCCCCAAACTTCCTTCCTCGATGTGACCCAATAGATCGATGGGAATTGAGTGATTCATTCCAACTGTACAAGTCTCTCTGTTAGTTGTTCTCTTTTTTTGCCGGTGAAAGAAGACATGTTTCTCTCTGATGTGATTTCCGTTGGTGTGACCTTCATAGTCAGAGAGATCTACTAGACTCATTTTGATTCTAGATGTCCCTTCGATGTGTCTCTTCCTTCGCTTTGTCCATTCGGGTGGATTGACAAGACTTTCGCCGAAACTTTCTTCATTGGTGTGACTCATAAAGTTGGGGACATCCCAGTAACTCATTCTAATTATGCATATTTCCCTGATGAAAGTTCAATTTCTCATTTTTGCTATCAGTGAGATCGTATGTGTCTCTCCATGATGAATTCTTCGTCGGTGTGACCAATGTGATCGAGATGATCTAGAGGGACTTGGTTTGATTGTATAATTTTCTCTAACATAGTTGTTCACATGCTTTATCGATAGGATGAAATATGTTTCTTACCGATGGGATGTCTATCAGTACGACTTGTGAGCTCGACCTGATTTGAAAATTCTACTTTGACTGCTTTGCTCATGCCAATGGACCTACATCAGTGGAACGATAGGCTCTGTCCTACTGATTACGTGATCTTGTTATCTTTGGGACATTTTGATCATCGTGACCTAGCTCCTGTCTCCCTAATGTTGTTTAACTGGCATTCATGGGGTTTTTGATCGGTGTGACTTTGTGTATCTCTTTTCGACATACAAAAAACATTCAAATGAAGGATTTGTGACTTGTTGACCGAGAAGACAAATGTATGATCTCTCCAATAAGGCGCAATTATCCTTGATATGAGAATTAGCTCTCTTATATTTTGGCTAGGTATGAAATGACAAATAGAAATAAAGAGAGAGCCTGAGGAAGAAAATCAAAGGCACATAGATCCATTGCTTTTTGGTTTTTCTCTGTTATGATCGGGGGAATATTTGTATGCACTATGTAAAAGGCCATATTTATGGGACTTTGGAATGGATCTTGTCACACAATTTTGAGTGACTTGCCTTAATCATGAGATCAAGTATGGTTATTTTTAGTGGGAGAAAGAAGATAAATGGATGGAGGCTGGTGAAAAATGTGGGATTTTTCCAATCCTAACAAGTGGTATAGAAGAATTGTCCAATACTCATAGACTTTGCAATGTCCTGCAGACATAACTGATAATGAAAACAGGACACTAAAGTTACATGCTATTAAGTATGTAATTATTTACAATGAGCTATGGTGGAGGAACTTGGATGGTGTACTTCTTAAGTGTGTGGATGGGAAGAAGGCACTAGAACTCTTGCAAAAAATGCACAATGGGGTGTGTGGGGTTCATTACATGGAAAAGACCACTGCACACAAGGTTTTAAGGGAAAGATTATGGTGGCGTACTATTTTCAAATATTCTCACAAGTTTGTTAAAACTTGTGATGCCTCCCAAATATTTGTTGAAAATTTGAAACTCTTAGGAATTTTACCACTAAGGCTTGTGGTAGTTCAAGCCCCTTTCCAATAATGGGGGATTGATTTCATTGGAAAAATACAGGAAAATTTCAAGTGGAGGCCACTCTTGGATCCTTGTTGCCATTGATTATTTCACAAAATGGGGAGAAAAAATACCCAAAAAAAAGGTCGTAAGAAAGGTAGTGGTGGATTTCCTATTGAATAATATTCTCATCAGATTTGGAGTTCCTGAGAGGATTGTCTCAGATAATGCTATATGTTTCAGATATGATGAATTCCAAGAATTTTGTGACAAACATGGAATACAAGTTTCTTACTCTTTGCCTTACCATCCTCAAGGAAATGGTCAAGTTGAGTCCAATAATAAGAGCTTGATGAAAATCATCAAGAGAGTGATGGAGAAGAACAAGAAGGCTTGGGACTCCAAAATGAAGTTGTCTCTTGGAAGATAGAGTGACTGTGAAAAATGCTATGGATTATTCACCATTTGGCTTAGTTTAAGGCCTAGATGCTAGGTTACCACAAAATAACCTACTGAAGATGTATAAGCTCATTCAAGAATATGATGAAGAGATATGTGATGATATGCAACACAGGATAAATAATATGGTGCAATTGGATGAAACAAGGAGAGAAGCTCAGGGTAAAAATATGAAGATGCAGTTGCAAGTTAAGCATCTACATGACAAAAGAGCTTCTCCTCGAAATTTTGAGGTGGATATTATGGTGTTGGCTTGGAATGCGATATCTCAAGATAAGGGTAAACATGGAAAGTTTGAAGCATTATGGATGGGCCCTTATCTGATAGCTAGTTCACATGGGGAGGATTCCTATTTCCTCTAGAGCCTGACAGGTGAACTTTTTGAACTGCCAGTATATAGACAGTTCATACAACCATACTTCTCCTAAGTATGTTGTTATTCAATGTACAGTGTAAATTTTGTACTTTTGTGTATAGGTGTTTTTTTTTCTATTGTTTCTGGTTTGGTTTTACTACCTTGTCTAGGGAGCTCCTTGGTTTTTTGTCTTGTATGTGTTTTAACTGGTCTACTTCAACCATAGATTCTAGGATCTTGCTATGCCTGCAATAGACATACATCCCCAACCAGAGCCACTAATGGAACCCCTAAAAATTGTGTTCCATATCCAAAATCTTGATGAGTTAAGGGAGTTATGGGTTTTTTATCTCCTACTAATATAAAGGGTTTTATATTTACTCTAGTCTTATTTGAAAAACCCTTGGAGTATATAGCTTGGCCTTTGTTTTATTTTTTGATTGACTCCTTTTGTCAATCATAGGTCTTTTAAGTTATGTCTTTTGACATCAAATCCCATTGGGTGATCGACCCTCTGGTTTGGTTTTACTTGTTAATCATGATGGATTATTATTTTGCAGTTTTCCTAAGTCGAGCTGAATATTTCCCAATAATGAAGATCTTAAGTCCTTTATGTTTTGGTCATGTCCTCATTGTCCTAGGTTGGGTCCCTTTTAGGGTTAATATTTTTTGACATGTGTAGGTGCAGAAGCCCCTGAGTGACATGAAATCGATAAATAAAATCTGATTCGTTGCCTGCCTAGCCATTTTATTTTATCTTAAATTATTTTATTCATTTGGGCTCATGGGCGAAGGAATTGTGTCCCTGATGATTGGTGGGCTAGACATCATTGAAGAGGTGTACAGATGTTTGCTAAAGATAGATCAACGATTGGAGATAATTGAGGTGGTCGCATTTGGATCATTCCTCGCTGACCTGTTTTCTTTTCTCAGTTACTCAAATAACCACATAGTCTAGCGAGTGATTGCCAATTATCTTCACTCTGATCAGTTAGAGAATTAGTATTGTCAAATTTCATTTTGGTTAACAATTGATTGTGGGTGACGTGGATCAACCTGGACTACTCCCTACCATCTCATGTCGGCCCCATCCTCCCTGCCAGTTTCTCAATGGAGAAGTGGGTGTTTGTCATGTGGAATAACTTTAAGGACATGTAAAGTAACATGTGCATTACTAAAGTGCATATATTACATGTTCCTAAAGATATTTTAATCTAATCCCTTGATATTATATGAGGAATAAAGTTAGAGCTAGCTAAGTACTGTGTACGATGAGACTACAAGATTTAATCTCCACTGCTCCTCGTCTTCCCGTTGAAAGTTACACATGAGTTATGGCTCATAGGGGAAAGGGAAGACAAACACGTGGATCATGGATGAAAAGAAAAAGAGATGGTGGATCCCACATACTATGAAATTTTTTTTCCATGTGGCCTCCTATCATTTGGCAATTGTTGCGGTTGTGCACAGTCGAATGTTTCATAACAAGCTAATTAAATCTAGATCGTGGATCAATTAACTCATTGAATGAATCAATGTTCGGTATTCAAAATGAATTTGATGGCAATCAAGCCATTCTAGTTCACACGAGGGAGTCTTAATAACTAAAAGGACATTGAGCTACCAAAGTAATAAATTGCATAGTTATTAATATTATTCTCAAAAGAATAATTCAACAATATTAGTACACTTAATACACTCTAGGAGGTCATGCTATGTTTGCTCAACATTTTATCACATCAGAACCACCGGTTGTCAACCTACAAGAAAATAGTAAGTCAATTATCACTTTCCTTCTGGAATTATTGATAGGTTGTGTTTTCTCAAGCTTAAATCTGTTAGGGTTTTTTCTTAGTTTGACTATTAAAGTTTGGCTTTCATAAAAGAGGATTTTGTTAATTCTGTATTTGTATAATTCATGCCAAACCCTCATGAAATCCATAGGCCTTGCTCAATTAGACCAAAAAACCCTACTTTGTTGTACTTCTTGCATTATGGACCCTAAAGCAAAACCATCTTCATCTAAAGGGGACGCCTTTTCTCCCAAGAGGCCTTTGAATAAAGACCTTTTGGATCAATTACCACCTTCCACTAGCAAAAAACCTAGAGACCAACTAATTCTCAGAGGACCAAAAATAGCAAAGGGTCTATTTGACAAAAGAGGTTCTATCAAATATGCTAAATTACCCTATACGAAATGGGAATTGTTTTATGGTTGGTTCAAGAACATAAATATGGGTGTCCCAGTGCGAAACCCTTGGAACTGTGATTTGGGAAAGTTAGTTGTGCCAAATGTTTATATGGATGTCAACTTGCTGAAGGTAAGAGCTTCTAACTATGACCCAGTCACGAGGACTATCAGAACCTATGATGGAAAAGAAATGGTTAGAGTCACTAGGCAAGAATTGGGTCTTATTTTCAAGCTCACCGAATGGAATGATGAAATGTATAAGATAAATGAAGAATCTCTTAGATAGGAGTATGAGAAAACTAAGACTTAATTCAGAGTCCACATCTTACCAAGATTTCTAGCAGAAATTACAGGAAGAAAGATTGTGATAGGATCACATGATAAGGAACCCTTCCCTATAAATTACTTTATTCCTTATTTTAAAAGGACTTTCTATTCCATTTTCCAAATAATTGGTTATGATCATGTCTCTAGAATTCCATTGGCATGGATGTATATGGCTGCCCATATCCAACATCCCCATTATTGTGCAATATATGATTATGTAGGATTTCTTTCTAAAAAAATGCATGAGGGGCTAGTAAGATTAAAGAAAGGTGAATTTGGGGTAGGATGCAACTGGTACTCACTACTGATGCATATTTTTTTATACAAGGATGCAATGTATTTTGGATAGAATATTGACTTGGAAAGAAAGGAAAGTGACTTGGATTTTCTCATGCAATGTTGGACCACAGTCTTGGACAAGGATGATAGGACATATGATTATGTCACTTTCCAAAAAAAAAAAACTTTTGAATTAAAGAGAGCTTTGATTGTGAAGTTGCCCAGAGTTCCTATTGCTTTACATGATTTCTTGAGACCAAAGGAAAGAAGGCATGAGATAGGCATTGATCATAACTGGGGAGATGTTATTTAACTCCTTGATTTCACTATTTTTAAGAGTATATGGTTCTAAGGTAGCACCTCACTTGTTGCCAAGGTTTGTGCTAGAAAGAATTGGTTTCCTTGAGGTTATATGGAAATTAGGAAATGTTGAGAATGAACATTTTTTGAATCAGGGAAAGGGATATTTATTTCCTTTATACACTTATTTTTTCTTATTTTGTAATGAACAGAGGTGGTTGAAACAATATCATTGAAGTGCTCAAAGCATACTGCATGCAAAGGAAAATTGAGAGGGTTAGATATGATCCTAAAGGTTTTATGGCTTGGTTAAATGAGAGAAATAAAAGCTACAAATATGTCCACATTTTCCATTAACCAGAAGATATAATAAGGAATGTGTCTAATGGTGTGGATTAGGAAAAGAGATTGGCAAGGTGGATTGTATTTAATAAGATGCAAAGGAAGATAAAGGAGGAGCTTGATCTTAGGATCCTACCTAAGATTGAGGATATAATTCAAAAGGTGGGGCATGTAAAAAAATAAATTGATTCAATTGTAGGCCACCTTGAAAAAAAGGGGTAGTCAATAAAGATAAAGGGAAGGCTCCAATTGTTGAAGAATAGAGTGGAAAAGGAATCTCTGCTGTAGGAGAATAATCTACATCACTAACCCCTTGTCATCCTCCTATAATGATTTCAATAAATAAGCCTTTACAACCATGATTCAGAGATTAGACATCCGACTTGAATAGCCATCTTAACCATCATGAAGGTACATTTAAATTGTCAACCCAAGGACGTGAACTTGAAATGGGTCAACATAGTATGTGCACTAGCAACTTCAAAGTAGTCACCTTCATTTTACAACTAAGAAAGACTAATGCTGAAGGTAAATTGAATGGACATAAATTAAGAAAACTCTGAAAACTACTCAACAATAAAACTCAAAATGAACATGCATAACATAAATGAAAGTCTAAGCAGTAAACAAGAAACTACTCTACCCACTTTGGCTGGAGGAATAGTCACAAAATGGAATTCTAGTGGTTGCGGGAATATTCAATGCCAGATTCTTACTAAGTACTGAACAAAAGCTAATAATAATCTATCTAAGCTAACAAATTACTCACCAAGTGGTCCCCCTTGGATGAGTATCCTCTAAAACTATTACAAACTTAGATTAAACTTAGATACTCAATTCAAAATCTCATTTCATTCATTGGGAAATGAAAATACAAAAGAGTATGTCTGGTATTCTCAACTTGTACAATAACTTGGCAATCAACACCCTCAGAAGGAGGATCCAAACCTTAATTATCAGCTAAACAAGGTACTCACATCCCGCTAACTAAGAGGATGCAATTTAGGGAAAATAGAGAAAAGAGTGGAAGGGTGGTTACACATGTAGGGGAATCCATTTAGACATGCAGGCCCAAATGCGGAATCGACCACTATAGTAATTCCCGCATTTCTCAATGTCATTAAAGATTGACATAAGGTTGTTACATGTGACTGACATGGGAATCTTCTATTGTTGTCCTCCAGTTGACCTTCACGCACTTCCTCTGCATGACCAACTAGTGGTTGCGTTTCTCAACTAAGCATTTCCAATCATGTCTGCATGGAAATGTTAGTACACATAATAAGTGCATAGCTAAAATTATCTTAGAGAACATCCATCAATCACATGCAAGATTAATATAGATATTCCACATAATAAGTTAATATCATTAAAATTGGTAGAAAGGGAATTAAACCCAAATGTCTTAAGGTTTGAGAGAAATTATATGAAAGTGTCAGTCATGTAATATCAAAGTCCATGGTAATTTTAGTAAATAGACTATGGATTCTACCCATAACTAGCCCAAAAAATAGCCACATCACTCCCCCCAACCTAGTGTTTCATTGGTCCTCCAACAAGGGAAGAGTTATGCTTCTGCTAGGTCATGGCTCTAAAATCTTCAACTAATAACTGCCCAATGTCAATGTCTATTGTGGGTGAATCCAGGTTCTAGTAGAATCCTCCCAACCGGTTGAGTCTCCTCCATCTTTGGCTTTCTTTATCAATGTCATATCAGAATAATCTGAAATTTGGTATAGGCCACATGAGGATAGGTGGCTGAAAAGTCATGGGAAGCCATTCTTGCCCCTCTGTTCTCCCAACCTGAATATATCTTTCAATTATTTTTAGTGCAGCAACATAGCTATGGATGGAATGCGGTTCAACTTGTTTTAGCTCATCGATTAATGTGTTTCATCTTTGGGATGGGTATCTTCTCATAGTATATCATCTTTTGTTGTTATTTTTACCTCAAACTCACTATATGCTACCTCAATCCAAGCCATAATCTTGTTATCATAGCTTGGCCTAAAGAGCATTCTATTTTAGTCTGTGTAAATGCCTTTGGGGTTCTTGGATTCAGCTCTAATAGCCAAAGGAATATTGGATTCCTTCCCTTTATAAGCATTATATTGTTCACCCCAGCTAATCTCATTTTGTACCCATGACATATATGCTCTCAATTGCATGTCCCCCACATAAAGCAGTGGGTTCCAATCTTGGTCTTTACTGATAGCGAAATTATGTAAATAAAATTCACATAGTAATTTTTCATTTCTGGGGAGGCAATTCTATAAGCATTGAAAAATTCAATAGGAGTTTCAATTGAAGGATTCAAACCCGAAATGTGTCTTGATAGTTTAAAGGAGAAATACTTTTCCTTTAGGTGCAGAGCATAAACTCTTGGTGTTGTTTTTCATGCTACAATTTTTGGCACCAAGGTTGCACTATTATCCATCCACTCTTTTAGAGAGCCAATCTCCTAATTCTTGTCCTCAATGATTTCATCCTTCTCTTCAATTTCTTTTTTCAGTCTTTTCTTCTCCTTTTTCCATTCTTCCTCTTATCTGTGTATCTCTTTCCAAAAATTTAAAAATGTTGTATGAACTTTAAAACCAGGGGGATTATGAATTCCTACCAGTACCTTTGTTGATGCTCCATATAGTACCAATTGTATTGATTAATGCGGTCCAATAGGCTCTGACCGCGGGGGTACACTTTCTTTTTCCACTTCCTACTACATAGATTCTTCTTCCTATTCCTATGATTGTTGCAGGAACTCTTGATCTTGCTACAGGAAAACTTGATCTTGTTGCAGGAACTCCAGATTTTCTTCATGTTCTCAAATCTCCACTTCTTTTACAATGGAAGCAGGATTTGCCAGGGTCATTTTTGCTACTTCTTCAAATACACCCTTTTCTTTAACATTTTCCTGCCCCATTGAAGCCTTTACACTCTCATATGATGTCCTTTTATGCTTAGGTATTTTCTGTGAAGGCATATCAACAACAGGTGTTGATTTCTCAGGAGGGCTCTCATGTTTTTCTTCGATTGAAGGATGAATAGTGCCAACCTTTCTCTTTCTAGTACTTCACACCTCTCTATCTATAGGTTGTGTTTTGACTTTTCCTTTTCCCTTTTCTGCCCATGCCTTCATTTTATGTACCCTAGTTCTTAATATGGTCCCAAGTGGAACATCATCGTCAGAATTTGAGAAAGAACTTTTTCTTCCAGAGTGCTCTGTTTTTGAGGCACTAATTTCTATAGTTCCTTTTGCTATAGGAGGGGTCATACCAGCACTAGAGGTCGAAGCACTAGGGGTGGCTTCAACCATGCTTAATTTTCTACCAGACCTACGTGTCTGAGGTGAAACCCTAGGTTGCAACTGCTTAGGTCTAAACTGATCAACTTTTATAAAATCCTCTGAAGTCATTCTAGGTGTTGCATCATGTAGAGATTTTACAACCAGAAACTTAATTAGATAATAGTGGGAAAAATAGTTATCCCTACCTTTTTGAGTTTTCGTTTCCATTATGGAGAGAAAGTTGTATAAGATATTGGGCACATTCATCCTCCTCTCATGCCTCATATGACTCAAAAATTTGAAATGCATCGAATGTAGATTCAACAGTCAACCCTCACAAGTGATATATCTGATGATGTAGAAAGTTTCTTGCTTCTATGGATCAGGCAGAGAGAGTCTTTTAGCACCCTTTTTGTCAATAGTGATTGGGGGATCACCATGCACTGTGAATATAACCCTGGCTAACCTAGCATCTCTAGAAATAGGGTAAGGTTCACCATCATCTAGCAACCCTAATACTTCTACAATTCATTCCTCAATTGATCTAAACTCTAGCCCTTTCACTATGGCTTTTCTATCTAAAAATGTCTAGGAAAACTCCAATGCAATACCTTCATCAAAACCGTCCAATTTTAGAAAATAATCCAACTAGCCATAGTTTTGAAACTCGGCCAGGAACTATGCATCTTGTAATAAAGTATCATGAACAAAGGGATCATTTTGAATGAGTCCACCTTCCATTGTCTGTACTCAATCTCTTACTTTGCAATATTTCCTTTTGTAACTCTCGTCTATAAGAAAATTCATTTTTGTACACCTGCTAGCTGAATTGTCGACTGAATTTTTCCTTTACTCTGTTTTTAGCAATTACCATTTGCATTTCTAGATTATGACAGGGTTAATAATGGCAAGAAAGGGTAATAAAATTAAGTTATGATGAAAGGAAATGGCAGCAACAGTTTAGTGTCACATCACATATGCCATCTTTTATTTGAAATCTCAAATCATCTTAGCAATATTTATTGACGCAAACAATCATGGATTGACATATGGCAATATATTTCCATCTTTCGTACCACTCACCCCAACCTAAATTTGGAAATGTGTCCACACATGTGAGATGGCAATAGTGATTCATAGGGGGATTATGTGAACGTCCATACTAACATATAGTAATTAAATGAATTTCTCTAAAAGATAATTAAGAATGCAATTAATGTGCACATACCTGAGTATGTACAAACATGATGGCATAGAGGATTCATTGAAATGATCATGAAGAAAGTACCATCCATATTTTTAAGAAATCATTAAGAAATTAATGATAATGAAGTGGGATGGTGTGAGGTGGAATGAAGTGATGGGAGACAGAGAAAGGTGGTATGGATGAACGGATGGGCAGATGGGTTAAGAAATGGACTTCTACAAAAGGAAAAGTCTTTATTATGACAAGTACATACCTTAATTAGGAAAAAGGAGGGACACTAGGTCCACTACCTTTCACTACAGGAACTATGCTTGGGTAATGCATGTTGGATGAACAGCTGGAGGAACTCTTCTTTGGATGTTGGCTTCTGATACAATCTGAGATGATGCCCATTGACTAGTAATTTGAATCTGATAGGTTCAATGGTTGTGAGTTTCACAACATCATTGGGAAATACCTCAGAAATTTCATATGGCCCTAGCCACCTTGTCTGTAATTTTCCTACATTATCCTGATACCTTGAGTCATAAAGCAATGCTCAGTCACTTGGATGAAATTTCTTTTCATTGATAAATTTATCATGCCATTTGACTCTTTGATTCTACACTACTTGAGTATGGTGCAGAGCTGATTTTCTCATCTCATCTAATGCATTTAGTTGCATGATCCTTTCTCTTTGTGCCTCAAAAATTTCCATCCCTAATTCAACTGCAGTTCTAAGATTCTTGTGCTTGAATTCAATGGGCATCATGGTTTTCTTCCCATACAATAGCTCAAATGGTGTGAAGCCTATAGTTATCTTCCATGTGGTTCTATAAGCCCAAAATTCTTCTGCTAATATGTTTTCCCAATCCTTTATGTGAATATTTGTTGTTTTGGTTAGGATGGCCTCAATCTCTCTATTTGTCACCTCAACTTATCCTTTTTCTTAAGGGTGATAAGGAGTAGAATTTTTGTGCTTTATGTTATATTCATTAACCAATGTTTTAACAAGTGTTGAGGTAAAATGAGCTCCTTGATGAGTTACTATTTCTCTGAGTATTCCATACCATGTAAAAATTTCTTCATAAACAAATTCTGCAACCTTGTTTTCTCTTGCATGTTTCATGGCTTTGACTTCTACCTGTTTAGTTACATAATCAATGCATACCAAAATATAAGACTTGCCATTTTATGGGGGGTCAATGGGTCCCACAAAGTCCAATCCACACTTTTCAATGGGAGTGACTACTATTTGGGGATAAAGTGGCATCTCATCTTACTTGGTTGGTCGGCCCATCCTTTAGCATCTATCTCATTGTTCTTGTATATCTTCTTGCATCTTTGTGGAGTGTAGGCCAATAGTATCATGTGTTCAAAATTTTCATTGTCATCCTCTTGGATGCAAAGTGTCCTCCACATGGTTCATCATGGCATGCATGTAGAATATCATAGGTCTCATCTTCCCTCACACATCTTCTCATAACATGATCTGGTCTAGTATAAAATAGGCATCCAACTATCCATGAAAAAGGGAAATATTTTTCAATCAACACTCTTCTCTCCTTTGGAGAGAAGTGGGAAGGAACCCTCCCTGTCACAAGGTAATTGGCCATGTCATCATACTAGGGTGTTTGTACACTAATGGACTATAGATGCTCATCAGGGAAGGAATCATCTATGGCTTGACTATCTTCTGATGTGGTCAGCCTGGAAAGAAAATATACAATAGCATTGACCTTCCTTGGTTTGTCCATAATAGTTATATCAAACTCCTGCATCAACAACAACCATTTGGCTAGCCTTCTTGAAATCAGGGGTTTATTCATAAGATATTGAATGGCTGCATGATCAGTGTGCACAAGGATCTGGTAACATGTTATATAGTTCCTGAATTTGTTCAGAGCATAGATTACTGTCAGTATTTCTTTCTCTGTTACTGTGTAATTGAATTCATCTCCCTGCAATATTTTGCTAACTAAATAAATGGAATTCTCAATGGCTCATTCTTTTTGTCCTAGGATTGCTCCTATGGCATAATTTGAGGCATATGTATGGGTGTGAAATGGGATTTCCCAATTAGGTCCCTTAAGTACAAGAGCATGAGTCAAAGTTGTCTTTAAATCAGAAAATGTTTTGTCACAACCTTTTGTCCATTGAAACTGAACATCTTTAGTCAGGAGACTATACAGTGGTGCTACTATTTTTCTAAAATATTTGATGAAATTCCTATAATATCTTGCATGTCCTAGGAAATTCCTAACATCCTTTTTTTTTGTAGGTGTGGGAAGATTAGCAATTACCTCAATCTTTGCAAGGTCAACTTGAATACCATGGTGTGAAATGTAGTGGCCAAGGACTACACCCTCTTGCATCATCATGAAGCATTTCTCACTATTTAGAGATAGATTTTGGTATTCACATCCCTGCAGGACTTTCTTCAAATTTTCCATCGCTTCATCAAAATCAACACTGTAGGTGGTAAAATCATCCGTATAAATTTCCATGTAGTCAAGGGAGATGTCTAAAAATATGTTGATGACTGCTCTCTTAAAAGTTGCAAGTGTGTTGCATAACCCAAAGGGAAGAACTGAGTAGGCATATGTCCCCCATGGACATGTGAAGGTTGTCTTCTCTTGGTCTTCTGGTGCAATTTGAATCTGATTGTAGCCATTGAATCCATCAAGGAAAGAAAAGTATTGCTTATTCGCAAGACATTCTAGGACTTGATCTACAAAAGGCAAGGGAAAATGATCCTTCTTAGTAGCAACATTGAGCTCCCTATAATAAAACAAAACTTGCCATTTCCCTCTCTTCTTGGGCATAATTACCAATAAAGACACCCACTGGCTATCTAAAATAGGGTACATAAATCATGCATCTAATAACTTTTGCAACTTTATTTTGACAATCTCTTGTAATGCAAGGTTGATCCTCTTTTGTGGTTGCCTTATAGGTGTACAATCATCTTTGATATATATCCTACGAGTGAAGAGCTTTAGATCTAGTCCCTTCATATCATGGTAATCCAAAACAAATTATTTTTGATGGGCTTTTAGTAAATTTTTCAATGTCAACTATTGTCCCTCACTCAATTTACTATTGATATTTAGGTATTTTCCTTTAGACACCTATACTTGTGTAACTAACTCTATCATAGTTGCTTCATTAATAGATGGTACCTTAATTTCATGTGGCAGCATTGTGTGGAACATACCTATTTTTGCAGGAAGTTTGTTTGTTGAAAGAGTGGTTACATGAAGTTTGTTTGTAGAGACAACGGTTGTAGGAGGAGTGGTTGTAGGAAGTCTTTCTATAGAGATAGCAGTTGTAGGAAGAGTGGCTACAGGAAGTCTGTCTACAGAGACAATGGCTATAGTAAGATAGAATCGATAGAATTTTTTGCATAAGGTCTGTAGAACCAAATGCATGAGTGGATGATGTCTTGTTTATCTAACAATGGTTCTGAATGATACTAGATAACACTTCATCCTCATCTTGAAGTTGCAGGAAAGGAATTATTCCTAGCATCATTAGCTATGCCATAGAGTTAATATCTTCAGCCTCTTCACCAACTTGTGGCCATACAAAATTATCATCATGGGATGGTTGAGCAGGAGGATATAAAACAAGATTTTTGGTGTTCCTACATTAGAAATGGTCATGTCACCTGACCGACATCCAATATAAGCATATGCAGTTGCTAACCATGGCCTACCAAGGATAATGGGATACTCGCCAAGTGTATCTTTGGGAGAAAGAACCATGAAGTCATTTGGATATTCCCAAGATTCTAGAATCACCACAAGATCTTCTACTATGCCATTAGGCTTAATAGTGGAACTATCAACAAGATGCAGGACAGTAGGAGTGGATCTCATGCTTGCAATATTTAATTGTTGTAGGATTTCTTTAGTCATCACATTGATTGCTGCACCTAAGTCAATCAAAGCATTCTTTATATTTATCCCATTTATGATAACTTCAACCACTGGACTACCTAGATCATTACACTTGGGGATAGTTACTTTTCCAAGCATGATGTCAAAAAGCTACCCCACTACATGAACTATAGTTGGGTCCTTCCTTTTCCTACCCAATTTCTTAAGGCATGCTTCTTTAATTGCCTTGTCATAGATAGGGACATCTTTAATGGCTTGGAACAGGGGTATCTGGACACATATATTCTTTATTTGGTCTATAATATCAAAAGTGGTTTCCTCCTTGTCTTCTTTTTGTTTGGCCACTTCCAATCTCAGGGGGAATGGTGGTTCTTGGGTTGTTTGCTTGGCTAGAGCTGGTTTAGGATTCTTAGGTGCACAAGGCTGAATGGGATTAGTTAGAGATTCATCTTGCTCTTCCATAGGAATCTCAGTGATAATGGGGGTGGAAGGAGCTGACAAGGTAGTTCCTAAACGTATGTCACTTAAACTCACAACATATGCATGGAATTGATTTGGATCAGCATAATATATAGGCTATTGTTGTGGTTTATTATTCAGGTTTGGTGTGGAGTGGGCTAATAACTGAGTAGGTCTAGGAGAATTTGAACTTGGATTAGTAGGAGGAGGCATTATAGAAGGTTTTTGGGGTGGAGAAGGTGGTTGCATGTAGCTTGTTGTCTGGTTTGGCCATTGTTGGCCACCTTTGCATTGAGATGTTTGTTGCTAGTTTCCTGGAGGTGGCTTCCAAGATCCTTGAAATTGCTATGAACTCCCCTGAGGTTGCTACCACTGAGGTGAGGGATTTTGATAATTGGACCAAGCATTCAGAGGTTTAATCCAAGACTTTTGTGGATATCCTCCATATTTGGATGGACAAGGGGGCTTCCACTAGTTACCAAATAGATAAGAATTGAAATATGGCCCAACAAAAGATAGTGGATCTCATGGCATACCTTGTCTTGAAGCCCATGGCCTCTTCTGTGTAAAAAATTAGACTTGGTCTTCCACAGTCTAAATTGGTTTGAACTCAGGTGGGATCTGCTTATTGTCAATGTTAGCTATCACCTTGCATCTGCAGTCCTTCTTCTTTTATCTACAATGAGGGAAATATTATGTTAGTATTTCCTCTACCTCCTCATGTTTTTTCTTGGCTTGAAGTGTATCTAGCTGAGTAGCTATATTGTTGATGATATCTTGCTTGAAATTTTCCAGCAAATTAGTAATCTCCATCCTTGAGACTCCACTAGTGGATGACTTACCCATAGAGGATTGGTAAGCAGTTCCTTTATTTGAAGCCTCCCTAGAATAGTTCTAGCATAGCTTCTTGATATCCTCCCAGGGACTTGAGTGATATCTCCTCCAACCATTAGATCCAAGGCATCAGTGCAGCTTTCACTAATTCCTCTCAGAAAAAAACAACTTTTGTGAGTCTTCATTAAGTGTATGGTGTGGATATTTCTACAAACAAAACATAAACCTTGAATGAAATCCTCCTGGCTCTCATATTCTTTTTGTTGCATTATGAAAATTTCACCTCCTCTCATATCACTACCCCTGCAATACTCCTTATATTTCTAAAGGAATTTAGTCTTCATATCTTCCCAAGTCGCCACAATGTTCCTACCAAGGATCATAAACCATCTCAATACAACTTCTTTCAAAGAGGTAGGAAATAGCTTGAGTCTGTGGGAATCAGTGGTATAGTCATAGCTTTTGCAGAGTATATCAAACTCAAACAAGAATGTATCAAGATCTTCTATGACAAGTCCATAGAACTTAGGAAGGAATAAAGCAAGGATATTTTTGAGGTTATCTACTTCATTTTGTTTAGCAATGAGAAAAGGAAAAGTTGTTTGGTTCTTCCTGTTAGGCCTATCTCCAATTGCATCAGCCATGCCTACTTAATGAAATTAGAAAATAAAAGGTTCTTCAACTGGATTTTGATCTTCAAGGGAATTTTTAGAACTAGTCAAGTTAGGGAATATACCAGCAAAGGGATATGGCTCTTCTTCCTCTTCATTTTTGGGCAGATTTGGAAGATCTATTAGCTGAAATGGCTCTAGATTATTAGGATGGAATATCCCATAAGAATCTCTTCTTCTTCTATGCATGCAATATCAACTTAGTATCAACCAACTCACACAAATAATGGGTGGAAAAAATAGTGGATCATAACTTATAACACTAAGAGAAAACTCCAAAAATACTACAACATGAGAAAACTATCAATGACTCCAAAGGACTCCCTAGTTTGACACCATCCCCGACAACAGTGCCAAAAATGTCGGCCTCCTACAATGATTTCAATAACTAATCCTTTATAGCCATGATTACAAGATTGGACATCTGACCTAAATAACCATCTTAACCATCATGAAAGTACATTTAAATTGTCAACCCGGGGATGTGAACTTGGGAAATGGGTCAACACAATATGTGCACTAGGAACTTCAAAGTAGTCACCTTCATTCTACAACTAAGAAAGACTAATGTTGAAGGCAAATTGGATGGAAAGAAATTAAGCAAAGGTTGAACACTAATCAACAATAAAACTCAAACTTAACATGCATAATAGAAATGAAATTATGAGAAGAAAATATGAAACTACTCTGCCCGCTTAGGTTGCAGGAACAGTCACAAAATGGAATTCTAGTGGTTTTAGGAACAATCAATGCCAGATTCTTACTAAGTACTGAACAAAACCTAATACTAATCTATCTAAGCTAACAAATTGCTCACCACATAGGCCTCCTTGGATGAGTATCCTCTAAATTAATGCAAACTTAGATTAAACTTAGATACTCAATTCAGAATCTCATTTCATTAATTGGGAAATGCAAATACAAAAGAGTATGTCTGGTTTTTTCATCTTGTACAATACCTTGTCAATCAACTCCTTCAAAAGGAGGATCCAAACCTTATTTTTCAGTTAAAAAGGGAAGTCAACTCCCACTAATTGAGATGACACCATTTAGGGAAAATGGAGAAAAGAGTGGAAGGGTGGTTACACATGCAAGGTAATCAGTTCATACATGTAGGGCCAAACATGGACTTGACCACTACAGTAATGCCCATATTGCTTAATGTCATTAAAGATCGGTATATGGTGGTTACATGTGACTGACATGGGAATATTCCATCATTGTCCTCTAGTTGACCTTCTCACGCTTCCTCTGCATGACCAATTGGTGACTGTGTTTCTCAATGTAGCATTTCCAATCATGTCTGCATGGAAATTTTAGTATGCATAATAATTGCATAGCTAAAATTATCTTAAATAAAATCCATCAATCACATGCAATATTAATATAGATAGTCCACATAATAAGTTAATATCATTAAAACTGACAGAAAGGGAATTAAACCCAAATGTCTTAAGGTTTGAGAGAAATTATATAAAAGTGTTAGTCATCTAATATCAAATTCCATGGTGATTTCAGAAAATATACTATGGATTCTACCCATAACTAGCCCACAAAATAGACTCATCACCCTTGAGGAGCCAAAAATAAAGTTTTTTATAAGGAGAAAGAATAAGGAAAAGAAATTTGATGAAGCTTGTATTCCCACTCAGCATGAGGAGCATATGCCTCCTTCTCCTATGCCACAAGTATCTCCCTCATCTCCACCAAGGCAGGAAGGACCTGAAATTGTGGATGTTGATTCTCCACCACTTAGTGAAATACCACCTAAGGAGCCACCATTGAAAAGATAGAGGATTAAGGCTACTAGTTTAGTAGATTATGATGAAGACTTCGATGATGAAATTTGGGTATTTGAGCAAGAAATATAGGAAGGAGTGCCAACTACATCTATAGTAAGGGCAACCAGTCAATTGGGAAAAATATTGAGTAATGTTGATCTTAGAGGGACCAATGGAAGTGATGACATGCGAGTTGAGGCATGTACCAAATTATTGGATGATGACTCATTTGTGAAGACTCACACTTTCTTGAAGTTTTCCTATAGGGATAAACGAGATGAGTATGTAAAGAGTGTGGCTATAGAGAGGAGCCTTCATCTAGAATTGCTTGATGTTGTCATTAAAAAAGAAAATGTTAAATGAGATGAGAGAAAAGTTTCAAAATATGACTGCAAAAGAAGGTCGAGAATTGGTGAGAGCAAGTGGTATCTTATTGTTACCAGAATGGGATCTATCTCCAGCCATTTCTTTTGATACAATAAAAAAATGTGACAGACCACTCTATGATATAAAGGAAGAAGTTGAACTTGCATTACAAGGGTCTTATTTCAATGAAGAGTGGGAAGCCTTGGCTATATGGTCTTTAGCCTCAAGCACAAGAAAGCCATAAATTTTTGAGCCTACACTTGAATACAAGGGAGGCCTAATAATAAAGAGATTATCAGAAACATCGGCCTTAGAAGCTGCAAATTTTTTTGTTAATGTTGCATAATTCACTAGGGCCACTATGGAGTATATGACAACTGAGAAGGATAAACTTAGAACAAAGTTGAACAATTTGTTGGTCAAGTATGGAGATCGTTAGAGAAATAATATGCAATTACATACAAAAATAGCATTGTTAGAGGATGTATTGCAAAATTTGCAACTTGGAAAACTCAACAAGATAATGTTGACTCTCCCACTACTGTACAAGAGGATATATCCCCTGAATTTACAACTGATATAAATACTTCATGGGAAATTGTGCCATATAATATGGGAAGTGCACCTATTTTAATAGTAAAACCCAGTATATCAGAAGGGTCATAGGTGGAAGGGGATGTCAAAAGGGAAGATTTTCTTAGGTAATTAATTGAATACAAAGAAAGGTGTAAAAGTCATGATGAAGATACTTTTAAAAGAAACATGAGGATTGTAACAATAGTCTTGGAGTATCTGAATAGAAAAGTGAATAACAAATTAAATAGTATTCACTATAGTTATTCATCCATGGTTGATGCCATAAAAATGTTTGATATTGACAGAGAAAAATACATTCCACTCATGGAGGTCTAGATTCCTAGATAATAAGAATTGATATTGATAGCGATTGGGGTTAAGCAGGATTCCAATCCACCTCAAAGGTTTAAGCCTACCATGCTTCTAGTAAATAAGATTGAGGAATGCAGAGGGAATTTTGAAGAATTGGAGAATAGGATAAAGGAGTTGGTGAAATCCTTCCATGAATCTCATCATGGTCTTCTTCCATCCATCTTAAAGGATGATGACAGTATTAAGACTTTACATGAATGGAGAAGTGAAGTAAACAGTGCTATCTCAGATCAAGCTAGAAAAATCTATTAGAAATTTGATATAAATACATTGACAGTGAATATGGATAGGTTAGTCCATGCTGAGACTGTGTTGCTAGAATTTGATAAAGAAGCTAACCAGATTGTCACCAAGTATGCACATTATAGGAAAAGGGCTGATGAAGTAATGAATTTTGATTGGCCTACTGAAGAAGAATTCCTAGCATGGAAAGGAAGATATTTGGAAGGAGTGGGGGTTTCACACTAGGGGTGGCAAGGTAGTGATTTGAAGGTTTGAGGTCTGCAACCATGATGAATAACAAATAGATGGGAATACACTACATATCTTGTAGTTATATAGATTAAGATTGTGTTAAAGTATGGAGAAATATAGTGCATATTATTCAAAATTGATTTGATGACAAGGCTACAGCTGTGGGTCTTACCTTTTGTCTTTTTCTATTTTCTTTGTGCTTTTCCCTCTTTTTACTTTTTATGCATGGGCACAATTTTTGAGATAACTATTTGATTAAACCCATTTTGAAGATTGGACATGATCTCCTACAACAAATGAGGACTACATTCATTTCTTCACATTTATCTCACCTCTTGGGAGTGTGTTGTAACTGAATGGGAGAATCTTTGATATAGCGGTCCAATAGGGTTTTGACATGTGTACTTTCTAGCTTGAGGCTTTTTTTTTATCCTTCATTTCTATAAGAAGGAATTCAGGACCAGGAAGTGGGGGTTTGTTGTTTTATGCAATTAACATTATGAATTCTAAAAGGAATACTAAGCATATTTTAGAGTTTTTTGTCTTAAGTTTCAAAGTTCATAATTATGTATATAGTTTGGATAACAACAAAGAAAAATATATACTAAGAAATACTAATTTCATGGCTATTGTCTCACCTTATGCTCGTTTTATGAGTTATAAATGAAAGTAATCTAGGATGTCTTTTATTTGTTTCCATTGTTCACCAGTGGATGTTTAATTTCAATCTTGCTTATTGATTCAATGAATTAATGTAAATGCTTGGATGAGATTACTAACTCATAAGAATCAAGTCTTGGGATACTGATAAATAGTATTAGTCATGAATGTGATAGGGGAATGTTGTAACATAGTATCTCTTGAAATTATATGTTGCTATTTTTGAATTATTATCTAGTTATATAGGTTGGTTGTGACTCCATGCTTGGGATGAAGGCACTAGTTTGTGTAAAATGTTCATGATTTAGTTTATGTGTCGATTCATCAACTGATCACTTTTAATTTTAAATCTTTCATGGACACCATTGTAGTTGTTTTGTTTTTAGGTCCCACCTTCTCTTGTTTTAAGTATAATATGTTGATAAATAAGCCACCAACTTATTTAATGTATTAGGATCTTGAGAAATCTAATGAGAAGTATTTGTTATTCTCAATGAATTTCATTATAATTGTATGAATTCAAAGGTATACATTGTGGGATAACCCTCTTGGGTTTTAAAGAGCCTAAAGTGTAGGAGTAGAAGTTTTGTAGCTTCCACTCATTCATTGGCCAATCCCTTTGGAGTACTAATTATTGCAAATGGTAAATTCCATAGGTATTTTTGGAGATAAGTTTGGTTCTTAAAAAATACCAACACATACATCACTACATTTCACATCAATTTGCATATACAAAACCCTAAATTCCTCTATTAATTGAATAATACAACATTATTTAATTAATTCACTTTTAATCATTTTGACCAATTAGATAAATTAAATTTATTTAATAAGTCCCTAGTATCACTTTATTTCATCTTGATTAGTTAAATAAAAAATAAATATTTAATTACGTCACTAAATCACTTTATTCCCCTAAGTCGATTGAATTATTGAATCATAATAATTTAATTAACTCACTTTCCCTCTAAATTTACATAATTTGAATAAACTATTCAAAAAATAATCAAAAATCAAATCAAACTAATGCAACTTTTTTTCCAAAAGTCAAACTTGATTTGCATGAATGATATCAAGTTTCCACAATCCATGTAGCTAATTCTAATTATCGTTTCTCGATTTTGATTGTGTCTAAGATTTTTGCATCAATGTTTTGAATTACACTTCATGATCCATCATTAGGATGAAAAAGATCTAGAGGAGAAGAAATGATAATTAGTAGACCAAAGCAAGCTAAAATGAAAGAGGTAGGAAAAGAAGGAAAGGAGGGGCACGGGGTTCAAGGACAAAGAATACTAGGCCTAAAAGGAAAATAAGGTAGGGGAAAAACTAGGCTAGAAGGAAAACAACAACAAATAAATTTACACTCTAAAACTTAAACTAAAAATTAGAACCAAAAGATAAGAATTTGAAAATAAAGCAAGAGAAGAGGAAGAGAAAAAATTAAGAAACTAAAGAAACTTAAAGAAGACATAATAACATAAAGAACATATATTACTGTGTGAAGACATATATCAATATATGTTAGTACCTTTCTTTATATTATTATATGTCTTCATACATTTAAATTTAAGAAAACTAAATTTAAAGAAGAAGACAACAAATAAATTAAAGGAAACGAAACAAATTGACAAATAAATAAATTGAAATAAATTAAACAAAGAAAAAAATTAAATGAAAATAAGAGCATAGGTACAAATATAATAAATCTAGAGAAGTCTAAGAAAAATAATAGAGGGAGAGGCCAAAAATTAAGGAATAGAAATACATTTATGAAGACATAAAATAACGTTAAGACATATATTGCTATATGAAGACATATAGCAATACATGTCCATATATTTATTTATATTATTGCATGTCTTCATAAATTTGAAAAAATAAAAATAACTTAAAGAAAAGAGAATAAAAAAGGTGGTAAATAAAGGCAACCAAAAACTAAAAGCAAAAAATATCAAAATCAAAGCAAAAATTAAATTGATAAGAAAATGAAAAAAATTTAAGAAGACAAAAACTAATTAAAGAGACTGGGAAATGATAGAGGAAGAGACAAATAAATAAAAAATTGAAAGAAATGTATTGTTGATGGTGTTTTCTGCACAGCAACAACTCAGACAGAATATGATATCCTATCTCTCTTGAAAGGTAAATATCTATGAACAAAGAGATAACCCCAAGGTCTATAATGTAAAGTCTTGAAAATGCAAATAAAACAACTCAGGGATAATGTGAAAATGCTGGTAATCACAAAGGGACCTTACTACAAGCAAATGTTGAACTCAAATTTGTCAGATCTAGCAATATGTTGATACTTCAAATCCTAAATATAACCCAAATAATAAAATAAATAACAAAAGATAAGGGTTTCAAGGATATTTATAATACTAATTCTTATTCTAAGATTGACAATGCAAATGACAAAATGCTCGAAATGGACCAATCCCTCAAAAACTAACTCCTGTTTGACCCAGATAAATCTGCAATCTTATAGAAATAGTGCAATCTTCTAAGGTGTTAAAGATTTATCAGATTATGCATATTCATTCAAGACAACCCTATTGGAATTGAAATGAAAAAACGTTCATAATCAAACTAAGCATAATTTTAAGTCCAGGCTAACTTTGCAAAGTAGCTAACAATCAGCTAACTACAAAAAGTATGGACTAGAGATTGCTGCAAACACTCCAAGCATAAAACCATAAACATCATCAAATCATCTAACATCAAATAAAATTAAGCAATTTCAAAGATAGAATATCAAGAACCATGCCAGATAAAACTCAACACAAGAAAGGAACCAAATCACAATGTCTTTACTTGTATTAAATCATCCAAAGTGGCAACAATTCTAGTCTTCTATTACACCACTTTCTTGAAAGGTAAACTAAATTCTAACTCTAATTCTTGCTCTTATCATAATTCACTCCAATGTAAAATTGTCTAACTAACCCCTTACAAATGAGGAAAAATGTCAACCTTATAGAAAACCCCCAAGGCATGTCTACCAAATTAGGTTTACAATAATCAAATGGCCAAAATAGGTCGACCAAGAGGAATTCAAAAATAACATGAAATGTGCAATAAATGTACCAATTTCATCCAAGTCAGCCTAGAATCACCAACATTACCTAGCCCAATACATGCAAAGGAATAGGAGGAATAATAGGGAAGCACAAATCCCAATGAGGCGTTGCATTAACTACCCTCTCCTTTGTCTTTATCTTGATTCACCCTATCTTGTATCATCAAAAATACCTTCTCCAAGTCAGCAATAGGTGGCATAACTAACACCTTCATTGTTCTTTCCATGGACTTAATGCCATCCCTCAATTGCTTGACCACCTTATCCCAGTCCACCTTCTGGGTCTTGTATTTATCAATTACCGCAAGGTAGGTAGCTGCATCATCCAGTAGATGTTCGATGACCTGGTCCTCATTGACTGGAGACTACACCTCTCACCACCATTTTCTCAACTATTCCAAGGTTAAATGCTTTGGCACAAACTTCTTTCTCCCTATCATAACCTCAAAGAAGGAGATGCACTTGTTGTAAATTTTAGTCAAGACATCCTCAATCTGCCTCCCCTGTTTATGCACCTTCTTCAAAACTCTTTTCCCTATCTGCAAAACCTGAAACCATTCCTAGGGTTCTGGTGCTTTGGAAGAAGGAAGAATTCCATCTCCCACCAGCTTATCCTCGATGTATTCCATGATGATTCTAGCCTTTTGCAGAAAAAGATCTATATCTTCCTTGTCCTGGGACAGTACATTCTTCAACCAGTCAATTGACCTCATAGCATCCCCACCAGTTGAAAAATATTCTTGATGGCATTGTCTCCCTAAGTTTGCACTCCGTATAACCAACCTATTGTAACATGGGAAGTGACCCTCATATTTTCTAACTCAACAATTGTTTCTTGTGGTAGGAAGCACGCAACAGATGATGAGGAGCTAATGGATTGCAATGGTTTCATCAACTCTTGCAGATATATCTTTTAAGTTTGTCATTCTCCTTCTTCAGTTCTTGCTTGGTCTGCACCTCCTTCCTTAATCGGACAAGTATTACAACACTGGAACCCTCATATTCTACAATATCTTGTTCCATGGAAGCATGCCCTATATTGACAGTTTGTACATTGTAATAATTCCCAGTACATCATATTGATTCTTTTCAGGAGCAGGAGTAGCAATTTGGACCACTCTGTTATTTGCCTCATCTCTCTCAATTCTTGATGAGGGTGCAACCCGAGACACATAAAATCACATAGAAAACTAAGATCCTTATTATTTTCAAAAATGAAAATCTTACATGCAGAGGATCTCAAATCCTCAAGTTCTGCAATACATGCAAATTACAGAAAGAAACTATAGAAATTCCCCTATTCGTAGCATGCGATCTTCTTTTCCCAAAAACTCTCCACAAAAATCAGAAACTACCCCATAAATAGCCCCATTTCCTCCGTTTGGAGCCAAAAACAACATTCTAATTATGTACAAACTTCCAGAAGCCCTAACTCAACATCTAACCATTGGATCTTCAATGATAATACCTTTTCAGAAAGGTCTTGCGAAAATGAAGTGTTAGAAAGTGGGGCCTAAAGGCTAACCACTTTTGTTTTCCGCCAATTTTCTGGCCCATCCGAAGCCTTTAAGTCCCTCAAAATTAGCTCTGAAGATTTTGTAGGGCAAAAAGCAGAAACTAAAACTTGAATAACTTTTGAACCGGGAATGATCTTCACCTGATTCTTTCACCAAAGTGTTTATTATTCTATCTTGAAGCTTCCCTTAAATTTATGTCTCCTCATGCCTTCAAAATCATACCTGCTAAAAATAGCAGTCGAGCAAAAAAAGCAGAAAAGCAGTTCTGAAAGTTGGGAATTCTTCCTCGACGAAAAGGGTATCCAGAAATGAAAAAACATATACAAAACTCTAAATGAAGGTAGATATATTTTTGGATGATGTAGGATTACTCTTACACCACTAGATGCTCCTGCATCAGACACCCAGGTTAATTTGAAAAGTGACCCCGTCACTTCTCAGATGGTTGAGGAAAACCCAAACGGTCAATCTCTGCCTCAGACAATCAGGATGAATCTTCTACAAGCCTTCCTCTCCACTTCACCAGATATTCTTCATACTGCTTATTTCTGGTACTCCTTCCCACATGGCTATCCAAGATTTCTTCGATCTCCTCCTTTTCTCAAGTAGGTGAAGGAATACCACACTGTTCCATTGCTGGTACTTCCTCTGCGCCACTCTCGTGATATTCTATCAAATTTGCAATGTTGAACACAGGGGAAATGTTGAATCCATCCGGCAACTCTACCTCATATGCATTCCCTGAATCATGCCTCTTCAAAATTTTATAGGGACCGAACTTCTTCATCTTCAATTTGTTATAGGTTCTTACTAGGAACCTTTCTTTCCTCAAGTGGACCATCACTTCATGACCAATCTGAAACTCCTTATACCTCCTCTTTTGATCTGCCTTAGCCTTATACTGCATATTCATCTTGTTAATGTGTTCTTTTACCTTCTCATGCATATTCTTGATGTGTTCTGCAAAGTCTTCAGCTTCAGCACTTGTCTTCTTCTCTTGCTCCATCTTCCTCAATTTTGGAGCAGTCCTAGGACTACTTCCATACACAATCTGGAATGGTGATCTACCAGTGCTTCTATTGATAGAATTGTTGTAAGCAAATTCTTCCTGGGGTAAGATCAAATCCCATCCCTTTGGTTTATCTCCTACCAAGCATCTCAATAGGTTACCCAAACTCCTCTTCACAACCTCAGTTTGTCCATTAGTCTGGGGATGGTGTGCAGAACTAAACTTCAACTCTATTTTTAAATTCTTCCACAAGGTCCTCCAAAAGTATCCAACAAATTTTGTGTCATGATTTGAGACTATACTCTTTGGCAAACCATGTAGCCTCACCACCTCTCTGAAGAACAAGTCAGCAATGTGGACTGCATCATGGGTCTTCTGGCATGGGATGAAATGTGCCATCTTTGAAAACCTATCAACTACCACAAATACTGAATCATTCCCTCTTTGTGGCCTTGGCAAACCAAGAACAAAGTCCATACTTATATCCTCCCATGACCTCTCTGGTACAGGTAAGGGCTGATACAACCCTATATTCTAACTCACTCCTTTAGCCATTTGACATACCCTGCAACTCTGCACAAACTTCTTTACATCTTGTGACAACTGAGGCCAATAATAATGCTCATTGATAATGGAAATGGTCTTATCTCGACCAAAATGTCCTGCCACTCCTCCACTGTGTTTCTCTTTTATCAGGTTCTCCCTCATGGAAGTCCTCGGAATACACAATTGACTTCCCTTAAACAACATGCCTTCTTGAATTATGAAATCTAGCCACTTTGTCCTATCAACTATAACAGGTTCCTTGCAAGCTTTCCAAGCCTCTGCAAAATTAGGATCTTTCGGATACAATGTCTTGAGTTCACTAAACCCAACCACCTCAATCTGCATTTCTATAAACAATGTATGCCTCCTACTTAAGGCATCTGCAACCCTATTTGACTTCCCGCTCCTATGTTTTAAAAAAAATGTATAACTCTGCAAAAATTCTACCTATTTCATATGCCTCTGATTTAATTTTCCCTGACTACTCAAGTACTACAATGCTTGATGATCAATATACATAACAAATTCCTTCGGTAATGAATAATGCCTCCATTTCTTTAATGCTTGAACTATTGCATAAAATTTCTAATCATATACAGAGTACTTTCTCTTTGCATCATTTAACTTTTCACTTAAATAGGTAATGGGCTTACCTTCTTGGCTTAACATTGCTCCAATGGCACAACCATTGGCATCACAATCCACCTGAAACACCTTATTGAAATCTGGTAGAGCCAAAACAGGTTGTTCTGTCACCTTCTGCTTCAATAGATCAAAACTCCTTGCTACTCCAGTGCTCCACTTGAACTCTTTTCTATCCCCTCTCATTGTTTCAGTTAGGGGTGCACAAATACTACTGAAGTTTCTAATAAACTTTCTGTAAAAACTGGCCAAACCATGGAAAGATCTTACCTCAGTAGCAGTTCTTGGGGTAGGCCATTCCAGAATAGCCTTCACCTTCTCTAGGTCCATCTTGAGACCTTCTGTTGAGACAACAAACCCCAAGTACACTAACTCCTTCACAAAACTACACTTCTTCAGATTAATCAGCAATTTCTCTTCTCTTATCTTCTCAAAAAATCTACCAATATGCATTATATGCTCCTCCAGTGACTTACTGAATATCAAAATATCATCTAAATACACAATAACAAAGCTTCCTAGGAACTCTTTCAGTACCTCATTCATGAGCCGCATGAATGTGCTCGGTGCATTGGTTAGCCCAAAAGGCATGACTAACCACTCATACAGGCCCTCTTTGGTCTTGAAGGCGGTCTTCCATTCATCTCCCTCTCGAATCCGGATCTGGTGATATCCACTCTTTAGATCAATCTTTGTGAATTACTGAGCTCCACTCAAACAGTCCATCAGGTCATCCATCCTTGGCAGGGGAAATCTATACTTGATTGTTATCTTGTTTATGGCCCGAGAGTCTGTACACATCCTCCACTCCCCATCCTTCTTTGGTGCTAGTACTACAGGTACTGCACATGGACTCAGACTCTCTCGAATCAAACCCTTTCTCAACAACTCCTCAACTTGTCTATTCAACTCCTCATTTTCCACAGGAGTCATTCTATGAGCTGCCTTATTCGGCAAACTAGCTCCTGGTATCAAGTCAATCTGATGATTGATCTTCCTCATTGGTGGTAAACCCTCAGGTACATTATCAGAAACAATATCTTGAAACTCATTCAATAACCTAGAAACTTCTACTGGAACCTTCTCACTACCCTCCTTATCCATTTTAGGAATCAACGCATAACACACACGCTCATGTTTCATGCCTTCTGAAAATTTCCTTCCATCAACATAAAAAATTCTAGCACTACTGCATACCTTTTCTTCGGCCTTCTTCAGGTGTTTCAACTTATGGCAGACTCCATCCTTCATCAGGGAATAAGTGTTTGCATGTCCATCATGTACAGCTCGCCTGTCAAACTGCCACGGCCTCCCCAGCAACACGTGACATGCATCCATAGGGATGATATCACAGAGTACCTCATCATGATAGCTTCCAATCTTGAACTTCACCAGGCACTTCTCATTGACTAGAAGTTTGTGGTCTTTCTGCAGCCAGGCAATCCGATATGGATGTGGATGCCTTTCCCTCTTCAGCTTCAGCTTTGTAACCATTTCTTCTGACACTAGATTATTAGTGCTCCCACCATCAATAATGACATCACAACATTTGTCTTCACACTTGCACCTTGTGCAAAATAGATTCTTCCTCTGTTCTGGCTCCTTCTCTTCAGTCACCAGGGCTCTTCTAACCACTAGGGCTTCTCCCCTTTTAGCATCATCTGAATGCTCAGATTGAGCCTCCTCATCTACATGCGCAACCCTTGCACGACCTTCTGGCCTTTTGTCTGTCCTTCCTTGGTATTGTGGACATTCATAGGCTTGATGTCCTTCTTCACCACATCGGAAACAAGTTCCTCTGAAACCACCCCTTCCGGGTCCTTGCCCAAATCTTCCTCGTCCTCTACCTCTTTGATCACCACCATTTTGATCACATGGGTGGTAGAAGTTATCATTCCTCTGGCTTCGACTAGTACCCACATCTTCATTTTTCTTCTCATCCTCATTTCAGCTTCCAAAAGATCTTCCGCTACCCCTTCCGCTTTGACCTCCTCATCCTTTTTGCTTACTGTCAAATCTTTTGTTCAACTTCTCTTCAATTCTCAATGAAAACTAGTAAGCATCCTCAATGGTGGCCATTCTGACCAGGCTTAGCTCCTCTTGAATGCTAGGTTGTAACCCATTAAGATAATGGGCTACCTTCTCCTTGTTGGCCTCTGCATGTCCCGTTCTGATGATCAACTTGTGAAAATATTCTATTTATTCTTTCACAGATCTACTTCCTTGCTTCAACCCTTACAATTTCTTCAATAGATCTAACTCATAGTCCATTGGCATGAATTGCTTCTTCAGTTTCTCCACCATGCGATCCCATCTGGTGATCTTTCCCTTTTCTCTCTTATTTCTTTCTAGTTGCACCTCTTTCCACCAGATACTGGCATGGCCCTTCAGCTTCATTTTTGCAAACTTAACTCGATCTGGGTCCTCTAGTTCTTCATACTCGAAATACTCTTCCAACTCATTGTTCCAATCAATCAACTCTTTCGGGTTCAGACTTCCAGAAAAACTGGGAACTTCTAGTCTAGGTCTTTTTCTGATCTTCGAAATGGCCCTTATCAGCCGCATTTGATCTTGATCAATAGCTTCTTCTTCCTCTTCTACATCTGAATCTTCTACCTCTTCTTCATCCTCACTTTCTTCTCCTCTTCTCGGGTTTACCCCTCTTCTTAACTCTCTTTGTAATGCATTAATTTGTCTCTAGAGGGCTCTGAAACCCTCGGCCGCTAATGGATCTCTTCCACCAGTATTTCTGGCACCTCCGGCACCACCTCGCCTACCACACACCACTCTTGGAGGCATCTTGAATATCTTGAACCCACAACCATAGACCTGGTGTGAACTGCCTCACGATCAGTGATCTATCCACACGCTCAAGAAAACCCGCTCTGATACCACTTGATGAGGGTGCAACCTGAGACACAGAAAATCACACAAAAAACTGATATCCTTATTATTTTCAAAAATGAAAATCTTACATGCAGAGGATCTCAAATCCTCAAGTTCTGCAATACATGCAAATTACAGAAAGAAACTACAGAAATTCGCCTATTCGCAGCATGCAATCTTCTTTTCCCAAAAACTCTCCACAAAAATCAGAAACTACCCCATAAATAGCCCCATTTCCTCCGTTTGGAGCTAAAAACAACATTCTAATTATGTACAAACTTCTGGAAGCCCTAACCGTCAGATCTTCAATGATAATACCTTTTTGGAAAGGTCTTACGAAAGTGAAATGCTGAAAAATGGGGCCTAAAGGCTAACCACTTTCGTTTTTCGCCAATTTTTGGGCCCATCTGGAGCCTTTAAGTCCCTCAAAATTAGCTCTGAAGATTTTGTAGAGCAAAAAGCAGAAATTGAAACTTGAATAACTTTTGAACCGGGAATGATCTTAGCCTAATTCTTTCACCAAAGTGTTTATTATTCTGTCTTGAAGCTCCCCTTAAATTTCTATCTCCTCATGCCTTCAAAATCATACCTGCTAAAAATAGCAGTCGAGTAGAAAAAGCAGAAAAGCAGTTCCGAAAGTTGGGAATTCTTCTTCGACGAAAAAGGTATCCAGAAATGAAAAAACATATACAAAACTCTAAATGAAAGTAAATATATTTTTGGATGATGTAGGATTTCCCTTACACCACTAGATGCTAATGCATCAATTCTGGAAATAATGCTAGCTTTCTTCTTTACCTTTTCCTTTCCTATGTTCGCTAGTAATTCATCTCGATTGGGAGGAGTATCATCCACCACAATTCTTTTTCTATTCAACTCCTTGTCCAACCATTCTGGGATTGTGGGATCTGATTGTACATCATCTTGCCCCACTGCATCCTGTTGAACCTTGGATGCATCTTCATCCAAACTTTTCTTCTCAAGAATCTTCTCAGTTGTATCTTTTTTTCCTTTGTCATGCTCCCCATTTTCATGTACTGGTGAGGGAATCTTAGCTGGTATTTCCTCCTTCTAAGGAGGTCTATCCTCATGAACCTCTACAGGTAAATCCCCATAAGCCACCAAAGGAGACAACATAACTTTCTCCATTTCAACCTTAGCATTGTAGAGTTCTCCCTATTGGAATTCTTCTCCTTCCTGATCGTGGGTATCCCCGACATCCTTTGGTTCATCTCGCACATTTGAAGTCTTATGAGAAGAAGGGACATATTCCTGTTCAATGACAGGAGAAGTCATGGGAACACTTGCCTTTGGTGCACCATCCTTGGGAGACAGAGTCCTTGATCTCTTGGTATACACCTATGTCTTCTCTCACAAGCTCTCTACCTCTACCACCGGGGGTTCAAATTATTTATTTGCCTTAGATTTTTCCTTCTCCTTCTATGAAAACCTCACAATTCTCCTTTTCTTGGGAAAAGGGACACCAACATCCCCTTCTTTTTCTTCTTCGTCTTTCTCAACCTTTTTCTTCTTTGAGACATGTTTCCTTTTCTTGGCTATAGGATTTCTTTGTTTTACTGCCTCCTCTGCCTAAGAATCCTTAATTTTAATCTTGAAAGGAGATCTCACCTTGGTTTTACCTTTGGGTTCTTATTGAGGTGATTCTTTAGAAGTAGAGTGAGACTCCAAGTCTCCCACTAGATCATAGGTGCACTGCACACCCTCACTCTCCAACTCCAATATCCTATGCTTGAGCCATAGCTTGGTGTACTTGATTATTGGAGTCGTGATTTCTTCTAACTCTGTCTTCTCTTCCTCCAACCAATCCACCTCTCCAACTGGCTTATCCTTCACAGCTTCAAAGTTATGGCCTTGAACCAAATTTCCATCCTCAACCTGATCTAGAACGGCCTTTATGTTGTATAGCCAGACCAAGTTCACTAGTATCCTGGAGAACTTCTTCCTTCTGACTTCAAACTCATCACTAATGTTAGCCCAATAGTCTTCTATGTCATCCTTGTGACTGTACTCTCTGTTGGCCTTCTTTTGTGCTTCACCAGTTATGTCAAATATAGATCTCTTGGAATGGAAGGAAGGACCGAGAGTATTGATCTCTTCTTCAGAAGCATGGATTGAGTTGATAGAAGGGCAAGCCTCACCACTACCTATTCTCAAAGGAAAATCACCACCAAATCTGTTCTTGTGCTTCTCCCTCTTCATAATTACATCAAAGTCACATATCTGCCTTGTGATCTCCAAGATTACAATATGATCCATGGGGTACTTAGTGAGTCTATATGGAGCCCTCTAACAGCCATGAATTTTGATGTATGAAAAGGTGGGAAACTGGATAAACTAGACTCCAAACCTCTTGATCAATTCCTTGGCCTTGTTTGAAATTTGAACATGCTCTAGATCCTGTAGTAGCCTAGTGATGTACATAGTGAATGCATCATTCACCCATCTACAACTTGTGCCACCAGAGTGTAATTGTGGGTACACTTCATAAATTACATCCTGCCCAAATACACCCCTTGTTCTTAGTCCCTTGTATGGGTGATACCTTGCAAGTGCATACACCAAATAGGAGGTCATTGTGAAGGTCTTTGTCCATGAAACATTACACATCTGCTCATGTATCATAGAACTTATAATGCCTGCCTAGTGGTAATCCATACCCTACTTTGTCCTTGCGATGACATGGAACATCTAATTATAAAGCATTCCTGCACTTTTCAATCCCACTACTTTGGTGAGGAGTGTGATAACATCATAGTATTCCTTCCTAAATTTAATTGTGAACAACTGCTTAGGTAACTTGGAGAAGTGGGACTTGGGTTTCTCCAACCAAGAATTGATAACCTTCTAGGATTTTATGACATTCTCATCATAATACTTTTTTGCTACATCCATATCAAAGGCCACGACATGAGACCTATCAGGCATGTTAAAGGCTTGAGCAATGGACATAGGATTAATATTTTCCACAATTCTTCCTTGAGGACCAACTATCCTTTGTGTGCCCTTGTCATAGTGCTTGGCACATTCAAGCTTTAACTTGTAACACTAGACTATAGAAGGAAATCCAGCCACATGTGCCAACCCAAACTCCAATGTCCTTTTGGTCAACAGGGAGATATTTTGTGCTACCATTCTTGCCTTAAATTCCTCATAATCCCATAGCCCAACGTTTGTATCAGTGATCCCTGACCAAATGGAGGTTAGCTTGCTCTCAGGGAATCTGCTCTTCAAATCCATCTTAACTCTTCCTGCTTGGGAGATAGCTGAGCCCTTAGGATTGGATTTATTCCCTTACCCTTGCTCTGCCCAGCAATAGCCTAACTTGATTCTACCTACATACAACAAACACACCAAAATAAGATCCATCATAGCATAAAGTTCAATTAGATCCATGACAAATGATATACTCATTCCTTAAGAAAATACCTTAATGAGAAAAATCCCCCCAAAACCCCATAAGAATCACTTATTTAAAAGCTTGGGTTTTCACCCCTCTCGTGGAATCCGGACTGGAGAGGAATTCCAGGAAATTCTAGACCAGGCAAAATCCAGTGAAATGACCACAAAAAGACATCCAATCCATCATTTGATAAATCAAATTAACCAAGAAATCACATGATACATTTTAGAACAAGTTAAATCAATCATGAAATGCATATTTATTAACCAAACTTTCATACATTCTTTCAATTCTCCATTTTCAATAAAATCTTGAGGAAATCTATCAGGGACGGAAATCCACAAAAATGACAACAATTTGCAAACTCTGGGAAAATGAAGGGACCAAGAAATTTGGGGAAAATCCCGAAGGCATGGAATTTTGCAAAGTCAATGCAATTTTCACACTTTGAGCCCATTTTCAGGAAATTGACAAGGCAATGGATAATTTGGGGAAATCCCTAGATAAAGGAAATCTGCGAGGGACTTGAAAACCCAAAATCTTTGACTTTGTCAGGATTTCCCCTAGATCAATCAAAAAATTAGGAAGTTAGAGATTTCTCCTAGGATTCAAATTGATTATACTGCAAGATAAACAATCTAGGTTTGAATTGATCAAAATAAGGATCCACTCCACAAGAGGGAGGATTTCAATGAAGGAAACCCTAGGAAATCACCATGTCAACATAGCTCAGATCTCGATTTGTTATTTTCATTTTACTTTTTTCCCACACGACTCAACTAATGATAGGGTGATTATCAAATTGGATGATAGCAATAAGTCGCACTCCACCAGGACATAGTTTCTTCACAAGTCGGGGAGTTTCAAATTAAACTAGAGCTCAGGAGAGGGAAGCTCAAAATTAAATAAATAGAGGAAAAACAATGGCAAACCTACCTGAAATACAATCATGCAAAAGGAGAGGAGACGCAAGCCACGAGGAAGGGCAACAAGCCAACAATCGGAAACCCTAGCACTACTACCAGACCATACCACACCGATATCCTGACTCAAAGTATATACCCACAAACCTTAAAGTAGATTCAATTCATTCATCAAAAGGTAGGGTATTATGTACATACCATGAGTACAAAGAAATCAAAGTAGTGACATTCGACAAGAGAACCAGAAAATCAGGGTAGAAAGCAAGTGATCACTAGAGAGCTCGATTGCAACCCTTGACCACAAGCTCACATGCACAATTCAGCAGCAACAATCCAAAATCAAACTCCTCAAATCTCATAATAAGGAAAATGACATAGACCTCCTCATAAAATGAAAATAAACTCAATAAAGGTGAACTGCAAGAACATAAGAGGCACATTAATGCATCGATAAGACAACAAACCCGGTGTTCTGAAGGAACAACAAATCTCGAGAAAATACAGTCTAGGCAGAATTTCGTGAAGTCCCAAAATTTACGGAAAATAATTCAAAGTAGCCTCTATCGGGTTTCGACGGTGTTTGGGGAATTCTGCCCCAGGGGCATTTTCTCAAAAATAGAGAAAAACCCGAAATAGATCCCAGAATGTAGAATTTTCAAAGTGCCTCCCTCAAGGGGCATTTGCACAAATAGGATAACCAATTGGAACATGCCAGAACAACCAAATCCCAAAAACCAAAGGGGCGAAAAGACCAAGAACGACAACAAAAATAGCAAGAAAGAGGATCCCTACTTTCAATGGGGCGTGTGTGCAAAAAGTGCACAACATGTATGAATCCATATAACATAAAAGAATATAGCAATATATGTCATCTTCTTATATTATATGTCTTCAAAAAAAATTAAATATAAAAGATAAAATTACTCAAAAGGAATAAAGCTATTAATATATGAAGACAACCAAAAAGTAAAAGCAAAAGAAAGAAAGAAAAATAATAGAAATAACTAAATAAGAAATAAAAACACCAATGATGTGAGGAATTAGAAGAAGACATATATTAAGAAAAAGAAAGAAATATAAGAAGACAACGAATTAAGAAAATAAATGATCTAGAGGAAGAGACAAAAAATTAAGAAATTGAAAGAAAACTATGAAGACATATAATGTAAAGACCTAAATTGCTATATGAATAAATATACCAATATATGTCAATATCTTTCTTCATATTGTAATGTCTTCATAATTTGAAAAACTAAAACAAAATAAAGAAATAAGAAAAAAGCTAAAAATAAAGGAGGCACCAAATAAATAAAAGCAAAGGAAAATAATGACAAGAAAGCACAAAAAAAAGAATAAGAATATGGAAGAAACTTAAGGAGAAAGAAAAAAGGCAATTAAAAATTATTTCAACAGGATAAAACAAGAAAAAACTAGAGAGCCAGGAATGGTGGGGGGGGCAACCACAAAAGGAAAGGGAAGGAAATGGAAAAACACAAGCTAGATGAATTAAAGGAGGAAAGAGGGAGAGAAACCACAAGGCAAAGGGGGAGAATTGAGCTACAAGAGCAGGAGATAGGAAGGAAATAAAAGCAAGGAAAAGGCACCACCACCAGGGAATAAATGTGACCAAGTTCATCGATGATGGAAACTACTTAGTTTGGACAACAAGGTTTTCCATGAAAGGCTGAGACTCCACCCATCGTCTCGATTAAGGTTGATGGGGTGATTGTTAATCTCAATGGCTTCCAATAGTTCCATTTTGAGTAAGTTGTCTTCTTTGTATAAAATTTGTGTGCTTTCTAAATAGATGTGGTGTTTAGATGAGGTGGAGTGATCAACAAGAGCTCATTTAAGGATTTGTTCATGGTTGATGTCAGCACAATGTTCTTTGATTCTTGTGTTGAAGGAATGGCATGTTTTTTCTATATAGGGGGTGCCACATGAACACAAGACCTTGTAGACTCCCAAGTCAAGGAGAATATCCCGAGAGTCTTTGAGAGAGGAGATGTGATTTTTAATGATCGAACAAGGGTCGAAAGCACATCTAAGACCTTTTTTGAGAAGGATCTTGGAGATTTTTGGGAGATACCTTCAATATAGGGAAGGGAAGTAATAGGGAGGACCTCAAGTTTGGAGAGGATGGAATTGGAATAGAACCTCCCCTTAGCTTGGTTGAGGGATTTGGAAATTTTCTTACTGGAATACCCATTCAAACTAAAGACCTTGCAAAGATGGGATAACTCATCATTCAAATTTTCCTCATCACAAATTTGATAAGCCCTCATAGCTAGAGTTTTGAGGACACCACTTTTTTTGCTAGGGTGGTGATGAGAAGAAGCATGGAGGTAGAGGTCAGTGTGGGTTTCCTTGCTAAAGACTTGATGACCTAGAGAGCAATCTAATTTTTTGATGAGTAAGATATCAAGGAAAGGAAGTTAGCCTTCAGATTCAAGGTCCTTGATGAAGGAGATGCAATGGGCTAAACTATTGAGATGGGTGTGGAACTCTTCTAACTTTTGAGGGCCATGTGGCCAAAAAATGTTGGTGTCATCCAAATAATGTTTCCACCATCTCGGCTTAAGGGGGAATGAAGAGAGAGCCACTTCTTCAAAATGCTACATGTAAAGGTTCGCTATAACAGGAGAAAGAGGATACCCTATCGCTACACCGTTAGTTTTCTCATAGATAACACCTCGAAAAGGGCAAAGAGTAGATCTTAAACATCATTCAGTAAGGGAGGAAATCTTATCATTTAACTTCCACTTTACAATCTCAATCGAGTCATGGATGGGAGCCTTAGTTAAAAGAGAAACAACATCAAATCTCACCAAGAGGTCGTTGCTTTCTAATTTGACATCCTTGATGAAGTCCACAAATTGGGTGGAATCTTTGATCTATGAAGATGACTTTCCCACAAGAGGAGAGCTGAGCTTGGAAAGGAAGGAAGATAAATAATAGGTAGGATAACCTATGGTGTCCACAATGGGTCTCAATAGGACACCCCCTTTATGAATTTTCGGAACACCATAAATATGAGGTGTCAATTAATTAAATTAATTAATTAATCATTCTCAACCACTTTTCTAATTGAGTAAATTTTGATCCCCTGGTTTCTCACTCTATTCCTAATTGATCAATCTAAACCCTAACTGATCAATCTAATTCCTAACTAATCAATGTATCTCTCAATCCCATAGATTATTCAATCTATTTCTTCAATCACATAAATTGTGCAATATACTTTGTACAGATCATTCATGTATATTTCCTCTCAAAAATCTTCAACCATTAATATTGATTCAACATTATTTAATCTTGATCATCCATTTCAAATCATAATTTCTATATAACAAACCTCTTTCCTTACAAAAATGGATTGAAGAATCAACCTATACAGACAACAAAGTAATTCCAAAACACCATTGTTAAAGCTTCAACATACCTTCAATCAACCATTCATGGATCATTCTTCAAGATTTTGTACATGAACTATGGAGGCTTCGTAGTGATATGAGAAATCACATCCTTGTGAATATACTCCAATATGAGATGGGTAATGGTTTTGTTATTGAATCCAGTTGTTTTTTATGCATTTCATTTACATGTTCTTGAATTCAATATTATTAATTGTGAATTTTTTAAGTGTAGGAATAGATCTAGATTAGTTGTTTGATTTAGATTATATTCTACTTCAATTGTGTTTATCTTGTCTAGACTTCTATGATTTTTTCCCCCTCACACAATATTTATCTATTTCATACAGAGTGCATTATAGAAAGAGAGGGGGTTTTCATAGCAAGGGGTCTTATTTCCACATCACTATGGATGAAGAAGATATCTCTAAGTTGTTCTACAACCATCATACACACGATGTTGCACTCAATACCCTCAATGACCAAAAAATCACTCCTAACCTCTAAATCTCCATCACTTCAATTTCTCAACATACTTGAAGTTGAAATTACCATTATGCAAATGATTAGTGATGAAGTTGATTTATAGAATTGAAAGAGAAAACTAGTGGAGTTCACTTGAAAGCAATTAATGTTAAGAGTACATCCAAATTGCCTCAAACTCAATTTATTTGACAAGGTGATGTGATGGGAATTTAGTAAATTATATTCAGGCATTGATGAAATCCTCTACATTTAAATAAGTTGCATGGAAACAATCTTAGGTGGCATGCCAAAAATCACCGAAAATGGAAGGTGGTGGATGTTTCGTAGGAGTGTATGCCATGGGGCCTACTTATAGCAAGTATAATTTCACTCCTCCATCATATCAAGTAAAAATGGTGATGCAATCATAACCACCCTTAAAAATATTCATTAATGACTACATTGTCATAATCTGATAAGAATTAGTTGGTTTTCAATCAACCTTTTTATTTAACTAGATGACGGTTAACATTTGAGAATCAGTATTCAATAAATCACAATCGTTGTGAAGTTAAATTTTAAATATTCCTTAGTTGGATGTTGTAGGGGTCCAAAATTTTGATTCGCCTTGCACTGTGATGCATGAGTGAGAAAAGATCATAATCAAAGGATCAATTTTTTAATTTAATATTTTGTTGTGAATGTTTATTGTTTGTTTGTAATGTATTTTTGAATATAATTCTTATGTTTATGAATATAAGTCTATGATCTTACTATTTTACTTTATGTTGCACCAAAAGATCAACCTATCACTGCCTAATACAAGATTTAGTTAAGAACCACAAGAGGCGGTTAGACCATGTCACAAACCCAAGCACTAGTGTTGCAAGGAAGACCAAGGGTCACACCTTGCAACAATCCCCCCTAGCACAAGCATGGGGTTTGAACCTGTGACCAGCTCCGATACCAATTGTTGGACTTGTCATTGCACGAAAATATCAACCTGTCAATGCCAGATACAAGCTTCAGTTAAGAACCATAGGAGGCGGTTAGACCATGTCACAAACCCAAGCGCTAGTGCTGCAAGGAAGACTAAGGGTCACACCTTGAAACAATTAGATGTTAATTTTAATATTCCTTCCTTGTTAGGATATGTTATTTTGTGGCATTTTATTCATTTATTTACAGTGAATTTTAAGTTGCAAGTGAGTCAATTTAGCAAGCTCTTAATAATATAGTCTATGAGCTACGATATTGATTAGTTTCTAGTCTAATTTCTAGTATTAAAGTTTTCTTTAGTTCTAAAGAAATTTCTATCACATCTATCTTCCTAGCTATGAATAGATGTTAGTTTTCCTTTCCTAATTTTTGGTTAAAATCATACACCATTTTCATTTTAAAAAATTTAAAATTTTTATCATAAGAGGGATTTGTACCTCAATTAAAATTGAGAGGAAGATCACCAATGCAATGGTAGTCTCTCCAACTATTGTTGATTGATTAGTCCCTCTTTGGGAAATATAGTTATTTAGAGTTAATTATTAAAGGATAAATCTATCAACCAACAAGCATTATGACTTCATTTTTAATATTTTATAAAAAGTTTCCAACAAATATTTTAGCTATATTTGTAAATATGAATAGTGAACCATGCGAAAGGTGTGTAAAGCACTCTAAGGCTTGTGCCCCTAGACTTCTAGGGAATAATCTATAAGATACACATAACTATATGCAACCTCTTGACATGATTTATAAAACTCCTCGATATGTTCTCTATGATCACCCTTTCCCTTATATTTATCAAACTTGGGAATTTTATAATTCTTAGGGAAGGGGATTGCTAAAATGGATTTGTCAAAGGTAGGGACACATGTATTCAAATCTATAAGTCCTCTTTTGATGTCACATTTCTAACCATTGGATCATATTTCTCATGTTTTGCATCTCAATGGAAATGTCAACATTTAATGTTTTGTTAGATATGGGATAATTCATGTGATAGTGTTGTTGGGGTTGATGTGAAATGCGTTGATATAAGGATGCAGGAATTACTGCAAAGATGGTTGTCGTTGCACCAAAATATCAACCTGTTAAGGCTTGATACAATTGTTGGATTTATACAAGATCCAAGATCCATAGGAGGTGGCTAAACCATGCCACGAAGCCTGAGCATTGCACTATCCCACACTGAGGAGACCAAGGGTGACACCTTGCAAAAATCCCCCCAATGCAAGCAAGGGGTTCGAACATGTGACCTAGGCTCTAATACCAATTGTTGCAAAGATAGTTGTCATTGCACCAAAAGATAGACCTGTTAATGCTCGATACAACCACTGGATTTATACAAGATCCAATATCCACAAGAGGTTGTTAAACCATGTCACGAAGCCTGAGCACCATGTTGGCCCACGCCAAGGAGACCAAGGGTAGAACCTTGCAATGGGAATATGGTTTATGTTTGAGATGTTGTGATGTGAGGTGAATGAATTAACATGTTGATATGTTGACATGGGATTATTATTTTTGTTTTTGATTAGTTAAGCTACATTTACTGGGTGCAGTACCCATTACACAATGAGCCTCAAGGGAAAAAAAGAGACCAAGTTAAATAGTACATCATAGAGTCTAGACCAAAAAAATAGAAACTAAATAGACACAACACAAGGAAAAAAAATACCCAACAAAGACACACAGACCAACCCACTAATTGGCAATACCTTCCCATTTTTGAATCAAGAGATTTAAAACACCATCCCTGACCCAATTAGGACCCTCACCCTCAGTATTCTTGTCTTCTTAATGGTGAAGCATGTCAAACTAGTGATCCTACATGGAAGCTTCTCCATCTGCTCCCATATCTTGTTGATATCCTCCTCCTTATCACTCTTCCTTTGATTCATCTCTTCATGTATGACCTTGAGATTAGAAGAGTGGGTGGAGTCCTATTTGAGAATTCTATTTAGGGTTGAGAAGTGTCTAGGACCTTCCATGAACTCATCTTCCTCCTTAAAAATGTCCTTAAACTTTTCACTATGGCTAGTTTTCTCTGAGCTCCTAGAAATTTCATCCACCGATATCTCTTTCTTATTCTTTCCCAATCTGTGAGACCTCATGACACTTTTTTTCTCCATCCCCATGTTAATAATCATAGCCACAATAGTGTCACCTTTTGAATCTTTTTCCATAGCACTCTTTCCCTCATTGTCTATGATCAACAACTCCACCTAGCACGTAGTGCCTTATTTAAACTATTTCTTTGTCATTGGTCTATTATCCAGCTTGGTGTGGGTATTCTTTAGCTTGCACTATACAGCCACAACCTTGGAATGGGACAAATTGACCCCCCTTCTTCTTTTTTATTGGGGGTATTGATTTAGGTGCCACATGGGTTCACTGTTTAGTGGGGTTTTTTCTCGTAGGACCAATAGAAGTAGCGGGAGACGATTTCTTAGGGGATAAGTTAGGTGGTTCCAATTCTTCCACACAAACAATAGAGATGGGTTTTGAGGTTCATAAAACCAAATGGAAATGATAGAGCCAAATAATGAGGCCCTGGTGAAGAGGCAAGGGAGGCAACTAGTCAAGGTATTGAGGATAAACTTCAATGGATTCCTTTATCAAGCTTTCAAGGGAGGTCAATAGAAAAAAAGGAAAGGTTAGGAGAATTTTTGGTCTAAGGTGGTTGAGTAATGATAGATAATAAAAGTAAAAAACTTAAAATATTCCTTCTAAAGTTATGTATTTCATGAGAGCTAAACACACCTTATCCCATGATTTAGGAAGTGCCTCTTTGTCAAATCCCAACTTCTTCTTAATTGGCTTCTCATTGTCCCTAAAGAAGGCATTGAGGTTCTCAAGGTCCTAAGTTTTGGTGTGATTCTTATACTTCTTTCTGTTGCAAGAAAGTCTTATCACCTTGGCTATCACCTCCTCATTAAGCTCAAGTGAAATTCCTCCCATAGTAACTCTTTTGTCCCTCCAAGAGCCATAAAATTGTGCTTACATCTTTTTTTCATGACCCACTAGACTTTCTAATAGAGGTTCTAATCCCTCGTCCATGTAGATGTGCCACACAATAGGGTCCCTGCAAATTTTTTCATAGTTTTCAGGCTCGATATTGACCCTATCATCACCCATATCAGCACACAACTCACATAAATTAGCCTAGGAAACCAAAGCTACCAAAGAATTGAATTGGTCATTGGTGATTTTACCCAACCTTATAACACCATTTCCTAACCACCAAGGAAAAGAGAGTGCAATTAATTCTTCTAGGAGTTTACACATGTTGGTGGTCATTCCCAACAAAATCATCTTTGTGGGGCCACAATATTTTCTTAAGAATAGTAAGATTAGAGATAAAGACATGATAAAATTTATTGGATAATTAATAACCAACGTGTTAGAAGTCACTTTGAACTTACACATTTTCCTAGACCTTTTAGCCGTAGGGCCAAAATTTGAACTCCTTAAGTACATAAAATTTAATCTTAGGGTCATCATAAGCTTGATCAAAATATAAATAGCCAACAAGTTGGAGATAAACATCACTAACCACACATTCCTAAAAATTTGATGTGATATGCGATACTTATGAGAAGACAACCCATAAAAGCTATGAAGAGCCCAACCATACGTAGTCATAATTCCAAAAAACCCCTTGACACCCCACTTTATCCTCACCACATCATCCAACTTAGTACAAATAATTAAAGGACCTAATGTGTAGAGCTACATGTACCCACAAAGAAGAGCATAGTTTTCCACCATTTAAATTGCTATATTTTTTTGCTCATCAAAGATAAATACTTGCATATATGTTGGTAGAGCCCCAAGTCTTCTCCAACATTCACATAGGCTCCATGAGAAACCAAAGTTGGCTAGGGAATTTATAACCTAATTTCCCTCATGAAAGGTGTGAGTCAGTAACTTCCTTTCCAGTTTTGAAATTAAAAAAATTATGTCTAAAATGATAGCCTTGATGCTCCATCCTTGAAAATGACAATGATTAATAAATTCAATTACCAACTTAGAGTCCCCTTCTATGTGTAGCTTTTTACGCCTAGAGTGACATCTATCTCAACACCCTTGAGGAATGCATGTTACTTCACTGTCATAGAAGACTGTATGTTAATACCTCCAACAAACCTAGCAACAAATTTACCCTTGCAGTCCTTGATTATGCCACCAATACTAGCCATTCTTAGGTTCCCTTTAGCTGCTCTGCAAAAATTCATTTTGAACCAACTAGTGCTTGAGGGGTTCCAAACCATGTTTCTTTTAGTCAGAGACTTAGAGTTATCAAAGGAGTTGATCTCTAGGTTCTTATTCCAAGATTTTTCCATATTGATCTCCCATTGAGGAAGGGCTTTTTTTCAGGGGTTTCCAAGTGTATAGAGGTACATTCTCATAAATAAGTTTGAACCCAATGCCAAAAACTTCCTTGGGGATTTTGTTAGTATCTATAAAGATCTGATTGTTCCTCTCTTTCCACAAGCACCACAAAATTATGGGGATTTTGACTCTAGATCTCCCTAGGGAGAGGGTGTTGGAAGGGGCCACAAAATCCTTCAATAAATGATTTTATGTCCCCATTTAGGGTCTAATGAGTCTCCAATTTTCCAAAAGACAAATTCAAAACATCAAAAGAAAATAGACAGTGTAATAACAAGTGATCAACCAAATCTTTATTTCTTTTTCATATCATGCATCTATTTAGGATTTGGAATCCCCTTTTCCTTAAATTATCTTGAGTTAAGATTCTATTGTAACAAGTCTTCCACTAGAAGAAATGAATTTTTGGTGTCAAGTCTCTATTCCAAACCCATTTTCAAAGTTTTCTTTGAATACCCTTGTTCGATAGAAAACCATAAGTGGACCTAATAGAAAGATTGCCCTTGCATTCCTTAGTCCAGAAGAACTTATCCTCAATATTAGATATGGGATTTTTGGTTAGGGAGAGGATGTCCTGTAAGGATTTAGCTAACAATTTCAAATCTAGGGAAATGGGGCAGCATAAAACTAGATCTTTCCATTTCCTACATCTCTACAGACCATGAAGGTAATCACAAACATTCCTACCAAACAAAATACAAGCATGCTCCATCAAATTCTTGAAGTCAAATAAGGATAGGGGGGATTCAAATAGCTAGGGGTCTTCCCAAAAAAAAATGTTGCTACCATTTCTATGTTTCCATCTCAGGCTAGAGTGTAGCATCTTATTCATCTTGTAAATATTATTCCAAGCCAATGAACCATGGGGGTGTTCATTGAAGATTCACTTGATTAGGGGTTAGTTTCTCAGGTACTTTGCATTCATAATCCTATACCAGTATTTTTTGTTCCTTAATTGATCCCACCCCACCTTGGCGAGCAAGGCTTTGTTGGTAGATTGTATTTTCATAATACCAATCCCTCCTCCAGCTTTAGGAAGGAAAACCTTATCATAACTAGCCAGAGACATCTTTCTTTTTTCTTTGTTCCAAACCAAAAGAATTTTCTTTGGACTTTTTCAAAAATTTCATTGATGTAACTAGAAATTTTTAACATGGAAAGGAAATACACAAGAATCCATTAAAGGGAAGAAGTAAGGAGTTATGGCTTACTAGCATGACTAAGGATTGAACCTTTACACCCTACCAACTTCTTGTGAATCCTCTTAAGGACAATATTCCATAAAATGGGAGTGACGTCCTTAACAGTGAGAGGGAGATCCAAATACACTGGAGGAAGAGAGGCACTCATACAGCCCAAAACAGTGGTCACACAATCCTGCAAGTTAGAAGTGTTGTTAAAAAAATTGATGATACTCTTATTATAATTTATACACTGACCTAAGCAAGCCACATAATTTTTGAGGAAAATTTTCCATTTCTTTCCACAACTAAAGCTTTCCCAAATAGAATGGTTTCATCCAAAAATTGTTGAATGACAGTCAGATCCAAAGTGGTGGTTGGTTTAACACCTTTGATAGAGCCCTCTGACAATATTATAGAAAAATTCAAACTCAACACATCAACAACCATTATGAATAAATAAGGATATAGAGTTTCACCCTATCTTATACCTCTCCCAATCGTAAAGAAACCATGGGGGGGCCCATTGACCAAAATAGAATACTTTACAGTAGTAATGTATTAAAAAATAATGTTAATCACCTTTTGATTGAAACCAAACTTCTCTAGGACTTTAGGAAGAAAGTCCCATAGGACTTTGTCATAATCCTTTGATATGTTGAGCTTAAATGCCATACTAACACTGTTGCACTGGTCTATAGAATATAAAATTTCATGAGTGGCAATACAAGCATCCAAGATATCACATCCTAGAATAAAGCCTTTTTTGCTTGGAATAATCATTTTTCTAGAAGGGGTTTCAAGCGGTTCACCAAGATTTTGGAGAAGATCTTATAGACTGTATTACATAGGCTAATGGGATGAAAGTTAGCCATTATCTATGGCTCTTCAATTTTTTAAATGAGGGCAAGGAAGGTGTGGTTCATCTATTTGAGCAGTTTTCTTGAATTCAAAAAATCCCTAGCCGCTAGAGTTAGGTCTTCCCCCACAATGTCGCAAAAACTATAGAAGAAAGTTGGGGAGAATAATTGTTGACTTTGTCTGTGGAATTTGTCCTTGATGTCAAAATTGCCCTAGGTTGGTGCCTTGGAAGCATTTCTCAATCTGGTTTTATTATGGAATTTGATTGGCACAGTTGATATTTGGTATTCATTTGACATTGGCATACTTACTTCATTGTTGATATATAGTACCTTGATCAGTTTCTAGCTTCATGAAATTGTTAATGGTTGTTGATCATATTCAGAGTCATCTTGCTCCATACTCTTTCAGGTAATGATCTCTGGTTCTTGATGATTGGGTTTGTGAGATATAGTTTACTTTTCAGTTTTAAGAAAACCCTATCGGGTTTCCTTAACCAACTAATAATGGTTTGGGCATATGTCATAAAATATTGTGTCATGGGCATTTGGTTTATGGTAATTGGCATGGGAGAATGGCATTGTGAACTTAGCATTTTTTTAGCCTTTATTTCACTTCATAAGGCTTTGGAAAGTATTCCAAATTGGAAATTAAATGACATTGAATATTTATGAGGAGGAAAATCGACCTTGGGTAAAGGTATTTAAATTGATCTCCTATTTGCACTAGAATCAGGTCTAATGATTGATAATTAATCTGGCCTCAAGGCCGACAACAGGTATATGGTCTGATTATTTTTTAATTTCCACATTGGAAGTGACTTCGATTTTACTTTCTTGGAAACATAAAATGTCAATGGCAATTGACATTTGGTAGCAATAATGCACGACATCATATTTGTAGGCATGATTGACTTTGGTAAGGCCGCGGACTTCAAAGGGAATTATGAGTTCATAAATTATCAAGGTCTTACCATGGTACCACTGGCAATTAAGCCAGTAACCATGGTAGTGTGGTGGAAGCGATTAGTGGATTGCAAGGAAGCTTTCACTATACCGCGGGTAGTCAGATGGGAGCCTGCGGTTGAGTGGTAAGGAAGTAGATGTCAAATGGTATAATGAGTTTTTGATTTATTAATCTCCATCCTTTTGGACTCCAAATGATTATCATTTTGTGTAAAGGAAATTGATTGATTGTTTTGGAAGTTTAGGTCATATTTTCGCTTCTCTTGCACGAAGGGTTTGGAACCCTATTGTAGCCGCCAACATGGAATGACACTCTCGATCATTTTATTGTGCATATTGCTGGTTTACTGATCTTTGACAATGTATAGGAAAGATTGGAAGACCATGACAATGGTCAATTCACCTATCAGTCTCCTACAATCAGGTAAGAGCTCGTATTGAGGAAGAAATGCGGGTTGCTCAGCTAGTCTGTAGATCTAGTAAATTGTTCATGGAAAATTCTTTTCTGGTCTTCACAGGTATTCATCTATTTATCTTTGCAAAACCATTACCTTTATTGGCAAGGTTAATAAGGGATAAGTGTTTTCTTCTGCATGGAAGTTGAAGATTTTGTTTAGTTTCTTCTTAGTCAGAACTATAATGATTTCACATGCTTAGTATTACATTTCAATAGTGTTACCATATCAGATATAAGAAATGGTATTTTTGGGTTGTGGTTAATCATGAAGCCTGAAGAATATTCTCACTTTCACACTTGGAGTCGTTGGTAACTGTTTTTGAATGTACCATTTTTTTTATTTCGGTTTCACTACATTGATATATTGGTTACTTTATTATAGCATTAGTTTCAGTTGCTATGGTTTATGGTTTATTTAGGTCTTATATTGTTTTGGTTTTAGCACTACTTGTGCAAGTTGTTTGAGAGGATAGGTTTCAGTCTGCCTTCTCTATTTGCATAATGCTTGGGTATTCATATCAGAAGGACTTCTTCATATTGATCTTTCACACATGGACATTGCAATACTTGGCATTGTTGGTCGATTGAAGTTTGGTAACCTGATAATCATCTTTTTTTTATTCTCTGAAATAGAAAAATGAGAAAATACTGCAACCTTCCTTGAATGTAATGATGAAAGTTGTAATTAGATGAAAATAGAGAGATTAGGGCTTTAATATCAAGGAAAAAAGAAAAGAGAGAAATGGGGGTTAATTGGTTTTCTGTGAAGATCTATGAAAAGAGTATAAAAACAAAAAGAGAGAGTTAATTGATAAGGAGAGAAGACCAATGAGAAAAGTATGAAACAAAAAGGGAAAAACTAGTGTGAGTACATCACAGTGATTTATTGAAAAATGTTGAGCTCTGAGATTGAAAATCTGAAATACGAGTTGATAATCAAGCTAACTTAAGGCTTGACAATGGCTGAAATTCTGAAAGTTCATTTTGGAACTTTGATGATTTTAGATATTGTCTATTAGGAGGCACTTGATAGATAAGAGAGAAATAGAGAGATCCTCTGTATCATTGTGTGATTTACTAAAAATAGAAAAGGGGTTGGTGCTCCTTGATATTGGTGTCTCTAAATGAGGGGTCGGTGCTCCTTGAGTTGGTGCTTAGAAATCAGTCTGTAAGGCATTGTACGCAGTGGTTTTGAAATTAAGGGAGTAAGGCAATTTAGGAGTGGTTTTTCTACCCCAGGAGGGTTTTCCACTTGGCAATTTCTATGTCTCTCATTTGTGTGATTTATATTTATCTTGCATACTCTTTCTTTCAGTCATTTATGTTATTGTGCTCATTTAGTTGGTCAATTCTCTTATACTTTAAGGTTGTTTAAAAGTTTAAAGTCAATTTTCTCAAGTCTTTCATCCAAATTTAGATTGTGCAAATCTGATGCAAAATGTCTTTCATAAAGTGAATTAACTTCTGCATTTTGTTCTCATTATATGAATGCTCAAAAGTTTTTCAAAAGCAAGTCAAAGTTGCATATGATGAAGTTTTATAGTTCTATTGATAAAGCAAAGGAAGATTGTTCATAAAGATTTAATTGAACAATATCATATGATTCTTTTAACATGGGTTGTAAATGTTAGTCAAGTCTCATGTCAATCTGATCTAAAGTGTTAATGTTCACTTGCTTAAACAAATCTATCACTTTGGGTTAAATGAGTAAAAGTTTCATTATGATTTCAAAGTTAAAAGTTAAAATTACTCCACTCTGATTCACCCCCCTCTCTGAGAGTGAATCCACTTCCAACAAGTAGTCTCAAGACCTTGTACACCCCCATACTGAACACAAAAATGTAGACTTCCTCAAGAATAACAGTGCCCATAAGAGTCTCGTTATCCTCCCGAATTATAGAAATAAGAAAGGGTTCCAACAACAGGTCATCCATAGTTGGATTAGGATCCTTAATAGGAGGTGATAGAGGACATTGGAAGTGACTAGAAGCCAAAAGAGTAATCTAGGTAGGGGTAGTAATAACATCCCCTCACTCATTTTTTAATTTTTTTATCTAAATATTCCCTTTTCTATTCTTAAGGGTCGAACAAGGAAGAATGAAGTGTTTCAGTTTCCCTGAGTTAGCCATTGAATTTTGGACTTTTGCTTCCAAAAAATCTCTTATTTTTTGAGATTTTTTTCCCATTCCATGTGTTCATCCCTTTCATATTGAAATTTCTAAGCACTGATATCCCCTTCCTCCATCCTTTTTTTTGTCACCCTAATATTATTTGCACGAACGTTTTTGATGAAGAATATCCCCAAACACCCACTTGTTCCACCTCTTAACCATATCTTTGCTATGCTTGAGTCTATGGAAAACCCTAAACATGGGGGGATCCATGTACATGGATTTTCCACCAAGTAGAAATCTTATTCCTAAAATCCATATAGGATTCCACATGATCTCAAAATGGAAAGGGAACAGACCCACATCAGAGTGAACATTCAAGACCAACAATAGAGGATTATGGTCTGAAATAGTCTAGGGAAAAGCCAGTAGATTGGAGTTTAGTAAGGTTGTTCAATTAGGAGAGAAGAGGAATCTATCAATTCAAACCTATATTAAACCATCCCCTAAGTACCTATTCGTCCAAGTGAAATTATGACCTTGCAAATCAATGTCCACTAGACTAGGATTATTTAAGAAATTAGCTAGAACACCCATGCTATCAAAGTAATCAATCAGACCTATGCACTTATATTATGGGTATAGGGGAGATTTGAAGTCTCCAACCACAAGTCATCAAGCCCCCCTATTTCTCTATATCCAATCAATTATTTCTTTATAAATGGCTTTCCTTGCATTCCTTAAACTTGGGACATAAATGTTAATCATAAACTAAGAACCCCCAGCATGAGAGAACTAGACTCCCACACTATTCTTGCATTGGAATAATTTAGTTCTAGTTATATTATTAGGATTCCACATCACTAACATCCCACTCAAATCACCATCCGCATAACTACAAGGAAAAAGGGCATTCAGCCAAATATACCTAGCTATGGGTTCAATTTTTATTTTTTTATGTTTGTTTCTTGTAACAACAAAACATCAATCTTGTGTTCTAGCACATAATTCTTTAGGGCCAAGTACTTGTGGGGGCTATTTAACCCTCTCACATTCCATGATAGCAAATTCATTTAGATACTTTCTTTAAGGACACATCCATTATCCTCTATTGACCAATAGTGGTCTCTTTTGTTGTCTCTTTATTCCTAGTCTACCATTGGTTGGGTATACCAAGTTTTGAATCACCTCCCACATCCACTTTCTTTTGTTTACCATTCCTCTTAGGAGTAGACCAGAACTCTTCTTCTATGGTTTAAAACTAAAGCAAGATAGCCATCTTTTTCTATCTAAGACCAAGTGTCTCCTTTGCCACTCCCTCATCCCATAACTCACTTTACTCAATATCCTTAAGCTTAGCGGATTGAATCTTCTATATTTCAACAAAAGGCACCACAATTACCTTAGTAATAAGTAACAAAACTATTGGGAGAGGACCCAGTTAGCACCAAACTAGAATTAACATAAACAATTTTTACGGACTGAAACACTAGGATCACCAAGTCAAAAAGCCTAGTCTTAGTCGAGGAATCAATGATCTTAAGGATATCATACTCAAAGGGGTAGTTATTAGTGATGACATTCACATATGGTTTACTAGGGGTGGGGTTATGTTCTACCATGGACTTACAGTTTGAAATAAGGTGACCAGGTTTCACACATTTTTGGTAATAAATCACACCATTTTCATAGCAAACTTGTTGAGTCTAGGATCCAAATTTGGAATGAAATTTCAAAAAAAAGGGTAAGGTCTTATTAATATCAATGTCAACACAAAAACATGAAAACACTAACCTAGATTTTTATCTGGTAATGGAGTCTAAGGTAATGAAATGACCCAGAGAATCACCAATACTTAGAAATATAGAATCATCACAGTACTCTAGGGGTAGTCCTGGTAGACACACCCACACAAGAGCTAATTTGTTGAGATCGATAGCAGGGTCAAAACCTAGTTTCCAGTAGAACAAAGAAAATCCATGTTTCTCATAAACATAGGGGCCTGAAGAGAGCAATGAAATTAAATCATCCTCAATTGTGAACTTGAAAAGGAATAGTCCACCAACAATAGTGTAGACAATCACACTTCCCTTTAGATTCCATTTTGCAGCTGCCCATATTTCACCATACCAATAGATGAAAAAAGGAGAAGAATTTTCCCACCACCACATTCTCCATGGATGAAACAATCTTATCACTAATAGCTTTAGGGATAGAGAATTTAATACCTAATTCAAAGATCTCCACCTCAAGGCTAAGATTGGAAGTCCTAGAACTGGACTCAAGTTATTCAACATGTTCCTCCATTCCTTTAAACCCAGAGTGAAAGGGATCACTAGCACATATATAGCAGGAAAACTAGGATTCATGGGATCACCAATAGCGTACAACACATGAGAGCCCCCTGAGGTTGTCAAAATAGTATGTGTCATGACAAAAAAATGGTAAAAAGAGGACAAGGGGGACCATGGGGTACCCCCGAAGTGGAGTCTATGATGCACACAAAAAATTAAAACTAGAGGAACAAGAGAGAGGAGCGAGAAAATTTATTAATTTTGTTTAGAGTGTGTTGGTGTAATGTTCTAGAATTGCACCTAGGGGTAATTCCACATTTTTGTATCTTGCCTAGAATTTATGACAACCCTAGACCATTAATGAAAAAATCCCATGAGTTGGAATTTTGTGATTCTAACTCCATGCAGACATATGGAAAATTCACAGAACCCTGACAAAATGTTTGCCAAAAATATAGGCTCTGGACGTCGGTGTGGTGTGCTAGCGTCCTAGTAGTTTTCTAAGTTTGAAATGAAGAATCTAGAATCCTAACCCTTGTGACACATGTCCTAGTGGTTAGGTCTCGGATGTAACAGCTCTGTGCCACCTTTGGATGCATGAAAAACCCCTTTTGGCTCTCATTTTGGGGTTGGAAGTCTTTAATTCAAGCACTACTATCACTTTCTCTACTCTTGGGTTAGTCTCATCCTTGAATAACAACAATCTTATAGGTGCAGCCATGCTAGACTAAGGTCCCTTGAGCAGCGACAACTCTCAAAAAATAACTTAGTCATGCGCTTGTATGCTCCAAAGAGGGTCTTGACCTGTGGGCAACGCTCTCTCTCTCTCTCATTCTTTCATACTTGTTCATTTACTACTTTGTGGTGCGGGCTCTACTCTGAAGTGAGTTTTTATTTCACCATGCACTTTTTTTACTTTGTTTACACTCTTTTCCAAACTTGGTTGTTCGTGGAGGTGGGAACACCAAAATAGGGGTCTGCATGAGGCAAACCCCTATATATCCTCAACCTTTTCCCCTTGATCTTTTGTGTGCAGGTTGTGGAGTGAAGCTTGAAGAGAAGACCCAAACAATATGAGAAAGGTAATCTCCCTTCAAGATCCTTTGTGTTTGTTTCCTAGAATCTAGATTTCTATCTAGTTATTTGATTTAGCATGCACTCGATCTGAGCTTAGAAGTGAAACTTAGCTCTTTTCGCTTGAGCTCTTGCGCTCTTCCCATCTTAGGACACCAGCGCATATTTTAGATGATAGCACACTGCACTAGAGTCCTGAAACCGTGTTGATCTCCTTTGGTCAAGAGCCCTTCCACTAGAGGTGGAGATCTTAAAGTTTTTCTCTTCTGGGGTCTAAGGTAACTTTACTGTACTTCATTATAGTTTTATAAATTTATGTAAGATGAGGTGTATAAGGGCAGTTTGTTCATTGGTGATCTCTTAAGAATAAAGAGACCTATGTGTAGTGAATCCCTCTTATATCACATTTTGGTGAACCTCACATGAATGGTCGGATCCATTTTCATGATGTTGCATGTTTATGATGATCCCTTTTCTGAAAAATATTTTGATATGTTGGAAGATGCTCTGGATGATTTCCTAGAGGTACTCTCCCCTATACGTAAATATTCTGAACAAAATCTCTCATTGCAAGCTGAGGAGTCAATAAATCTGGTTGTGGTTTTTGTGGATCCTCGAAGCCCTAATAAACCTATCATTTATGTGACCCCAGCTGAACCATCCTCTAGGGAGGACTATTCTATCTATATGATTTCATGTCATAGTGATTCATCAAACTTAGACTAGAGGTTCATGAAAAATACTGACTCTACTTCCTATAATGTTTTTAGGCATACTATAACACAAGGAGAAACAAATAGAACTTGGATCAGCAACCTTCTATTCCTACATCACAACCAACTCAAGTTCTTACTTATTTACCACCATCTCAACCTTGCCTTTCTCCAGCTCTTAAACTCATGATCAAAACACAGGGTGATTATGACCTTGTTGAGAAACTTCATGTTACTCTCACCAAGATCTTACTTTGGGACTTGCTTTAGACTGCTCTCATTTATCAAGAGATGTTTTAGGAAGCCTTACAAAAGATCCTCTTGTCTGCCTTTGCTAGGCCTATGGATGTTAATGCGTTGATGGCACATATTTGAGTGGATTTGCCAAATATTACGTTCCACCTGTAAGAGATCCCACCTCCGAATGTGAAAAATCAAGCTGATCCCTTGATGATTATAATTAATGTTAATAACATCAGTATTAGGTGTACTCTCATTGACACTAGTTCAACTCTCAATGTTTTCACTATAGACCTATTACCTAAACTTAAAGTTGATTCATCTTCTTTATCAACTTCTTCCTTGTATTTTCATGGGTTCAATAATGTCAGTCGTGAAGCTCTAGGTATAGTAATACTACCTTTCCAGCTAGGCCTCATTACCTTTCCTATGTTAGTTTATGTAATGTTTGGCCCGTTACCATACAATCTTCTCTTAGGGAGACCTTGGATTCATGCTATGGGTGCAGCGACCTCTACTTTACACCATTCTTTGAATTTTATCACTAGCAATCGGGTGCTTACGGTTAAAGTAGATCTGAAATTTGTGCACCTTTTATTGCTAGTAGCTAGTAGTCATACTTCAGTCACATCCACCCTCAAAAATTGTATTCCATCCTTAACCACTGATGTTATGGAATGTTCTTCCATGATACCCTCTATGGAAGTTGTTCCCCAAGTGAGTATCGATGAAGGTGAACCACATAAAGTAGAGGATCCCAAGTCTCCTCCATCTTCCCCTTCATCTTTAAAATCAAATACTTTCCTTGGTGATGATTGGGGGTCCTTGGATTTCTCTGAGTTCTTCATCATAGAATAAAGGTCAAACCCCTTTAGTATAGAATTTCTAGGTTTTGCTAACAAAAAGGTGGGTGATGCTCTTGTTGGAGAAGAGAAGTGTGATCCTATCCAGTAAATAGCTCCTCCCCTACCTAGGACAGTATCCCTACTCCCGCAAAGGAGGTTAATGTTTTCAAACTGAGTAAAGAAGGTGTGAACGCTCTTTTAGAGACTTTCGATATCCATTGGTGGAATGAAGCACTCTACATTGAGATACCACCTCCTAAAGTTCTACAGACTCATTATGGAGTTGGATATGAACTCACTTCTCAATATGGTTATGGGAAAAAATTCTTGGGGCATATTGAGCAAGGAATTCAAGTCCCTATCAATTTTAAGCAACGAAAATGCTATCTAGGTTTGGGGTGCTCTATTGAATAGTCTAAGAAAAAACATTGGTGGAGTGTTAATATAATTTTAGTCAATCCATTGAGCTTGGTTCATCCTCAGTTGGTAGAGGAAAAGGGGTAGGCCAAGAAAGTCCCTTTGGATGTCTTCTCTTTGGATGAAGCCCTTGATGATTTTCTGGGTGCTTATTCTCCATTGCCTCCTTATCATCATAAGAAACGATTCTCGTATTGCTTGCATAAACAAGAATACTTTAGAGAATCTATTTTGAGTATCAATGAGGAAGACCCTCTATCCAACATCAGCAATGACATTTTGATATCCCATATCAAAGACTGTAGTCCTCTCCTCAAAGGAGATACTGTAGAAGTTCCTATGGATCCTAAATCTTTAGAAAAAAAATCAAGATCGAGAAGTCTCTCTTGCGAAGAAGTAGATGAACACTCTAATCTCTTACATACTCACCCTGATATGTTCACTTGGACATATGAGGATATTCCTGGTATTGATGAGTCTATAGTGGTCCACAATATAGTCTTGTGTTATGATGCCAAGCCGATTAAGCAAAAAAATTAAAAGATTAATCCTAGGGTAGCTTTGATGGTCAAAACTAAGATAGAAAAGTTGTTTAAAGTAGGTTTCATCCATTTGATTGACTACTCTCCTTGGATTTCAAATATAGTTTATGTTAGCAAGCCTGAAAGACGTACTCACGTATGCATTTACTTTTGAGACCTTAATAAGGCTTCTCTTAAAGATGATTTTGTGTTACCTAATATAGATATGATTGTGGATTCAACTCTAAGCCATGCATTGTTATCATTTATGGATGGATTTTCAGGTTACAATCAAATCTATATTAACTAAGATGATCAATACAAGACATACTTCACTACCCCTTGGGGTACTTTCTGCTATGTGGTCATTCCCTTTGGTTTGAAGAATGCAAGAGCGACTTACCAATAGGAAATGACTTTGATATTTCATGATTTTATTCATAAAATCTTGAAAGATTATGTTGATGATATCTTGGAAAAATTAGTTACTTGTCAAGATCATGTGAAGAACCTTTGTCTTATCTTAGAAAGAATTAGACTCTATAAGATGAGACTTAATCCCCATAAGTGTGTCTTCAGCATGGATGTTGACAAGCTTCTGGGGTTCATAATCTCTCATGGTGGAATCAAGGTTGACACAAATAAAATTGATGCTATTGTTAACATGCCTCCATTGAGGAATATTATTGAGTTGCAAAGTTTACAAGGGAAGATTCAAGAAATTCGTAGGTTTATATCTCAATTGGTTGATTGTACCCTTCCTTTCAGTCATCTATTGAAAAAGGATGTTCACTTCATAAGGGATGAGGATTGTCAGAAGGCCTTTGAATCAATCAAAGATTATCTAACTAATCCTCCCATATTGATGTCAGTTATGCAAGATAGGCCCTTCCTACTTTACCTTGCTGTATCACCATATGCTCTGGAAGCCCTGCTAGCTCAGCATGATGACATAAGAAGAGAGATCCATCTACTACATCAATCGTATCCTTTTCAATTACGAAACTCATTATTCCTCCATGGAGAAGAAATTTATCGCTCTTGTATTTGCTATGCAAAAATTGAGGCACTACCTTCTACATGCTGAAAGACACATCATAGTAAAAATAGATCTTTTAAGACACTTGTTCTCTAGCGCTAACCTTGCGGAAAGACTAGCAAAGTGGGTTATGCTAATTTTTGAGTTCGATATAAACTTCATTACTCAGAAATTAATAAAGGGTCATGTGGTTGTTGATCAATTAGCAGACGCTCCCTCATATCGCTCCTTCATTGGACTGGATCTGTTTCCTGATGAGAATATATTCACAATTAACTATGGCCTTGAATGGAAAATGTACTTCGATGGATCAAGGTGTTAGACTAGTTCTGGAGTGGGTTTGGTCCTGATATCCCCCGAAGGCAAATGGGTCCCTCTATCCTTTCAATTAGATTTTCCTTGTACCAATAATATCACTGAGTACAAAGATCTTATTGCTGACTTGCATGCTATGATTGCACTTAAAATTAAACATCTTTATATACTACATGATTTTGAGGTTGTTGTGAATTAGATTACAAGAACTTATCAAGCTGAAAAAATTAGGTTGTCTCGATACCGAGACCTCATTTTGTCTTTGCTCAATCAATTTTCCTCTTTCATAATAAATAGTCTCCCTAGGAGAGAAAATAGACATGTCGATGTCATGTCAACTGCTGCTTCCTCGGTACCTTCAGAAGATGATACGAAAGAATATCACTTCGTGGTTCAGGTTGTACGAACCCTGACAATTTCCAATTAGCCTGAACTTGATTTCCTAGTATGTTTCCATGCAAACTGGGGAGAGTGGTTCCTAGTATCTATAGTTATTTAAAGACTAGAGAATTTCTTGATGATGTGATGAAAAATGATTGTACTCGTATACAGAAGCTTTTAGCACATTATGTCATTCTATCTAGTGTCCTTTATCGAAAGGCCTATAATGGTTTGCTTCTCAGGTGTCTCATTAAAGTGGAAATACCCCTTACCCTTAAAGAAGCCCATTTGGATTCTGGGGGTGGAATTTTTGGTGGTAAATCCTTGGTGAGAAATTTGATACACATGGGGTAATATTGGAAAATGATGGAACAAGATTCCTTCAATTTTCTCAGCAAGTTCCTTCAATGTCAACAACACAACCGTATTATTCATGCTCTTGCTCAGGAGTTGCAAAATCAAACCTCTCCTTGGCCCTTTGCAAAATGGGGGTTAGATATCATTGGAAAATATCACCTCCTTCTTCCAAGGGACATACCTTTATTATCACCACTATAGATTATTTCAACAAATGGGTCGAAGCTATTCCACTCCAATCCACAAATGCTGAAACTATCTATAGTTTTCTCATGAACAACATTATTTCTCATTTTGGACGACCTAGTACTCTTGTTTTTGATAATGGTACACCATTCAAAAACAACTGAAGCAATTCTTGGAAAAAATTCATATTCAACATAGGTTTTCTACACCATACTATCTGCAATCCAACGGTCAAGCAAAAGCATCTAACAAAACTATTGAACTCATTCTTCATAAAAAAGTTAATAAACATGGTAAGGATTGGCATATTCAATTAACGTATCCCTTGTGGGCCTATCACACGAGTGTTCATATAGTGACAAGAACAAAACCTTATAACCTCATGTATGGCACCAAAGTTATTATGCCTTTAGAGTTGGAAATTTCATCCTTGCATGTTTCCATTAGAGGGTTAATTTATGATGAAACCTACCAAGTCAACCGATTGCATCAACTAGAGATGCTTGAAGAGCATCATTTATAGGCCCTAGACCATCTTAAAGCTTATCACCATTCATTATCAAGACAATATAATCAAAGTATGCTTCCTAGAACATATAAGATAGGAGACTTAATTCTCTATGAAAAATAGTAAAATGTAAATGCACCGCTTGATCAAAAAGGAAAATTTAGTCATAATTGGTTAGGTCCTTACCTCATGATTGTTTTGTATGGCTCAGGTGCCTATGGGTTATTTTCTATGGATGGAACACCTTTAAAGGAACCTATTAATGTGATGCACCTTCATCGGTACTATGCATAGTGCTTTAATATGTCACATGTGTGGTGTTCTCCCTAAAGGATAGTAATACTACATATGCTGACATTGTTCATTCACACATTATGAATTTCTTTTGTGTTTATGGAATGATCATGTGTGTGTGTGATAAAACATGCATATCTGTGTCTGACCATTCAATGTATCCATACATCACATTACATATTTTAAAGCAATTATATCATCATTGTATTTAATTAACATACAATCAAGTGTGTCTATTAAATCATGATTAGCATCTAATTTAAACATACATCCATGTGAGCATATAACATACATAGCATGAACATACATGAAAATAAAAACATACACATAAACAAATCCATGATACTGAAACCAATATATATATATGTATCCATGTATGAATGGAATTTCATGTACATGTATCAGGTCACTACTATAAAAAATGAGTGGCTACTGAATATATGTATATACAAAAAAGATCAACAAGTATGTGTATATATGTATCTAGCTACAAAAATGATATACAAAATGAGGACCCCCTGTCACTATGGTGCATGGCTCCCTAAACCCTCTGGCTTGGGCGACTGCTCTGGTACTTTCGGGAGGGGCTGCATGGTGGTCATCAAGTGGGATTGATGTGATCATGATATGGACATGGATGCATGCATCCCTTTGATCTCCCCTTGCAATGAGCAGATGTCCATCTGTGCCTGAATTACCTCTTGTCGTAGTTGTTGAACATCTATCAAGATCATAGCTGCTAGTTGCCCATCAAGGTCATCGATGTGGCCTTGAAGGGTGCCATGTGCCTACTTGGTAGCCTCAACACTCATCATGACCACGTACCACTCGGCAAGCATTGTCTGTAGCTCACTTGATAACTAGTCATGTTGTCCTCAAAGATTTGGCATCTCTGCAGTCAGTTGCACGATTTCTTCAGCCCGCTCCTTGTAGGTGGTCCTCAAGTGTGCTACAGACTCAAAAGTGGTGGAATGTCTCCCTATTGATACCAATCAGTAGGCCTCAATAATTTTCCCATGGATCGACATGTTGGGGACCACGTCTGATATGTACTAAGCCATCATCCAAATCCATCCCTATGCATCATATGCAACCATGGAGCTAGAAACAAAAATTAGTATGACATGGAATATATACATATATCATAAACGAAAAAATTAGAAGCATGGAAATATAAATAATGTACTTTGTATACCTAGATCCCCTAGATTCCATGTGGTATTAGGGTGAGGGTTGGTATTGGAACCCATGCCACTGACATTGGCAGTCGACCCCGGTGAGGCTAAGGCTGTGATAGCTGAAACAGTGGAAGCTAGTGGTGCTAATGAGATGGGGGTGATTGCAAGGGGATCTGATCTCTTCCTCTCCCTCGGTCTCGTGGGTGCTGCCTCCTCCTCCTATGCTTGCTCCTCCTCCATGCCACCCTATGGGCACCCTCTTTGCCTATCCTATGAAGGCTGGTGAGGCAAATCCTCTTGTGGACTAGGTTCCCCTCTCAAGGCACCCTCGCCGAGCACTGGGGCCGGATGGTACCTCTCCCACCACCGCAAAAAATATGTAGCTACCTCGACATTATCTGTCACCACTATGGCTGACCAATCATGGTCGAGCTCATCATCATTAGAAGGAGAAATATCTATAATGGTGGGGCAAGGGTGATCCCCTACCCTCATTGCGCTTCAATGGGCCCTAGTGTAGGTGGGCACATCTAGCGGAATGGTTTGAGAATGGCCATGTTTTTCTATGACCTGACTCCAGTAATAGGGAACTATAATAAAATCATGGCAACCTATCAAAAAATGGTGCCGTTTTAGGTTCCTCAAATACCTGCAATCATCAACCCACTAGAAATATCAGTAGGGTCTTCACCAAACCTCATCCGTGCAACAATGTCAAACTGTAGCCACCAAAACCATAAATCTCCAAATATTCACTGGCCTGTCATGTCATACCAGTGGGCCATAAGAATATGATATGACCATTACTAGGGAAAATCGATCAGCTGGGTGCACATGATGTGAGTGAAAGCCTACAACTAAAAAAGTGTGCATGCTGGAAAATTACGGTACTCATAATTTACATTCCATCCTAACTCTTGGTAGAGGTGCACTAGCATGTTGCACCCCCAAACAAAAATCGTGCAATGCTCGACCATCTCTCTAATAGTATGAATGAGGCCACCTAAAGTTGAATGCGTTTCCCATCTATGGTGATCCAAAAAGAAGTAGTAACCACCATATCTTGGTGTAGCAATGGTGTCGTGGTCCTTTCTTGGTCATACCAATGTGTGTATATGTGGCCTATACCATCACTGCCATCTGTCATCCTTGAGAAAAAAATGGACACCCTTACTTTTCTCTCGCACTGATCGAGTATCATCTAGGGCCACCCTTCATCCACAAGTGGGTATTTTGATCATCCAATAGACATCCTTGAGAATGATGGTCATCTCCCCATAAGGCAACTACAAATATGACGTCATTGTGTCCCACCGCGCCATTAGAGCTATGAGCATCCTCTCATGGTATCTCATCTTTGCCATAGTGAATACATTCCAGAGACCAAATCACTCAAGATGTGTGATCTTATCCTCCATGAGGTGATCCCTCTGCTCATGGATGAGTCAGTATGCTTGCCCTCTTGAATGGTCCTAGCTCTCTAGGTACTTGATAGGGTAGGGTTGGATAGAACACTCACTATTCCATGCTCTGGATCTTTGCTAGCAAGATCTCCTTGGTGTCTTAACCACCTTAACCTTTAGGACCTTCTCTTAGTATCCCTGGTTTTCCTGACCAGCCCCACTACCATCTCAATTGCAAATTACCAAGCCAACCTTGGTGCAATGCTTCAATTCTTCCTTTAGCCCTTATTCTTCCCTAAAGACTAACTAGCCTCAACACTCAATTTTCTCTTTGTAGGGGTGTGTGGATCATTCCAATAGGTTCACACCATCACAACTTGGTTGTAAAAACTCTACCTTGTTTCCTTTATCCATCGCTTTCACCAAACCCTCATCTAGGGTTTTAGTCCACTAGTTCTAGGCTTTCCAATTAGGTCTTCTACTCTGAGGAAATAGGTTAGCTCTCCTAAATTCTCCAAAGAACACAAAACTTTTTCTTTGGTTTCTTGGTCCTTATGCTCATCCCTCAAAGATTCTGGAGTTCTTCATCCTTACCTGACCGAACACAGTCATAACACTCCATTTTGCAATTTAGGCCTCTTTTAGGCCATTTCCTAACCACATACTGAACTATTAGCTTGTTCTCCATTCAGATGGACTGGTGAAGTCTCCTCCTTCATGCCAAGCCTTTTCAAGGATCCTATCTTCCTTTCCACCACATGACTTGATAGGAAAAGGTCACTCGTGCAAACCAAGTGCTTTGCACTTCCTGTCTTTCCTAGCCAGGCACTGTCAAGCTCGCCTAGGAGAAGACTTTCTCCATGTTTCCATGACTCTTGACTACTCCTAACCCTATTCTATATATAGACATGGAGCTTGGTCATAGTTCCCAAGGGCTCATACACAAGGTACAGTGGGAATGTAACTAAGACTCCATCAACTACACTCTACCAGTCAGAATAGTAAACTAAAAGAAACAAATTAACTACTAAAACAATGCCTAAAAACTAATCACACAAACTAATTACCACCACACAAAGCTTAGAACATAGCTACACTACAAACTAAAACAAACTACAAATCCATGATTGCTCCTGATCACACAAATTCAAAGCAAACATAGAATTTTACATATTCTTCTCACTGTCCACACTAGCATTCAAGAACCTTCAATTTACAAAAGCTTCCAACCTTCCAACAGGTTGAGACACACCTTAAAAAGGTTTCCAAATCATTTAAGCTTGAGCCTAACTATTCCATGGCCGCTTGTGGCTTTCCCAATAGGCCTTATTTGCAAGATTTTAAATAAAACTAACACCTAGGGAGGTCTACAAGATCTTAAATCATCTTTGTAGCCAAACCCCAACCCCAATCTAGAAAATGGTCAACATGACCTTGAATAACATAATACTTGTACTCAAATGCCTCTAAGGCACAAACTCAAAGGATGGAAGGAGTTTGCTACTTTTGATCCAAAACAAATCGTCAATTGATGACCTCCTAGTTAACTCTCCTAGATGCACTTTGGGGTGCTCCTGCACCATTCTCCCCCTCTGCATAGACTTTAAAGAATGTGAGGAGAGATTAGAGATGGTTCAATACCCTACTTCTTGAACTGAGCTCCATCCACCCATGTAGCCTGAGATTCATGTTTTTTCTTCCACTTGACAAGATGCTCCATGTACACTTTATGCCTTGTAGATTTCTTCACCCTGGACTCCAAGATCATTTCTGCTTGAAGCTTGTCTAGAATAGGTAAGGGTATGTTGCTTACATCCTTGAATATCTCCCTAATAGTCTGATCCATGTCATTGACTGATCCAAGTACCTGATCAAATCAGCTACATTGAAGACTTGTGAAATTCCCAAATCTGCAGGTAACTCCACCTTATATGCATTCTTCCCATACTTGGCTAATACCTTGCATGGTCCCACTCTTTTCATCTGCAATTTGGTTGATATTCCCTTTTGCAACTTGGATTTGTTAAGGTGGACCATGACATAGTCTCCTACTGCAAATTGCAACTCCTTTCTTGATATATCTACCTTGTCTTTCAACTTTTGTGTAGCCTCGGTGACTATCTTCTTTACCTACTCTTGAATCTCTTTCATGGTTTGAGTGAAGTCCTTTGCATGTCCACTCCTATTATCCATAGCTCCTAGATCCCTGAGCTCACATATACCTCTTGGGTACATTCCATACACAATTTCAAAAGGACTCTTCCCTCTAGGCCAATTTACACTATCATTATTAGCATACTTAGCCTGTGAGATAACCATGTCTCATGTCTATCCATACTCTTTGGTTATGCACCCTAGTAGGTTACCTAACACCCTATTAACCACCTCTATTCGACCATCAATTTGAGGATGGTAAGCTGATCCAAAAGATAGGTTGGTACCTAATTTGCTCCATAGAGTCTTCCAAAAGTGACTCATGAACTTCACATCCTTGTCTGAAACAATGCTTAAAGGAAATGGATCCTTACAATTTCCTTAAAGAAAAAATGAGCTATATAGCTAGCATCATGAGTGGTTTTGCAAGGGATAAAGTGACTCATCTTGCTGAATCTATCTACCACCACATAGACACTATCAAATCCAATTTTGGTCTTAGGGAGTCCTACCACAAAATCCATACTAACACACTCCCATGGTCTGTTAGGAATGGGTAGGGGTTGATATAGACCAGAATTACTAGCTCCTCCCTTAGATTTCATACACACAACACATTGCTCCACATACCTCCTGACATCTTTTGACAACTCAAGCCAATAGTAGAACCTTTGCACTAGTTCTAATGTCTTGTTGATGCCAAAATATCCACTAAGACTACCATTATGATTTTCCTAGATGAGGTTTTCTCTCATTGACCCTTTTGGAACGCATAAATGATTCCCTTTAAACAAAAATACACTTTGCAATGTATAGTCTGAGTATTGGCTATGAAAATGATTCTCAAAGTCTATACATACCTTGTAGGCCTCTGATAAATCTTCATCCTCCCCATAGAGATCCTTGAAGCTCTCTATTCCAATGCTCTTGATCTGTATCTCTTGCATTGTCAGCAATCTTCTACTCAGTGCATCTACTACTTTGTTCAATTATCCCTTCTTGTGCTTGATGGTGAAAGTAAAAGCTTGGATGTACTTCATCCATTTCAAGTTTCTATTGCTCAACTTCTCTTGGGTGTTGATATAACTAAGTGCCTGATTGTCAGTAAAGACCACAAACCCCTTGGGTAGAAGGTAATGCCTCCACTTCCTAAGTGACTGAACCAAAGCATAAATTTCTAGGTCATAGGTTGAATACTTCTTCGTAGCTTCATCAAGCTTTTCACTGAAGAAAGCTATGGGCTTTCCTTCTTGACTAAGCACTCCTCCTACTACAACTCTACTAGCATCACACTCCATAGTAAACAATTTGTCAAAACTTGGTAATAAGAGAATAGGTTGAGTTGCCACTTCTTGTTTTAGTTTCTCAAAACCTTTCTCAGCTTCTTGAGTCCACACAAACTTAGTTTTCAAACCACCCTTGATTGTATCTAGGATTGGTGCACATATTCCACTAAAGTTTCTTATGAATTTCCTATAAAATTGAGCCAATCCATGGAAACTTCTTACCTCAGTCCTTGTGGTTGGTGTAGGCCAGTTTAGGATAGCTTCCACCTTGCTTGGATCCATTTTCAATGATCCTTGGGACACTACAAAACCAAAATATACCAGCTCTTGTTTGAAAAACTCACACTTCTCTAGGTTGATGGCCAACTTCTCCTCTTGCAATCTTCTAAGAACCAACTCCACATGCTTTAGGTGTTCTTTTGTTGTCTTGCTAAAGATGAGTATATCTTCAAGATATACCATCACAAATAACCCTGTAAAGTCCTTGAGCACTTCATTCATGAGCCTCATGAATGTACTAGGGGCATTAGAGAGGCCAAATGGCATAACTCTCCACTCATACAACCCATCTGTTGTCTTAAAGGCTATCTTCCACTCATCTCCATCCTTGATTCTGATCTAATGGTATCCACTCTTGAGATCCAACTTGGTGAAGTAATGAGCTCCTCCAAGACAATCCATCAAGTCTTCAATCCTAGGAATAGGGAATCTATACCTGATTGTGATTCTATTTATTGTTCTAGAGTCAGTACATAATCTCCACTTGCCTCCTTTCTTGGTTGCTAAGACCATTGGTACTGCACATGGGCTGATCCTCTTCCTAATCAATCCTTGATCCAACAACTCCTGCACTTGTCTAGCTACCTCTAGATTTTGATCCGGTGTAAGCTTATAAGCTACTTTGTTAGGAAATGATGCTCCAGGTATGAAGTCAATTTGATGACTAATGGCCCTTTTAGGAGGTAAAGTTGTAGGTGCACCATCACTTACTATATCCTTATACTTCTCAAGCAACTTCTGGACTACTTCGGGTATGACTATTTTCTCAGTCTTGTTCTCTTCTTTGGACTACAACATGATCACATAACCTTCACCCCCTTGATGTAGGTTGTTAAGGAACTCCTTACTGCTACTTAACAGGACACTTGGTGTCTTTGACTATCCTTCTTCCTCCTCTGACAGTGACTACAACTTAAAGGTCTTCCCATCCTTTTTAAAAGAGATAGTATTCTCCTTCCCATCATACATGACACTTTTATCATACTGCCATGGTCTTCCCAATAGGAGATCACATGAATCCATGGGTAACACATCACAAATCAACTTATCTTTGTACCCTCCAATGGAAAACTCCATCGTTACTTGGTCATTAACAAGAACAGTCTGCCCTTTGTTTAACAATGTTATTTTGTAGGAGTTAGTATGGGGTACCTTCTCCAATTTCAACTTCTTTACTGCCTCTTCTGAGATGATGTTATCTATTGAACTTGAATCTACAATAACCTTACATACTTTCCCAAGTATTTTTCATCTCACTCTAAATAAATCTCTCCTTTGTTTTGGCTCTTCCTTGACCGGTTGTCTGATCAAAACTCTCCTAAACATCATATTCTACCCCATTTCAGATTCAATGTGACCAACCTCTGGTGATTTAGTACTCATTGTTTCCTCTTGAGCATATGCCACCCTCTTCTCAGCATTTGATGAAGATGCTTTCTCTGGGTACCTATAAGTTGGATGTCCTACTTGACCACAATGGTAACATTTCATAGTAGCAAAATATGAATTGCTCCTGCCTACTCCTCTTCCTCTATTTGATCCTCCTTGAGAACCTCTACGTCTTCCATAACCTCCTCTAGAAGGTGTTTCACTCCCATGCTCAGTGAGTTTAGACTCTCCTTGGTTTCTTTGCTCAGCTCCTCTACCTTGGTATCCACCTCTATGTCCTCTTTGATCCCTTTGATCTCTTCCTTTTCCTCTACTCTTAAAAGCCTGATCATGTTTCCTCTTGATTCTTTCCTCAGTCTTAATAGCTAATTGATAGCATTGGTGTACTGTTTTAGGACTTAGAAGAGTCATCTCCTGTTGGATGTTCCACTTCAAGCCGTTAAGATACCTAGCCACCTTGAGACTTTCATCTTCTGAAACATTCGACCTCATACAATGTTTTTGAAACTCCTAAGTGTAAGTGTTCACATCTTGGTCAGTTTGCCTCAAGCTTTGTCTCTTCTTGTGTAACTGAATCTCATAATCATCTAGTATGTACGCTTCTCTCACTTTTGCCACCATACCTTTCCAAGTTGAAATAGGCCTCTTTCCTTCCTTTTCCCTCTCTGTCTGAATGAATTTCCACCATGTCAAGGAATATCCTCTCAATCTAGACTTGGCCACCTTCACCTTATGCGCTTCAGTGACTCCATCACATTCAAAATGGTTCTCCATGCCTTCTATCCAATCCAGGACTAGGTCAGCCTCCAATTTTCCACTGAACAGTGGTATACCTTCAAGTTCTTTCCCACTCAAAGCTTTCAATGCCTTCAAGAAAGGCTCCTCTTGCAGAATAGGGTCAAGTTCAGGGGTCTTGTCTTCCTCTGTAACCTCTTCACTCTTTGGCAGCCTACCCTCCAATCTATCACTAACCTCATCAGCCTTGATTTGCACATTGCTCAATGCTTCCTCAAGTTGAGCTAGTCTTTCTCTCAACCTCCTATTATCTTCCTCCTGATCTTCAACCTTATTTTCCAACTCAATGTTTGTCACCATGGTTGTGGAACGACTGGATTCAAGGTCTAACATACAACTTTCGATCCCAAATCTTTAACTTGCTCTGATACCAATCTGATAGGGTAGGGTTGGATGGAACACTCACTATTCCATGCTCTGGATCTTTGCTAGTAAGATCTCCTTGGTTTCTTAACCACCTTAACCTATAGGACCTTCTCTTAGGTATCCCTAGTTCTCCTAGCCAACCCCACTACCATCTCAATTCCAAATTACCAAGCCAACCTTGGTGCAATGCTTCAATTCTTCCTTGAGCCCTTATTCTTCCCTAAAGACTAACTAACCTCAACACTCAATTTTCTCTTTACAGGGGTGTGTGGATTATTCCAACAGGTTAACACCATCACAATTTGGTTCTAAAAACTCCACCTTGCTTTCACCAAACCCTCATCTAGGGTTTTAGTCCACTAGTTCTAAGCTTTCCAATTAGGTCTTCTACTCCGAGGAAATAGGTTAGCTCTCCTAAATTATCCAAAGAACACATAAGTTTTTCTTTGGTTTCTTGGTCCTTATGCACATCCCTCAAATATTCTGGATGTCTTCATCCCTACCTAACCATACATAGCCATAACCCTCCATTTTGCAATTTAGGCCTCTTTTAGGCCATTTCCTGACCACATAGTGAACTGTCAGCTTGTTCTCCATTCAGATGGACTGGTGAAGTCTCCTCCTTCATGCCAAGCCTTTGCAAGTCTCCTATCTACCTTTCCACCACATGACTTGATAGGGAAAGGTCACCCCTGCAAACCAAGTGCTTTGCACTTCCTGTCTTTCCTAGTCGGGCACTGTCAAGCTCACCTAGGAGAAGACTTTCTCCATGTTTCCATGACTCCTGACCACTCCTAACCCTATTCTATATACAGAAATGGAGCTTGGTCATAGTTTCCAAGGGCCCGTACACAAGGTACAGTGGGAATGTAACTAAGACTCCATCAACTATAGTCTACTAGTCAGAACAGTAAACTAAAAGAAACAAATTAACTACTAAAACAACACCTGAAAAATGATCACACAAACTAATTACCACCACAAAAAGCTTAGAACATAGCTACACTACAAACTAAAACAAACTACAAAGCCATGATCGCTCCTGATCACACAAATTCAAAGCAAACATAGAATTTTACATATTCTTCTCACTGTCCACACTAGTATTCATGAACCTTCAATTTTACAAAAGCTTCCAACCTTCCAATAGGTTGAGACACACCTTATAAAGGTTTCCAAATCAGTTAAGCTCGAGCCTAACTGTTCCATGGCCGCTTGTGGCTTTCCCAATAGGCCTTATTTGCAAGATTTTAAAGAAAATGAACACCTAGGGAGGTCTACAAGATCTTAAATCATCTTTGTAGCCAAACCCCAATCTAGAAAATGGTCAACATGACCTTGAATAACTTAATACTTGTACTCAAATGCCTCTAAGGCACAAACTCAAAGGATGGAAGGAGTTTGCTACTTTTGATCCAAAACAAATTGTCAATTGATGACCTCCTAGTTAACTCTCCTAGATGCACTTTGGGGTGCTCCTACACCAGTACTCCTACAAAAAGTAAAATAAATTCTAAGTCAGAGCATCCTTTTATCATAAAATGAGGAAAATTTACTTAAATACACATTCGCGCCACACAGACATCTACATGACATGTATTTCTCCCAGATTGCCATGGTCACCTAAGGATGACAATATATCCTTGAGATGATAGTGCAGACTATGGACTTAGGCGTAGATCTAAGATGACAACACACATTCTAGACATGCATGTAGAAATGAGATGCTTGCACACCTCATCGATTAAAAACATGCAAAAAATGTGCTAAATTACATAATAAATGAGGTTCAAAGGCCTACCTGGTCCATCTTGCAACCCCCGATGATGACCTTGCATAGCTACTCCAATCTCGATGCCTCATACTCCCTCCTTCTTAGCATTTTTCTAACTTTTCTCTCACAAAACTCAACAATTTTCTCATAGTGAATAGTGACAATGACCCTTCTAGGGACCAACCTAGGTATATATAGGCCCCTTGGGGCCATTTTTTCCCAGATCTTGTGGATACCCAATTCTCCTTACTCTATGCCATGATGCTGGGGGGAAAATCAGGAGGGGACATATAGTCACCTCTTGGTCTTATTTTTCATTTGAATCAACGACATTTTTCTTGATCATTCTTTTCTCCATAGTAGCTTCTTTTGATTTTACTAACCCAAAATTTTATGTTTTGTAGGTTATAGTTTTAAAAAAAAATCACAACCGTTTTGTTGTTGTTTATTGAGCTCAAATGTTGGGGGAATCTTCGATACTAGCTAGCTTTACCTTGGTAGCCTCTGTGGTCCCCTTTTTCTTGGCACACAATTCTATTAAATTCAAAATTCAAGTGAAAATTTTCTTCTCTACTCTAGTGAGGTTGATTTTTCTAAAATCAAGCCCACTAAAGTGGGGGAAAAATGTAATGTCACAGAATTGCACCTAGGGGAAATTCCACATTTTTGCATCTTTCCTAGCATTTATGACACCCTAGAACATTAATGAAAAAATTTCATGAGTCAAAATTTCACTATTATGACTCCATGTAGGCATATGGCAAATGATGGAAGCCTGCCAACATGTTTCCTAAAAATATAGGCTTTGAACACCTATGTAGTGCACAGACGTCTACACAATACGCTAGCATCCTAGAGATTTTCTAAGTTTGAAATGAAGAATCTGGAATCTTGACCCTTGTGACATGTGTCCTAGTGGTTAGGTCTCAGACATAACATCTCTATGCCACCTCTGTATGCATGAAAAAACCCTTTTGGATCTCATTTTGGGGTTGTAATTCTTTGACTCAAGCACTACTATTACTTGCTCTACTCTTGGGTTACTCTCATCCTTGAATAGCAGTAATCTTACTAGAAAATCCATGCCAAAACTGAGGTCCCTCTAGCAGCTACATCTCTCAAGCAAGCACTCAGGGGTGCACTCGTATGCTTCAAAGAGGGTCTTGACTCGTGGGTAATTCTCTCTCTCTCACTCTTTCCTACTTGTTCATTTACTACTTTGTCTAGTGTGGGATCTACTCCAAAGTAGGTTTTTATTTCACCACAAACTTTGTTTACACTCCTTTCCAAACTTGGTTGTACGTGGAGGTGGGAACACGAAAAATGGGGGTCTAACTAAGGCAGACCCCTATATAGCCTGAACCTATTCCCCTTGATATTTTATGTGTAGGTTGTTGAGTGAATGTTGAAGAGAAGACCCAAACACTTGGAGAAAGGTAATCTCCCTTCAAGCTCCTTTTTGTTTTTTTCCTAGAATCTAGCTTTATGTCTGGTTATTTTATTTAGCATGCACTTGATCTAAACTTAGAAGTGAAACTTAGCTCTTCCCACTTGAGCTCCTGAGCTCTTCACAACTTAGGATATCAATGCATCTTTTAGATGATAGCACGTCATGTTAGTGTCATGAAACCATGATGATGTCCTGTGGTTGAGAGCTCTTCCACCAGATGAAAATATCTTGAAGTTTTTCTCTTCTGGAGTCTAAGGTAACTTTACTGTACTTTGTTATAGTTTTATTAATTTACACAAGCTAAGGTGTGTAAGGGTAGTTCATTCCCTAGTGATCTCTTAAGAATAAATAGACCTGTGTGCAATGAATCCCTCTTATATCATAGTTGGTCTGATGGTTTGAGTTTTTGGTAAGTATATCTATATAATATGTGTTGTTGGGGTTGGATGAAAATTCCATTATTTGTGGGTGTTATGGTTGGTTAGGTAGCTTTATGCATGACATTAGATGGTATGTTAAGCCTTATTTGTGAGGATGTAGTTGAGTATGGTATGACTTTTTGTATGAATTTTTGGGATGTATGTTAAAGATTCAATGTGTGTGAGATTATCATGGTGATATTAAGACCCCTCAAATGTCATATAACAAATGAATTGATAATGACGAAAAGCTAGATGATTATTTTAGATTCTAATTTGTGATATTTTAAATCTTTTTGGAAGCCTATCCATCTTTGTGATTAGGCCTAACAAAATTTTATCTTTCTCAAGTTCAAAAATCTTCATCTTTTCTTTATTATGGGAATCATGGGAAAATTCTTCTAATCTTAGAGAATGTCCAGGTTGGTCTACATAATTCTCTTCACTATGGGGTCATGGGGGTTGATCTGTAATTTATTTAATGTTGAAATTTTCTTATGGATCTATTTTTCTTAGCTTCAGCTCTAGTAATTAGCATGCAATAGATATACCTAGTAGGATTAAGTTCAATTATTTTGGTGTCCAAGACATTTAGGTTTTGTTGATGAAGGTAGATTTTTTTATGCTTTTTAGGATGGTGATAGAGAGATTATTTTGACCTTAATTTGATCAAGGGATAGTGATAAGAATTATTTGGATGAAGGAAATGGATGTCGTGATGATTAGGATATGTTTTTTATGACTTGGAAGGGGATTATGTGGAAGAATATTGAGCCTTAGATCAAGGAGTAAATTGATGGATATGGTTTGGTTTTATGATTTTAGATTAGATTTTTTGTTGATGAGGTGGAAGATTTAGAGAAGATGATGAGTACAAGATAAAACATATATTAAGAAAAATTTAGATCCTTAATAATAAAGATAAATTGGTAATTATGTATCCTTTCTTACTTAGGATAGGAAAGTTCCTAAGCAAGGTTGGATAGGATATTTTTGGAGACTCAACTTGAGGTAGACAAATTCCCAATCTAAATGATCCAAAGTGAAGGGATAAATTGGTATATAACTTAAGATAGGAAAATTCTTAAGTAATACACAAGCTAGAGACAAAGGATGTAAGGATCTAGATTCTAATTTCCACAAATTTAATTTTATGGTTGATAGGATTTGTAGAGAAAAGTAGAGTGTAGGCCGATGATCCAAAATGGAATGAAAATGAAATTATGGAGGATGGTTTGAAAGGTGTTAGATGAATAAGGTGGATTAGGATGGTCTAATTATAAGGTCCAAAATAGGGGATATGAATGATAAATATGAAAGGAAAATTTTGGAATGATGATGATGAATTTGTTATCAATAGGATTTGCACCCGCATAGAAGGATAGAAAGCTTTGCAATCCTATGTAACATTGGAAAAATTCTAGGTTGTGGGTACCCTATACATAATTACACCTCCATATTCTAGGCTAGTTCCTTTTTGATAATCAATTAGATTCTTATAAAAATCTAACTTGAGAAAAGGGTAAGAAGGACTTGCATGAAACTACTAAAAATTGTACTGTAAAAAATGATGGTGATGCACCTAATGGAACTGTAAAATGGCAGAAACTTATCCTAAAATCCTTTACTTGCAAAGGTCTCATAAAAATTATCTTGTTGGAAGGAAGTCAAAATGCTTTAACAACCGACATTATATAACTTATAATTTTAAACACATTGCATGACTTGTGATTTTATGTTTGAGATGAAATTTGAAAGGTTTAAAATCATAAAAACATTAAATTCGATCAAAGAATAACATAAAAGAGAACACCTAATATTCAGAGGCAATATCTAGAACTTTTATTTGTATTACTGTCATATGAAACTGCAAAAATAAAAGAGCTACAATATTTTTCTCAATCTCTCCAAAACTATGCAAGAGATAGAAAAGTGAGAACTAGTGAAAAAATGACTAAGTCATTTCACTTTATACAAAAAACTCCAAAAAGGGGAAAGGAGGTGGAACTAAAGGTCAACTCCAGGTGAAAATATTCCTTGAAAATTGCATTGACAAGCAAGCATCAAAACCCTACAAAAAAGGGATCAAAACTGAAGTAATCAATGGGTAAATGTGGCCAAACTACTCCTGAACAATGCATTACTTATGTTGAGTGATAAAAACCATGCAAGTTGTTACAAAGCCCCTTGAAAAGCTCCTCAAAAGATAGGATGAAAAGAGGTAAACTGAAGAGTTCATTTCACTTTGACTGAAAGTCAAAACTCGAACTCGTGATCTCAAAAATTTGCATGTCTTGACCTCGAGTTGTCTTTCACTTATTATCCTTTGCATAGTTTTTGAAAAGGAAAAATTTAATTAAATATTAAATATAATCATTCAATGATTATTTTAATATTTAATATTAATCAATCCCACCTTTTTACATTTATATGTTAAATATCAAGGTAAAAATACATTACCTTGATATTTAATTTACATTTGCCTTTTTTAAAAACTCCATGCAATAATAAAGGTGGAATCTACATTTCAAAATCAAAAGACAATTGTTTTTGAGGTCTAACTTCAAAAACTTCACGTTCCCTTCACATTACAAGGTCGATAGACTTAGGGTCAAGACCATAGCAATATTAATGTGGAATGATTATTTTGCTTTAAAATATTCAAAATACCCCATCATTTGCATTAGGGCATGAAGGTAAAAGATTTGAAACCCTAATACTTGTCACTTTGCAACCTTTACCTCATGAAATGTTGTTGAAGGGTCGCTTCCATTAGCATGAGGGTTTCTGAAGCTCAAAATCTGCAAACCCTTGTTGCTTCTAGGAGAATTTCTTAATGAAGAATCTTGCACAAAACGGCAGGTAAGTGTTTCTTGTCTCTGAAATCTAGACTTCACTTTCATTTTGAGGAGCATTCTTAGTTTATAAGCCACGGTTGTGGCATAATGTCTGATGTATTCTTTTGTGCCTTTACTTTTCTATTGATGAATCTTCTTTTTGAAGCTGTCATGACTGTGATAGTTTGAACTTTGAACTGGAGCTCATTCAGGTTGTGGTTTAAATCTATAAAAAATTGCAACTTCATGAATGTATTTCCTACTCATAAATATTGAGGGTTTGGTGAAAACCCGAGTCTCAAACTAAATCATCCCTTTAAGGCCACAATTGTATGATTTATTTTCTATTTGAGATTTCTGAGAATAAATTTCTCCATTTCCTTATATAAGCTCAACCCTTTGCATATTATTAGTGTAACTTTGCTTATATCTTGACAAGGCATGACCATGGCTAGGATTTGAGCTTTTATCATTTGATCATTTTGGTGTAACTCTATCAACACAAATGGCTAACTTCATCTTAACATGCCATGATCTCTGATTATCTTCAATGGTCTTTTTAATGATCTTAATCAGATTTTTATTTGTTGATTCAGCCTTTCCATTACCCTGAGGGTAATAATTGGATGAGGTATTTAGAAAAATGTTATTCTTTACTGACCAATCTGAAACTCTCAAACCAACAAAAGCTAATGTGTTAATTGAAATAATAGATTGAGGTGTATTGTTGTGCATTTTTTGCACACACATCCCACTGAAAGTAGGGACCCCCCTTTTTTGCTTGGTCTTTTGGCTCTTGTTTGTGGCCCTGCCTTTTCAGCTTGTCTTTGAAAATATTGATATTTTTTTCTTTGGTGTTATGGTCCTTTTGTTGTGGGAATTGGTTACTATGCACTATTCCTAAATTCTTGTCTTGTTTGTAAAGCACCCCTATTCTGAGTTAATGGTTATGGAGTCTCACAGATGTTCTCTCTGGAAGTGGGTTCCCTTTCCCTTAGTTTTTCGTTGGTGTTTTGTCCAGGTCTTAGGAGTTGTTCTTTTCCTCCTAAGACTTTGTTTCCTTTGCTTGGCGGGTTCGAGCATGGGATGAGACAAAACTTTAAACTTTCGCAATGTTCATGGTTCAGTTTCCATTCCAATTCTGGTTTCGGTTCCGGCTCTGCTTCCCATGTTCCTATTTTCTCTGTTGTTTGACCTTTGGGTTGGTTTCTTCCCCTTCGGTCTTCCTTGGTTTTCCTTTCCCATCATTTTTTTCCTTTCACTAGAGAGAGAATCAAGATGAGACTAAACTCTAAACTTTCACAAAGTTCATAGTTCAGTTTCCGTTCTAGTTCTGGTTTTGGCTCCGCTTCCTATGTTCTTGTTTTCTCTGTTGTTTGTCCTTTGGGTTGGTTTCTTCCCCTTGGGTCTTCTTATGTTTTCCTTTTCCTTCATTGTTTTCCTTTCATCAGAGGTAGAATCAAGATGAGACTAAACTCTGAAATTTCACAAAGTTCATGGTTCAGTTTTCATTCCAGTTCCAACTCCACTTCCTCTGTTCTTTTTTTCTCCATTGTTCGGCCTTTGGGTTGGTTGTTCCCCTTGGGTCTTCTTTGGTCTTCTTTTTTCCTTCACCTTCTTTCCTTCACCGGAACCGAAAATGGGCTGGGAACTGAACTCAGTACATTGCAAAGGGTCCCATCTAGTTTAGGTTCCACCTCTACCTATTTTGGTTCCATCTCTGCCTATTTTGTTTTTCGCTTCTATCCTATTTTCGTTCCACCTCCACCTCTTTTGTTTTCCACTTCTGTCCTATTTTAGTTTCACCTCTACCTTTTTTTTTTTTCTACTTCCACTTGGGCTTGTGCATGGTTTCCTTTCTTTGGTGATTTTGATGCTATAATGAATATTAATTTTGGCCCTTTTGAATGCAAGTTGGATTGGGTAAGTTGTTATTGTAAGGGCTGAAGGAAAAATAAAGGTACTTTGAAGATATTGCGAGATCCATGAGATACAACCGGGTACACTTTGTGGCCACAAGTAGGTAAAACCCATCTGTACATGGAAGGTTTTCTCATTGGCCATTCATCCAAGGTGGATGTGACACGGAAAATCTAAACTAGTTTGACTTGATCAGAGTCATTCTTGGTGCCCAACTCGATTGTTGATTGGTGGCCCTATTCAAACTCACATTTTGTGCATGTTACCATTCTTCTGTTCCATGCGTGTGAGGCACTAATGGCAGACGTGACCCGCACAATTTATTTTGTCTGGATTGGGATTTTTAGAGATCCCAGGTTGATCTGAGGAAGGTGCCTTATGCATTCAATGCAGGGCAATGATTTATTGTGGGTTGTCTGGGTCGATATGGTTGGTGGTTGACCTTCTCTGCAACCCTAGCTTGAGCGGGCATAGGATGGAATCTCTATAAGTCTGGCATGTTGCCTCATTTGTAAAGGGTTAGATAGTTGGTTAGTTTGTTAGAATTAGATAGAAGACATACTAGAAGATTAGAGAAGAAGGTTAGAGTTAGGAGTTAGTTGTAACCAAATATTAGAATTGTTGCTTTTATTAGTGATTCAATGCAAGTGAAGACATTGTGTTATTATTGGTGCCTTCTTTGGATTGATTAATCTTGCATGGTTCTTATTCTATCTTTGAAATTTCTTGGAAATGTCTGAATGCATTTTAGGTTTAGAGTTAAATGATTCAATAGTGCTTGTGATTTAGTGCTTGGAGTGTTGTAGCAATCTTTGGTTCATACTTTGAGTAGCTTCTTGATTGTGGGTTTTCCGCATAAACTCAACCTATACCCGATATTTGTGCGCTTAGTTAAATCATGGTTATTTATCCAGTACGATTGAATGAATGCGGATGATTTGAAAAAACTTTGATTCCTTAGAAGATTGCACTGTTCCTGTGAGATTGTAGGTATAGCCTAGATTGATCAAAAACTAGTTTTTGAGGGATTGGTCTATTCCAAGCATTTCATCATTAGTATTGTTGATCATAGGAGTATTATTAATCTTAGGATTTTTTAAACCCTTTATCTTTTTTTATTTCTTTGATCTTTGGTTAAACTAGGAATTCGAGTATCATTATATTGCAAAAATATGATAAGTTCAGAGTCTCCAGTACTTGTTTTGTAAGGTCCCTTTATGATTACCATCATTTTCACATTTTTCACTGAGTTGTTTTGTTGCAAGTCATAACCTGACACCCGAGAGACCTTGGGGTTATCTCTTTTTCAATAGAGATTGACATTTCAAGAGAGATAGGATATTATATATAGTCTGTCTAAGTTGTTGTTGCACAAAAAACACCATCAATAGGATTGGTGCTAGAAGGAGGGTCTTGATAAGCAAGCTGGAGCATTTTGTGAATGCCCTTTCTCCTGAGAGACTCAGAAGGAGAACTAGATCTACACAGATAAGGAGAAGAATTTCAAGAACTGCCACCTCCAACTAGGTCAAGAAGGGCCAGAAGAAGGGAGGATTCACCATCCACCTCATCATTTCCACCATCCTCACCCTCATTCGATTTTGAGGCTAGTTCCATTCAACAACCCCAACCAGTCATCAACTAGTCATTTCCACCTCCACCTCCACATCCACCAATGGATTTCTTGGAAAATAAACCATCACCTCTATCCTTTAACAACTACAATGTTATTCCTAAGAACCCTGAGCATTTTTTCTCTAAGTTTCACACAAATGACCCTAGTAGAACAACAGAGGAGCATATTAGGATTTTTCAAACTTGTTTGAGGGATAGAGGGATTAATCATGAGGATGTTGCCTATATGATTTTCCCTTATTATTTGGGAGAGGAGGCATTTTATTGATACAATCATTTACCTATTGCATCCATTCATAATTGGACTGAACTTGAGGCTACATTTCTATAGAAGTTTAAAATCCCTATTAGTGCCAATAAACTCTACATGCAATTTACTGGGCTTAAGAGGGAAGTTAATGAGCCCATAGGGTCATTCAACAATAGATTCCATCATGCATACACTAGAATACAAACACCTTATGTTGTAGGTGATGCCACTACCTTAGAGGTATATTTTGAAGCCTTTTATAGCCTTACATCCACCTTCCTTAAGTGGAGAACTAATCCCCCAACTACCTTGCTCACTGTATATACAAAAGATGTTAAGGTCAGTATAGATCTTAGACAACACTTTTCAGGACCCCTTCCATCTATGGGACCAACTGCTCACCCTGGGCAAGCCCAAGCTCTTAACCAGGCACTAACTAATCACACTCCTATTATGAATCCCATTCCATAGTTGCCTTTGGTTCCACACCCAAGTCATCCAATAAGTCGGGCTCACCCAATGCCTAGTTATCCCCAACAAAATGCTAATCAACCCCTTCACCAACATCCACAGGCTAGTTTCCCTACATATTTATAGAACTCTGAAGTTTTGAATCAATTTATGGGTCCTGGAGGAGTGTTAGGATACCCCCAAACAATGTGAATTCAGTGCCTTACAGTAGTCTTGATAAGGAGAGGTTATATGATCTAACCAAGCAAGTGAAGAAATTGAATATGGAGGTAACCTATTTGAGAAACCAGAATGGCCAACTCCAAGCTGCTCAAAGGAGCATGCAATCAAATTACAATAGGGAGAATCGAGATGTTGCACGAGGGAAAAACTTTGATAGAGGACAATAAGGTGGACAAGGGTTTGAAAGGAGACAACCACCTAGGAAAAATAGGCCATGGAACACCAGACCTAATAATGGAGGACTCCCCACTCCACTGGATTAGCCTTCCAATCAAGAGAAACCTCTAAGTGGAGTATATCTAGCTAAAACAACCTTGTCAAGGTGGTGCAGGCTTCATAAGACAAGTCAACACTCCGAGATGGATTGTCCTAACTTTCAAACTATTTCTTCCATCTTTTAGTATGAAGTTGAAAACAAATCCACTAGTCGGAAATTGGTACCCTCAAATCCTTATGATTCCCCGGTTTTGGTGTTGAATTATGCTCCTTTCCTGAGGGATGAAGAGAATGAACCAGAAGAGAAGTCAAGTGGCTAGAATGAAAAGACTAAACAAGTGTTGAATGAAGATGAAATTTCTCAATTGTTTAATGAAGGAACTAAGAATGATAATGGTCCCTTGGATGAGGAGGAATTCGGCGTTGAAGAGGTACAGATGTTTCATCAGCCTACAAGGAAGTATGATTTGAGGAATAGACTCAATAGGAATCCACTAGCTGGGGGCCCATTTACTACATCTATTCCTCCAAACAATTTTACTACTCCGCTAGACCCACATGCCAGTAATAATCCATCTTACCCTCATGTGCCAACATAATACTTTGCAAGAGGAGGACAACCTGAGGCATCAAGAGGAGCAACATAGATTCAACAAAAGATAAGCAAATTGGTAATTCTAAAGAGACTCATGTCAATATGAATGTGGAATAATTAGGCGAATATGTGACCAAGGAACTCAGGACAGTAAAGTTGAGTCTTTCTTCTTTTGATTTGTTAAGGGTTCCTGAAATAAAAATATAGTCCTAGGGTCTTTTAATTCAAGTCAAGCATCACAAGGAGTAGCATTCAACGAGGCATTTGGTAGGCCTTCTAGTTCACATGCACCTATAGGCCTAAGTCCAGCACCACCTAGAGACAGAGGGAAAGAAAAAGATAAGAATCAAGTTGCACAAGTTGACACTCAGTTGGGTTTGTTCCAAGGCAAAATGGAAACCCCCCCTTCCTAATTTCTATTCATATCTTTGGGAAGAATCTGCACAATTGTCTTCTAGACTTACAAGCATCTACAAATGTTATGCCTTTTATTGTCTGTAGAGCACTAGGTATTACTCCTACAACCTCTCAGAAGAAGGTCACCCAATTGGACAAGATATAGGTGAATATAGTGGGAAAATGGAACATGATTCCCATGCAAGTTGTTTCTAATCCTAGAGTGCAACAAGTACTTAATATTCAGGTGGCAGATATTCTTGACACTTTTGGTTTGATCTTGGGTCGAGATTTCACCAAGGCACCAAATAGATACACATCCTTAGATCATTCTCACATGTGGTTCCCCTGGAAATGAGTCCCAAATCAAATTAGAATTCAAAGAGAACCTAGAATGAAGTATGTGATCACTAAATATCAGAATACTTCAAATGAGATAATGGTGCTGTTGACATAGGATTTTGCATGTAGTAGTAGTCTCATGGGAAACGTAGCTATTGGGGGATGTTGTGTGCTAGCTAAGTGACCTCCAAGATTTTACTGAAGCTAGGTCTTCATTTAGTGGGGGGAGTAAAAGGTGAGAAAGATAGCAGAAATATAAAATTTACACTACAGGTGATGTGCCAAAGTCTTAAACAAATTTACTAGAGCACAGTGCAGAATGCAAAGGCTCAAACCACTAGATTGTTGTTCATCAAGCTAATTTTCTCAAAAGCACTTAAAATGTAAGAGTACCCTCTAATTTGCATAACATAATCTTAGCATAACTTTTATCTAACACAGAAGAGTCGAAGAAAACATGATCTATATTTATTGAGTTAGGAAGGATTACAGAAAGCTGAAGAATAGGCATTCATACAATAAAAGAAGATAACGACACAGACCAATAGTCTCACTAAATGCATGAATAAATAGAAAGGTTGAATTTATTTGGAACAGTTTGGAGTCTTCAAATTGAATAAAACTATTACAAAGGCCTTCTTCCCAGTGCTTGAGAGTTTTTACAAACTTAACCAACAACCTAAATAAAGGGAAACATGGCTGTACTTATAGGCCAGTCCACTGCCTGAAAATGCACCAAGAGAAGAGAAAACCACGAGCAGAGATCGATAGCCCAAATCACCTCGAGCCACCACAACAAACATCGATCACCTAGGAGCATGTTAGCAAAGCCACGAAATGGAATGGAAAACCACGTAGCAGTAGGAGAGAACACGTAGTGCCATAGCAAGAAACATGACAGAAGGTGAGTACAAAAGTTCTAGCAGCATTTCCAAGGTAACTGGCATAGTAGCAATTGCCACGTGTTGCATAGATGGAGCCCAGCAAAAATTTGAAGAGATGACCATCGAAAAGCTCCAAGAGGGAGCCACGTGGAGTGATCTGAGAAAAACTAAGTAAAAGGTGGGCCCAGTTTGGAAAGTAGCTAGAGAAAGCCATGCGGCATGTAGATGGAGACTTGAAAAAATTGAAGTGATACAAAAAGTGAAAAGCTTTGAGAGGCAGCCATGTGGAGCACTCCAAGGGAAATGAGCATTTGAAAAGGTAAGGTGCAGCCGCAAGGTAAAAATAAAACGGCAAAGGCTCGGTAGTTTTTGTTGAACAGTTTGGCAACTCATAGGGGCATTTCGCTTGCAGAATGAAGAACCCTAGAAACTTTGGTTCAGCATCCCAAAACTAATCAAAACTTACGAGAGGGTGGCCTGCAAACTGGTCCAAAATTCATTCGACAGCGTGGAGAGAGCTCAGATATTTTCATGAGCCAACTTGAGATCGATGATTGCCTTGAAAGGCAAACCTGTTGATACTTTTGTTTCCAATTCCAATAGAAGAAGAGTTGTGCAAGCTGATGCACGATTCCTTTAATTTCCTCAGCAATCAAAGATTCATCAAAATATTGGAAGATAGAAAGGTCCTGCTTATTCTCTTTGATCATAGCAACAATGTGTTCTACACCTGCTACCATTTGATCTGTAATGAAGGGTGAGGGAAGGCCTCTTTGAGTCAAACGAGAAAATTTTGCCTGCATGTTGCTGGTAACCTAGTTCAACCGAGCTCTGCATTCTGCTACCTATTGAATGACCTCATCCATAGAGATGAGGATACTTACACCCATGGCTTCCATCATTCAGTCATCGATGCCCATGCTTCTCAATGCTTCATCAAAATTTGTATACAACTTGCCCAATAAAATCATAGCCTCTGGAACCTTGTCAAAAGTTAACTCTTGAATCTGCTATATTGATTCACTCACTGTCTCGAAAAGGCTAGCTGCTTGTGCCATAAATTTTAAGGTGGCATGAAGAACAAGGAAAAATTCCTTCACCTTGTCCTAGTATGATGCATACAACTCTTTGGCAATCACCAACGAGCTCATCTAGGGCATAAGAGGTTGGGTCCTTAGGGTAGCCAATTCTGCCTCTTTGCTGCTCAAATTTACCTTCAGCGCTGACAAGTTTTTGTCTAATGTGGACATCTGCTCCTTCAGAGTGCAAACCTCTTTTTCTTTTTCTTCCAGGGCCAATTCGGCCCATTTTTCCTTTTGAATTTCCAACTCCAGATTGGCATTCATTTCATTGATTTCAGCATTTGTGTTTTGTCGGAGCTCCTTCATTCCCTCACTTAGCAGTACGAATTCAATGTGGAGTTTCTCCTCATTTGCTCAGCTCAGCTCAACTTCCTGCTAGAGAGTCAGAACAATCTTTGTGCTTATAGCTTGTAGCTCCTTGATTTGATCCTTGAAGACACTCCTCTCCTTCTCTAGGTGCTTTATTTCATTCTCTTGGGCTTTAAACTTGTTTACCTAGATGTCAACCTTTTCCTTGAGCTCCGCTATCTAATCATCCTTTTTCTTCGCCTACCAGTTGAGCTTGAGATAATTAGTGGTCACTATTTTTTGGGTCTCCTCCATTAGCTCAACCTTATCTTGTGAGCGGGCCTGCTGCAAGTCTAGGCCGACAACATTTATAGATTAATCATTTGGTAACATTTCTCCTACTGGTTTAATCACATTAACAGTGATTTTTGTAAACATCAAGGAATTTTGACTTTCATTGAATACAGTTTGAAAGTGGGGCTCTGTCTGCCTGGTTATGTCTTTCTATCTTCTTTTGTTTATCTAGTTGGCATGGGCACTCTTGTTTGCATCAACCTGCAAAAAATATTCCTAGGCAGGGATACCCAGGCCACCAATAAAAGTGTGCTCTTGAGGGGCGGCCAGCGGGAAAGACAACGTACTCAATGCATCAGAAGTTTTTTGGGCCTTGTTATAATGGCCAGGGCGAATGGAAAAATGAATTGGTTGCTTAGAGGGGATGATTGTGAGGTGAAGGGAAAGGGTGGAGATGCACCAACTGTGGGGTTGGGCCTTGGAGATAAAAATTGTTGGCTCATGAGCCCAGCACTTACACCAAATTGCATTCCAAGCAAGGGATGGAAAGTGGAGGATGAAGGTGGGAAACCAAGAGGGGTAAGATTGGACTGCCTGAGATATCCAATGGCAGAGAAAATTGGCACAGATGAAAAAGCAGGGGTAGACAAGGAAGAGACCAAAGACATGGTAGAGAGAGAAGAGGGAGGAAATGTTACCTGAGGCTCATGTAGAGCTACAGATGTTTCAACCACTTCCTTCATTGATCGCTCTTCTTCTCCACCAGACTCTTCGGTTCATTGTCACTTTTCCTTTGGAGAATTATCACGGTCAAGAATGACCAGCCTCTGACCACTGGTAGTCCTCACCCACTTCCGTGTTGATTTAGAGGAGCTGGATGGCTTTGATGCTTGTGCATGTGAATCTTCCTCTTGTGTGGGATGTTTACTAGTATCCTTCTTGTGCATTGGATTCTCGGTGATGGCAGGGGGATTCTGAGTTACTTCCTCCCCAGGCTTCGCGACAATCTCTTCTCTTTTGTACTACTGCACGAATGTTGAATGGTTCAGAGACCTTTCTAAGTTCGGATGCTCATTCTCATAGATACCATAAAATATTTCATCAAGGGCCACCTCTTCATGAAGCTTGCCAGTTGCCAGAGTCTCCTACCGATATACCTAGAAGTCTTGAATCTTCTTGGGCATCCAATTGAGCTTACTCAATTGGGTGCTCAGGGATGGGTTGATCTTCTGCCTTGGGTTGGCTTTTCCCATGATGTAATAAAATTTCAGCCATGGCGATCGATCATCTTCAGTAGGCAGATATTCAAGGCCTACATATTTACTTAAATTACCCTCTTCGATATTTCTCTAAAGGTCCCAGAATTGCTGAGGTGAATGTGGGATTTTGATGCGGACCCCTGATAAATTATTTTTGGGGTTGTAATGTCAGGTATCTTCTATCAATACCAACCTGAGATGACCCAACTTTGAAAGTAGAATCTTCAAAGTCCTCTTCTTGATCAGCGACACGGATCCAAACATCATTGGGAATAGCAAATGGGAGGTTAAGTGTTTTCCCCCCCAGTAATCATTGTCAATGGTACATAGCTACCTCATTGCTTCTAGGGCTAGCACTCTGTCTGAAAGATAACAGGGGAGTTGAAAGGGCTCCTGGATGAACCCTGGTACATGGAGTATGGTGAAATCCACGCTAAAGAACCAATCACAGGGTGGTACCAGCTTCCCCAACCATGACTTATGTCGGTGCGATATGCGTGCAGTCATATTGACGCCAACTCCACCCAAAACCCTTAGAGTTAGGGCCAAGAATAAATTCCAAAATGCATAATAATCAAAGGTTTTTGACATGATAGGAGTCCATGTCAAAACTGACTTTCTCAATCCGCCCTCATCAAAAATAGCCAAACATAAATGTTGAAAAATAATCCGAATTCTGATGTAAAATCAAGTAGGCCTGGAAGGAGGGATACCTAAACTTAGAGCTGGCCTGAAATTCCTACAGCTGCTACAAAATCCCATCACTAATAACTCTTGCAAAATCTAGGAGCGGAGCCTCATGATTCTTCTTCAGCATGAAGCTGAGGCACGTTTGAAACTCAAAAACATGTTATTTTGTATCCATACCACACACCAGCACCAACATAGAAGCGATAGAGGAAGAACCACCTTTCAGAGCCTTCAAACCAAAAGGGAATTTGGGCGGTGCCGAATTACTTATTGGCTAATTGATCTCGGAGCAGTAAAATTGATGCACTTTTTGGAGACCTCTGCACTTTTGTTGCATTATTTACTTCAAAAATCTCAACCTCTTGAGTCAAGGGAAGTGGGACACACAACATATCTTGAATAGCTTCAGGGCTAATGACTACCCTAAAATTATTGCCGCTTATCACTACAGTATTTGCGTCAAAGCGTGTCGCGCATGCTACCACAATTTTTGGGCAAGGGTGTACCAAAGGAGCCATATACTGCAGAAGCCCACAGAACCACAAACGCTTATTGAAAGAGTTTGCTACGTGCTTCATTTTTTTGCATGCGGCCTCCCTAAGGCTCTTAGGATTTTGGGATAGCTCGAGATCAAAGACGTTATCCCAATCCTCTGCAACCAAAGCTTGATCTTTGTGAGGGAATGCATTTAGTAATCTTTAGTCCACCTGATGGGTGAAAGGCCAACAAGGCTTTGTGGGTATGCCTGAAGTAGCATAAGACTCTTGGTCATAGAGCTACATGCAAGGTGCTCTTCTCATTTGCTCGCTTATAGTTGTTGGGGCTAGGGTTTGTGTTGGGTTCTCTGCAATCTCAGCCATTTCGGTATTCACAAGAACTAGTTTGCAAACTTTCACAAATGGCTTAGATTTTCTAAAAAATTCTTTCCTCTTATGAATGCCTTAGCCGTTTTATCTTTAGGTAACTCCTTACAATAAAAGTTGTTTCTAGATGCCTTAACTTGCCTTTTTGATCTTTGAGAAAAGTGGCTGAAAAGGGTATGTGCTAGCCATTCATACCAAGTTGCCACTATGCGTCACCAGCCTTTCATACATGTGAAAGAAAATCCAACCTGCCAAATTGCTCTCTGCATTTAAGAAATAGTCTCTTGCGTGTGGCAGCGCTTGATTTTCTTGAAAGACAAACCAAAACAATCTTGCAAAAATACTTTTGCAAGCTTTATGCATTTATTGATTTCATTGAACGTACATGGGCACATCTCCCAATAGCCTTTCTTTAAGATTTTGTCTTGATTTGGATGGGACAATAGCCCTTTGTGCTGACACCTGGCCAATCTCTAATGAATGTGGAAAATTAACAAAGCAAGTTGTAAGTGTACCTACATATTCCCATCACCTCACATGTCGCAACACTGAAAATTGAGGCTTGGGGACACACTTTCACTCAGTCGTAATTATGGCTTTCCTCGGCTGGTGAACCCTGGCCAGTCTATAAATAAGACCCTTGGTAGCATTGCAAATCACAAAGTTTTCTAGCATTCTTAGTTTAGCAAGCTTCTTATCTTAGTAATTTTGTTTTTCTAGCCAAAAAAGCAAACAACATGGAAACACCAGTAAAGCTTGTCTATGAGAAGACTCAAGCTGCCTTCTTAGGAAAAATTAGATGCAGGCGCTTAAAGTGCATGATAGGTGTGAAGAACCTATTGTATGTGAAGGCAATCAAGTGGGTCCTAGGGAAAGATTACGTGGAGTATGAGGAGCAGTACCGAGTGAATACTAGCATATACTCCCACTTTGTCACCTCGCTACTGGACATTAGTTTCCAAATGCAAAATCTTAAACCTGACAAAGCGGGTCTTCCCTCGACACTACCTCAGAGGCCTGGAGAAGATTGTGCATGCAACCCAATTTGATCATGGGATCCCCTTGGTTTGCAACATTCACCTACTGCAACTGCATGGAGGACCTATTCCAGCTAGGCCCTTCCTCTTCAGCTTCGAGCTGGAGACTCATGAGGAGCATCGTGCCAAGGTTCACGCTGGCTGCTACTTCCTCATGCTTGTGCACTACATTGAACCATTCCAAAATATTCAATGGTACGAAGATTTTGAAATAATGGTGTTCCTCGATCTCACGCCACCTATTGCTATGATTGTTGGTCCTTCCAACTGATAACTTGAGAATGAAGATAATCCTCATTTTGTTTTTCACCTTTCAAGCTCCACTCTATAGTGGCCATATGTAAATATTGATACAAGGCCTCTGGCCCCCCAATATAATGTAAATTTTCAGCTCTTATATATATAATATATGTATTTTTAGAAATCTTGGCTCATTTACAATGTTTTCTTTTAATTCCTTGCATCATTTCTGTTATTACAAAGCATTGAGAATAGCAAAAACTTTAAAGGAAAAATTAATTACATATTTACAATTTACACGGCCTTCACACAGAGAGAATTAATAAAAAAAATTAAGATGTATTCCATTAACTAGAATACTAAGGGCGTTACCTTCTTCGTCTTCCAATTCAAAAGAGTTGAACCACTTGCACGGGGTAATTTTGAAAGGCCCTTCCCAGAGGCCGTCGAACTTGTTGTGTTGACTGGGCTTTGCTCCGCGTTCATTGAACTTGAGAACCAAATCCCCACATTGTAACCCTTGATCCGATGCCTTTTTGTCAAACCATTTCTTAACCACCTGCTAGCGGCTATTCACACCTCAAGGGTGTGCTCTTTTTTTCCTATACCTCGAGTAACTCAAAAAACCTCACCTCCATTGCTCTGTTTTGTTCAATTTCTAGAGATTTAAGCAACTGCAAGGCAGGAATTTCTATGGCAATAGGAAGCAATGCCTCATTCTCGTACACCATCTCATAAGGAGATGTCTTCAATATCTGCTTGGGTGTGATTCGGTCTACCCATAGTGCTGTCGAGAGGTTCCTATGCCATTCTTTCTAGTGTTCTGAGCCTATTTTCTTTATTAACCTAATGAGGTTTTTTTTCGTAGACTTGGCAAGGCCATTCCCCTAGGGGTAATAATTAGAAGAGGTTTTTCAGGAAAACCCCATACTTCAATGTGAACTGGCTCATCTTTGAGCCGAGGAATGCTTTAGCATTGTTAGAAATGATTGTTTTAGGTGGGCCAAATCTGGCTACCAAATCCTCTAGGAAATTAACAATTTCCACCTCTATAACATTTTTTAATGGCACTACCTCTGCCCACCTAGTCAAGTAATCCGTAGCTGTCAATATCCACTTATGTCTAGCTAAGGAAAAAGGGTTAATCATCCCAATGAAATCTAAGCCCCATTGAGCAAAATGTTATTCTACTACTATAGGCCTTAATGGCATAGCAACATTCTTTCTCCTTCTGATGTGAAACTGACATTCATTGTAAGACCTAATTAGTAAAAATGCATCATTAAAAAGTGTTGGCCAAAAATAACCAGCACATATAACTTTAATCGCTATGGTCCTTGGAGAAAAATGTCCTCCAGTATTGATCTAATATTTTTTTGGCCTGCTCCTCATTTACACACCTTAGCAGAATGCCATTAAAATTTCTTTTAAATAGGACACCCTCCAGGAGAACATAATTACTATTTTGAAAATGATAGAAATGCCTTTTAAAAGAAGGAATATTGATCAGATACCTTCCTATCTGCATGAAGCTTATTCTATCTTCTAGCCAGTCACCCTGAGAATTTTCTTTGTTCAAAAACATAGGTTCCGGACCCTCAAGCTCTCTAATTGTTTCACTATTTTCCATGAGATACTCACACAGTCCCTTTCCCTTGATAGTTTTGACAAGTGTGACTTCAATATCATATTCCAGGATCTTTGTGAGCCAATTAGCTCTCTTTTCTTTGATTTTTCACTCCATGATATACTCCCACACACTAGGGTGCGGTACACAAACAATCACCTTGTTATATGATATCAAATGTTAGAACTTTTTAAGCCCTTTAACAATGGCAAAGGCCTACTTTTCTACAAAGTTGTACTTTAATTCGTACTCTTTCAAGGTTCATGAATAGAAAGCAATAGGGGACTCCCTTTTCTCTTCATCATTATTTTGCATAAGTATTGTGGCAATACTATTGCCACCACCAAAAATATACATAATAAAATCCTTTGATAGGTCGGGGTTTACCAACACAGGAGCAGAAGAAAAAGCCTCCTTTATAAGCTCGAAATCTTTTCTAGTTTCCACCGTCCATTTCAAAATCTAGTCCTTCTTTAGCATTAAGGTAATAGGCCAAACAATACCTACAAAATTTGCAATAAATCAGCTAATGAAGTTGAACTTACCTAGGAAAGACTACACACCCTTCTTGTTGACAGGTAACAGAAGTTCCTGAATCACATCAACTCTTTTCAAATCAATGGCAATGCCTTCCTTAGAGACAACATATCCCAATAGCTTCCCTTGGGGAACTCTGAACACACATTTCTTTGGGTTTAAAGAAATCCCGAATTCCTGGCACTTTTGGAAGACAAGCTCCAAATGATCAAAATGATCATCAACAGATTTTGAAAATACTGTCAAATCATCCAAATAGATGAGTATAATCTTATGGATCAAATTATTAAAGGCAATATCCATAGCCCTCTGAAAAGTGGCTCCTGCATTCAGAATTCCAAAAGGCATCTTGGCATATGCATAATTCCCCCACTTTGTGGTGAACGTTGTATTGTGTTGGTCCTCCTTAGCCCGAAAAACTGTCCAACATTGAAAACATTTCGCAGCCAGCTACAGTTTGCAGAATTACCTCCATTGAAGGCAGGGGGTAATGATCCTTTAAGGATTCTCTATTCAAGTCTTGGAAGTCTACGCATAGGTGTATGTCCCCATTTTTCTTCTGGACTAGCACTAGGTTTGACACCCAAGTGTTGTGTTTGATCGGAAACACTATTCAGGATGCGATCAACTTATTTAACTTTTGTGACATAAGAGACTCTATCTTTGGGTTCACAGGTCTCTACCTTTGATGGATTGGCTTCGCCCCTTCTGATAACTCAATTGTATGCTCGATGATCCTGGGATCGTATCCTTTAATATCATCATATGACCAAGATACTACACTTGGATATTCTTCTGAGAAACTTCTTTCCCGACCTGGAGCTTTTTGTCTTCCCCGATATGCAAATCGGTGTAATCTCCTTTGTCAGCCACGAGCTTCCTTTTGTCTCTCATCGCATCATCAAAATCAAATAGGCTCTCCAGAGTGACTAGCCCTCTCAGAAGCTTATTGGATCTCAACTTGATAATTTGATCCCCATCAGCTTCAATGATCTTCAGTTGTAGCTGATAAGAAAATTCTCTAGATGACTGGAGGAATGACGCAATATGAGTGTCACTATCCAACACTTGCCAATATTGATTATTATCTGGAACAACGGGTCTTACAATTACCCTTACCACATGCTTATTTCTCAATAATTCAGAGGTCGGCTCAAACTGAGCCCCAATAGTCACCATTTTTCAGCTTCAAAGTTCTTCTCCCTTACAATAGCCTGAATATTGAATGCCTCAAAGTTGTCAATCAAATCCCAGACTCTATATTGATAGGATCACATACAGATATTCTTTGCAGTAGAAATTCCATGGATTTGGTTGACCACCACCTCCAAATCTTCGAATGCACTTATCTACTTTGCACCCATTTGTTTTGCAAGGCTCAAACCATGGACAAGACCTTCATATTCTACTTTGTTGTTTGAGCATGCGAACTGAAAGCGATACGACCTCAAGGTATTTTCCTCGGACGAGGATATCAAACAAATCTCCGCTCTAGCTCCTATTCTACATCTTGCTCCATCAAAGTACAAAGTCCATAATTTCAAATATTTTTCACCTCCAGGCTCCTTAGTAACTTTGGGCATAATATACCCCTCTTCATGTATAACATAGGTTCTGAGGCTAGTTGCATGGTAATTCCTGAAAGGGTCTATATCAATAAACTCTTTCAAAAAAAATTCCTCATCTTCTGTCATGGAGCTTGTAGCCTTCTCTTCTTCTAGAAATTCCTTATTGAACCTTTCTTCCTAAGTGATTGAAGTATGTGCTACTTCAAAGTTGAGTAGGGCATCATCAGCAACATGTTCGGAATGCAAAGTTTCTGACAATAGTTTCATCTTGGCTCCATGTTTGGTCCTCAGAATCAGGTGTGACTAGCCCAGAGCTAGATATCCTCTGACATTTACTATGAATTCCTGGGACAAACAAATCACAAATAGAGGAGGAATATCAATGAGTACAGTATCCTGATTTATAGTGATACTAGGGCAGGCAAACAAAGTCATAAGTAAATCTTTGATTACCCCAATGGTATCAACCTTATTTCCATCTAGCTGCATGACTCCTTTGTTCAGGGGCTCATACTTTATCTAGGTCAGGCCTAGATACTTTCTCTTCATTAGATTGAGTAGGTACCTTTGCATCCTCCTCTCCTAACAAAGCCTTTTGCAATAGTACCTTCTGCTCCGAAATAGCCAGGACATCCTATAGAGAAGCGTTGGCAGATGACTTCTTTAGTTGTTCCACCATGTTGAACTGCGCTCTCAATTAGTGAGTCACATTTGCTTTCTCTTTAGGTTTCATAGTTGACATTGGCTTCGTGGCCGGCACGTCTGGCTAATTGGCAACAACAGGGGTGATCGATGGAGCCTTTGCCTTTGGAGGAAGTTGACTCAAAGAGCTAGGAATAGTTGTCTTAGACTGTGGTGGGATTCAAAATAGGCCTGCCGCTAGGCTAGGCACCATTTGCGATGAAGCATTGGTAGGAAAGGCTGTGAAATCTCTCGTGAATCTATGCTTTGAATGCATGTTGTAGTCATATTGCACTCAAGGCACTTTATTCATAGGGATGTGATTCGGAAATGCTGACTCTTCTCCTTCCATTCAAGAAAATAGAGCATGGTCTAGAACAATGTCTAATTCTTGCTAAATGGACATCCCTTGCATTTGAGTGGCAAGGATAGCATTGTCCATCTCTTGAGAGGCATATGATTGGTTGTCAAGGTCTGGTGTGTCGCCTTGGCTATGTTGGTATATGATCTTTTGTTGCAAGTTTCCCTATAGATAATTTATTGGCATGTCTGCATCATTGCAAGGAAATCACCATGAATTGGCATCTTCAGCTAAGTTGTTTTGTCTAGCTACCAGCTCTTTATTCGAACTAGGATGAATGGTTTGCATCGACAAGGTTATTAGAACTATCTCGTTACTCGACTGAGCTGAGGTATTTCCATGTGACCTATCCTGCCATTGATTTGATTGGTATGGACCTTTTCCACCTTGGTAACTCTGGTAAGCCAGCTTCTGATAACTATATTGCTGCCACTTCATATTAGTTAACTCATTATTCATGGCTCGCATCTATTCTCTCATCTCGTTCATCTCGACAACCAAGGGATTAGGCATAGGAGCTACTATCAGAGCTATAGTCGGAGCTGTGCTCGGAGCACTTATGGGATAGACATACATAGATTGGGGAGGATCCATAGGTGAACTAGTGGAAGGAACTTCGGCCTTCGCGGTATTGCATTTGGGAAATAGTGGCATTATTGGTCTTGGTGCAAACTTTCTAGTGGCAATCAGGTTATTTTTCGCAGTGATAGCCAAGGCATAAGCATTGGGTAAAGTCTCTCCACCTAGAGCTTGTAACATCATGAAGATATCAGTATTAATCGACTTTAGGTAGAACATGAACGCTAGATCCAGAGGTGGTCAGCTGCCAGCAGGCACTCTCTGCCAGGTCGAATGGAACCTTGCATTGAAATCGGGCAGAGCTTAATGAGGAGCTCACTTTATATTTTCTAATTGATGGTACAGCAATGATCTATTGCCAGCATTGGAGAAACATTCATAAAATGGAGTTTCGAGCCAGTCCCAAGTTGCAATAGTACTAGCTTCGAGAGTCCAGTACTAGTTTAGCACCTTTCTTTGGAAGGAGGTGGCTAGCAACATAAGAGCTACATTTTCATTTGATATGCTGTGTACCAAACATACGTCTGCTACATCTTGCAGATGCTCCGTTGGTGTCTTTGACTCATCCCCAAAATACTTAGGAATAGCTTTTAGAGCAGAAGCAAGAATGGGAGCCCACACTACAGGGGGCATAGGTGCAACTAAAGGACTACCGGAGTCCTAGGCTACATAATTTCTAGCAGCCTTAGGTATAGGCGGAGTAGGCGATGACAGAGTAGGAGGCGACAGAGGAGATAGAGGAGGTGAAGGGCTACCTCGACGACCTCTCATGTGCATATAAACTAATGGTGGTATGAGCTAGCCAGGGACTCTTACAGTCTATGACCTAGTTACAGGTCGATGGCTCATACACACTTATAAAACTAGGTGAACGTGTTAGTTCTCAGTCCCATCGGGCATGCCAGAAAAAGAACTGTTGATCTAGGATTTTGCATGTAGCAGTAGTCTCATGGGAAACTTAGCTATTCGGGGACATTGTGCGCTAGCTAAGTGACCTCTAGGATTTCACCAAATCCGGATTTTTTCTTAGTGGGGGGAGTAAAAGGTGAGAAAGATAGCAAAAATATAAAATTTACACTACAGGCGATGCGCCAAAGTCTTAAAAAAAATTTCCAGAGCATAGTACAGAATGCAAAGGCTCGAACCACTAGATTGTTGTTCATCAAGCTAATTTTCTCAAAAGCAATTAAAATGTAAGAGTACCCTCTAATTTGCATAACATAATCTTAGCATAACTTTTAGCTAACACAGAAGAGTCGAAGAAAACATGATTTGTATTTATTGAGTTATGAAGGATTATAGAAAGTTGAAGAATAGACATTCATACAATAAAAGAAGATAACAGCAAAGACCAATAGTCTCACTAAATGCATGAATAAACAAAAAGGTCAAATTTATTTGGCATAGTCTGGAGTCTTGAAATTGAATACAACTATTACAAAGGCCTTCGTCCCAATTCTCGAGAGTTTTTGAAAACTTAACCAACAACCTAAATAAGGGGAAACATGGTTGTACTTATAGGCCAGTCCACCACCTGAAAATGCACCAAGAGAAGAGAAAACCACGAGTAGAGACCGACGATCCAGATGACCTCGAGCCACCATAGCAAACATCAATTGCCTAGGAGCATGCTAGCGAAGCCACGACATGGAACGAAAAACCACGCAACAGCAGGAGAGAACATGTGGCGCCATAGCAAGAAATGCGGCAGCAAGCGAGTACAAAAGGTCTAATAGTATTTCCAAGGTAACTAGTGTAACAACAATCACCACATGTCGCGTAGACGGAGCCCAACAGAAAGTCAAAGAGATGCCCAATGAAAAGCTCCGAGAGGGAGCCACGTGGAGCACTCCAAGCAAAACTAAGTACAAGGCGGGCCTAGTTCATAAAGTAGCCAAAGAAAGCCACACGGTACGCGAATGGAGAGCAGAAAAAAGAAAAGCGATACAAAAATTAAAAGCTTTGAGAGGTAGCCACGTGGAGTGCTCCGAGGGCAATGAGCATTTGAAAAGGTAAGGCATAGCCGCAAGGTAAAAATAAAATGGCAAAGACTTGGCAGTTTTTGTTGAACAAGTGTCAGAAGTCAACATGAGGAACTATGTCTTAGCTACCCCTGTTTTAGATACAAAGGAAGTCTTTATGTTGCAAATCTTCTCTAATGAATCCACATCAAGGGCCAGCACTTCTAAAGTACTGCTTGAATAGGCAGAGGAACCTGATGATCAAGAAGATAGACAACTTAGCTTGCTGGATAATTTCTAGGAGTTTATCTAGAAGTGCATGGAGGATCAAATCCAGCTAGGCAGAAATATGGATTTTAAAGAATTGGTGTCAAGTTCATAATGCCCCTCACTCCAAGCTAGAATGGGGTATGTTCCAAACTATGGTGGAGCAGATATAAACATGCATTAATCCAACCTCAGCTATCAAGCAAGTTATATAGAGTGTTCAAAATGATCAAAAAAGAGAGAGCCTGAGGCCTCCTAAAGAGCCTCCATGCAGTAGAAAAGAGAAGGGTAGTTCGAGGAAATCAAAAGCTGATGGTTACTGGACATTGAGATCTAATGGATCCAAATCAAAGAAAGGTGTTGGAGTAGGATTTGAGCTGATCATTCCTAAAGGTAAGACTTATTTTTCTTCTCATAGACTCCAATTCCAATGCACAAATAATGTAGTTGAGTATGAGGCTTTAGTCCATGGTTTATTAATGGAATTAAGGAAGAAATTCAAAATCTTGCAAGTGTTTGGAGATTTTGAGTTGGTAGTTAAAAAATTAAGGAAACAATACTCATGCTATGATAGAAGAATGACCAACTACAAGCATAGAGTATGGGATATCATTGAAGGATTTGATGCCTTCAAATTCAATTAATCCCCTGAAATAGGAATTAAAGTGCAGATTCTCTGGCCCAAGTAGATAGTACATTGCAACCTTTATTGCTTCTAGATTTGAGGAATTTCACTATAGAGCTTACTCCAGTACCCTCAGTGCTTGACAACATAACCAATTTCTACGTGTTTGAGGATGACAAACATATTCTTGATTTCATCACTAGCTGTGATGTGTTTTCTTCTCAGGTGATTGATGAGATAGAACCTCAAGAGGTTGGAATGGATCTAGAAGGGGTCATTAACCTAAAAAATTAATACCATCCCAAGAGGTATGGTGAAATTAGAGTGGATAAGATAAAAGATCAAGAGCAGCAAGCGAAAAGGGACTCCCTCAGCAGTCAATGTGAAACATACAATATGAAGACCCAAGATGGTGTAAAAAATGGTTTTATAGGAAACATGTGCACTCCCAAGGAAAGGAGGGGAATTATTGATGCATTACACAAATATCACGATGTGATAGCCTAGAGTTATGAGGAATTAAATACATATGAAACTTTTATCATTACACACAACATTCCCTTGAAGTCGAATTTTAGACCATTCAAGAAAAGACAAAGACCAATTAATGCTCTACTAGAACCTATCATTCAAAATGAGGTGGAGAAGCTACTTTCAGCATGAATCATATTCCTAGTAAGACATTTGACATGGTTTGTAAACTTGGTTCTAGTAAGGAAGAAAAATGGAGAAATCAGACTGTGTGTTGATTTTAGGAATCTCAATAGGGCATCGAAAAAAGACAACTATCTAGTTCCTTCCCTAGATGAAGTGTTTCAAATTGTCAATGGATCTCAAATGATGTCTTTTCTATATGGGTACTCTCGATACAACCAGGTTATGATAAAATATGAGGATAGGCACAAAACTCCCTTTACTACAAAATAGGGAACTTTTTCCTATAGAAGAATTCCCTTTGGGTTAATTAATGCCAGAGCTACATTCTAGAGAGCTATGGATATTGCTTTCAAGGACATTATTGGTAAGTGCATAATTATCTACATGAATGATTTGATAGCTTTTTGTAAGAGGAGAGATGATCACATAGCTGATTTATGCAAAGTATTCCAAAGATGCAGAGAGTTTGGAATCTCCCTTAATCTGAAGAAATGCATCTTTGGAGTAATTGAGAGAAAAATGTTAGGACATGTCATTTCAGAATAGGGTATTGCCATTGATCCAAAATGAGTGGAGTCTATACTAAATATTCAGCCTCCTGCAAGCAAAAAGGAAATGAAGTCATTATTTGGGAAAATTAACTTTGTCATAAAGTTTATAACTGGATTTGCAAAGATAGTGAAGCCCTTGAATGCTATGTTGAAACAAGAAGAAAAAATTGAATGGAGCACAGAGGCTAAGGAAGCATTTATAGAAATCAAGAGAGCCATTGCTGAGGCTCCAGTGTTGGTAAGTCCAGATTATGCCAGGCATTTTTACATATATTCATTTGCTTCTGATCACTCCTATGCTGGAATGTTAAGTCAAAAGACTGATCAAGGCAATGAACATCCCATAGCTTTTATGAGTGCTCCTTTAAAGGATGCAGAACTAAGATACCCTAATATGGAAAAGAAAGCCCATACCCTGGTCCAAATTGTGAAGAATTTCAAACACTATATACTGAGAAATAAGGTCTTTTCTATAGTACCTGACCCTGCAGTGAAGCTCTTACTGATGTAGAATGAATTGGGAGAGCACGGGGCTAAATTGGTAACCATGCTACAAGAGTATGATATTGAGATCCAACCCATGAAATTGGTCAGAGGTTACGGACTAACAAAGACAATGGTTGATATGGGCCCTGACCTCACGGCTCAACAATATCACCTCCAAGAAGTGTCTCCAAGAGAATGGTATGATGAAATTATCTACTATCTATTGAACTAACAATGTCCTTAACACCTTAATGCAGTACAAAGGAGAGCTTTGTATCTAAAGAGTGAAATTTTTATGATTAAGGGAGTTGTCTTGTATAAGATAAATCATGAGGGGGTTTATTTGAGATGCCTAGGGAAGGAGGAAGCTAGCAGAGTGATGATTGAATTTCATGAAAAATATGGCATAGGCCATGGCTCAGCACCTTCAACTACAAGTTAGATCCTAAGGGCGGGCTATTATTGGCCTACCTTGTTTAAGGACACACATAACCATGTGAGGAATTTTCATGTATGTTAGACTACAACAAGAAGGGAGAAATGTGAAGCCCTCCCACTTCAGCTTGTTATAGAGGTAAAACCATTTGTACAGTGGGGAATGGACTTTATAGGTCCAATCAATCCACCTTCATCTGCAGGCCATAGGTATATTCTTACTGTAACTGATTACTTTACCAGATGGACTAAGGCTCTTGCATGCAAACAATGCACTTCTAAAGTGGTAATTAATTTCATTGAGTTGGGTATTATCAATTGCTTTGGATGTCCATTGGCTTTGGTTTGTGATAACAGTCTTGCTTTTACATCATTGAAATTTTCTAACTGCGCTTATGATCATGGGATTGTCATAAAATTTGCATCTAATTACTATCCACTAGGTAATGGCCTTGCTAAGTCTTCCAATAAGAACCTTTTGAGAGCCATCCGTAAACTATTAGAGAAGAATCCCAAGGACTAGCACACCCAGCTTAGATTTTCTCTTTTGGTAGACTGCACCAGACAGAAAACATCCAAAGGAACCTCTCCTTATCATTTAGTATATGGTTTGGAACCTATGTCTCCCATCTAGCTAAAGATACCTACTTTTTAATTTCTTAATGAATATTATGATGGAGAGGATAAATGTGAAGCCCATGTGGTTGAACAGTTACACCTTGAAGAGAGAAGAGATGAAGCCCTAGAAATTTTTTCCAAACATCAAGGTGTAGTGAAGAGATGGTTTGATAGGAGAGCCAAGGTGAAATCCTTTAGAATATTTGACTTGGTTCTCTACTGGGATAAATCCCATGACTTAAAAGGGGAGCATGGAAAATTTGACAGACTTTGGCTCGGCCCTTATCAGATTACATAGATTCTGGGAGATAATACTTTTCATTTGAAAAATCTCACTGGAGAAAATATCACACTGCCTATGAATGGGCAGTATTTGAAGCACTATTTCCAGCCCTGAGTTGTTTATAGCTCTTTCCTTATACATTGGTAGATTAGGTTTCATTTCTATTTTTCTATTTTTTCTTATGTTAGATTAGGGTTTCCTTTGTTAGAGTACGTCTGCTTTGGTTGGTTCTTCTTTTTGTTCTACTCTTTCTTTGGGTTTTCTCACTTTCTTTTGGGGCCTGTTGCATCTGTATAACTGGTTGCTTGTCTGGGGCTGTTATGGATTTCTTTTACAAACATTAATCATCTTTTTAGAGTCAGCTAGTGGAATTCCTTCATCTAATGTTGCATACACTTGGAATTGGAGTCACTTGATTAAGTCAAATTTTGGAATGTATTCGAGTCTCATACTTTCACAAAAATTTTAATGATTTTGAGGTTGCATATGGTCCTTATGAGGTCTAAATGGGTGAAAAATATTATATTATGCTCTAGCACCACTGTGGTTCTCATCCCTGAGTGTGCGCTTCATTTCTTGCAAGGTGAAAGGGAAAGTTTAAAGATCTCAAAGAGAATATCAAAAAAGGAAAAAGGGAAAGAAAATGTTGGAAATCAAAGAAATATTAACCTTATCAAGGGTATCCTAGTATCTCTATTGGGGCTATGGATGCATGCTTGGTAGTAGAGCTATGCTAGGGAGGATCGCAGTGATAACCTCGTCAAGGCTATGGATGCTTGACTAGCATCGAGGCTCTATCTAGGTTGTTTTTGGAGTTGGAATCCTTATGTAGCCCTACCAGACTAAATTTGGTCCCTATTGCAACTAAGGAAAGGGAAATGAATGCATACACACACACTTTGAGCCAAGAACAAGAAAGGTTTGCTTGTTTGTGATTTTTGAAACCTTGTTCATAGGGTGACCCGATGCTTGCATGGAAACCAAAGATTCTTGGTTCTTGATTCTAGTTTGTCATTGAAATGCTCTGGAGAATTTCCCAATGGAGTCGCCATTCCTTGTGCAAATTTTTCACACATGCCCCACTAAAAGCAGGGACCCCCCTTTTTTCCTGATCTTTTGGCTCTTCTCTGTGGCCCTACCTTTTGAGCTTGTCTTTGAAAATCTTGAGATTTTGGTCTTTGGTGTTGTGGTCCTTTGGTTGTGGGAATTGGTTATTGTGCACTATTCCTAAATGCTTGTCCTATTTGTAAAGTGCCCCTATTTTGACTTAATGGTTATGGAGTCTCATGCATATTCTCTCTGGAAGTGGTTTCCATTTCCCTTTATTTGTCCTTGGTGTTTTGTCTAGGTCTGAGGAATTGTTATTTTCCTCCTAAGACTTTGTTTCCTTTGCTTGGTGGGTTCAAGCACGGGATGAGACTAGACTCTGAACTTTCACAAAGTTCATGGTTATGTTTCCATTCTAGTTCCGGTTTCGGCTCCGGTTCTCATGTTCTTGTTTTCTCCATTGTTTGACCTTTGGGTTAGTTTCTTCCCCTTGGGTCTACTTTGGTTTTCCTTTTGTCAAAAGTGGAATCAGGATGAGACTAAATTCTAAACTTTCACAAAGTTCATGGTTTGGTTTCTGTTCTGGTTCTGGTTTCGACTCCACTTCCCATGTTCTTGTTTTCTCTGTTGTTTGGCCTTTAGGTTGGTTTCTTCCCCTTGGGTCTGCTTTGGTTTTCCTTTTTCCTTCATTGTTTTCCTTTTTTCGGAGGTGGAATCAGGATGAGATTAAACTATGAATTTTCACAAAGTTCATAGTTCAGTTTCTGTTCCAAACCTGGTTTTGGCTCCACTTCCCGTGTTCTTGTTTTCTCCATTGTTCAGCCTTTGGGTTGGTTTCTTTCCCTTGGGTCTAATTTGGTTTTCCTTTTCCTTCGTTGTTTTCCTTTTGTCGAGGGTGGAATTAGGATGAGACAAAACTCTAAACTTTCACAAATTTCATGGTTCGGTTTTCATTATGGTTTCGGTTTCGGCTCTACTTCCCATGTTCTTGTTCTCTCTGTTGTTCAGCCTTTGGGTTGGCTCTTCCCCTTGGGTCTTCTTTGGTCTCCTTTTTACCTTCACCTCCTTTCCTTCACCAGAATCGGGGTGAGAACTAAACTTGGTACTTTGCAAAGGGCCCCGTTTGGATTTTTGGTCTGCCTCTGCTTGTTTTGGTTCTATCTCCACCTGTTTTGTTTTTTGCTTTTGTCTTGTTTTGGTTGTACCTCCACTTTTTTTTTTTTCGCTTCTACCTAGGCTTGCGCGTGGTTTCCTTGCTTTGGGGATTCTGATGGATTGACTTGGATTTCAATGCTATAATGAATATTAGTTGTGGCTCTTTTAAATGCAGGCTATATTGGGCAAGTTGTTGTTGTCAAGGCCAAAGGAAGGATGAACGTACTTTGAAGATATTACAAGATCCGGAGGATATAGTGAGGTACACTTTGCGGCCGTAGGCAAGTAAAACCCATCCATACACGGAAGGTTTACTAATTGGCCATTCATCTAAGGTGGATGTGACATGGAAAAATTAAATTGGTTTGACTCGATTAGAGTCATTCATGGTGCCCATCTCAGCTGTTGATCAGTGGCCCGTATTCAAACTCACATTCTATATGTGTTACCATTCTTTTGTTTTGCATGGGTGAGGCACTAATGGTGGATGTGACCCACATGGTTTATTCTGTCTAGATTGGGATTTTCAAAGATCCCAGGTCAATCTGAGGAAGGCACCTTATGCATTCAATGTAGGGTGGTGATTTATTGTGGGTTGTCTGGGCTGATATGGTTGGTGGCCGACCTTCTTTGTAACCCTAGCTCAAGCGAGCATAGGATGAAATCTCTATAAGTATGGCATGTCACCTAATTTCTAAAGGGTTAGATAGTTGGTTAGTTTGTTAGAATTAGATAGAAGACAGACTAGAAGATTAGAGAAGAAGGTTAGAGTTAGGAGTTAGTCATATTTTATGCAAGTATTGTAACAAAATATCAAAATTGTTGCTATTACTAGTGATTCAATGCAAGTGAAGACATTGAGTTATTATTGGTTCCTTCTTTGGATTGATTAATCTTGCATGGTTCTTATTTTATCTTTAAAATTGCTTGGAAATGTCTAAATGAATTTTAGGTTTAGAGTTAAATGATTCAATAGTGCTTGTGATTTAGTGCGTGGAGTGTTGTAGCAATCTCTGGTTCATACTTTGGGCAACTTCTTGATTGTGGGTTTTCTACAAAAGGTCAACCTGTACCCGATATTTGGGTGCTTAGTTCAATTGTGGGCATTTATGTAGTTTGATTAAATGAATGTCCATGATCTGAAAATCTTTAATTCCTTAGAAGATTGCACTGTTCCTGTTATATTGTAGGTATAGGTTAGGTTGATTAGAAATTAGTTTTTTGAGGGATTGGTTTGTTCCAAACATTTCATCATTAGTATTTTTGATCCTAGGAGTAGTATTAATCTTAGGATTTCTGAATCCCTTTATCTTTTTTTATTTCTTTGATCTTTGGTTAAACCAGGAATTTGAGTATCATTATATTGCAAAAATAAGATAAGTTTAGAGTCTCTAGTACTTTTTTTGTAAGGTCCCTTTTGTGATTACCAACATTTTCACATTTATCACTGAGTTATTTTGTTACAAGTCTTGACCTGACACCCAAGAGACCTTGGGGTTATCTATTTTTCCGTAGAGATTGACCTTTCAAGAGAGATAGGATACTATATATGTACACATCTAAAAATGGTCATGTCATATTAGCCTGGTAAATTAATTAAATATGCATTATTTAATTAATCTTCTTGATTCAACTACATTTAAATAAATTTAATAATTTATTTATAAATGTTCACCTTTTCTATAAATCATTCACTATTATCATTTTCTCGTGTCTTCTTAATTAATTAAATAAATACCATTATTTATTTTAATTAATTATCACATTACTTTATTATATAAAGTAAATACATTTCTTCAAATATCAAAACCCATAACCATACACTTAATTAAATATTTCATACTTAATTAAGAAAGCTTCTAAAATATTCTTCAAACATATAATTAAATATTTATATTTAATTGGAAGCTTCCATTTGCACATGTCACCAGAAATTAAATAATATTATTATTTAATTGAGCAATTATCTTCAACAAACAAAACTGCTTCATTAAATTGTAAATGACAAATGGCAGTTTGTCTCCATTTTTGAATGAGGAGGTTTTGTGGGTTGAAAACACAATCCATGTTTTTCTCTCCAATAGCTATATTCTCTCCAACCTCTCCATCTTTGACCATCCATTCTTTCAGGCTAAATCTCAACCATTGAAGCTTGTCAGCAAAGCTTTTTCCTTTTGAAAATTTTTAAGTACCGCCTTTTGGCTCTTACAAAATATAGATTTTAGTTGCATAGTAACAAGTGTTTTTAAACACTTTCGGAGTTCTGTAGTGCATATGACCTTTATTCTAGTGCATATGACATTTGTATAATTTGCTATCTGGATCTGACGCGACCACAGAAAGTGATTTTATTGTTTTTTTCTGGATTAAAATGAACCAATCCTAGGGTAGCCATTTGGATTAAAATGAATCAATCCTAGGGTAGCCATTTGAATTAAAATACATCAATCCTAGGATAGTCACCAAAAATTATTTTACTTTGGTTAAAATGAATCCCATGCTTATTGTGAAGAAACAACTTCACTTAGTATAGAAAATTTTCATTTGGCATTTAAAACTGAATAATTTTGTTTATTGTGATTGTTGGGTAATAGGTTTATGCTCTCCCCTTAACTGGGTGATAAGAATGCTAAACTTACCTTTTCATTTTATGCACTTTATGTTGTATTAAATTCCTTCGAAGGCCTACACTTGTGGGAAAAAGTACTCACCCAAGAGGAACGACCTAAGTGGGAACACCTAAAGCCAAGGTTTCCAACCCACTCTAATCAAAAGTGAATTTTGGGGAAACCCATATTCAACGGAAATGTGAAAGATAGCCATCCCCAAAATCTTTATTTTAAAGATTGGGAGGTCTACTGAGGGAGTTTATCTATTTCCGCACTAAACGGATATCCTTACTAAAATTTTTACTATAGAATCCAACAATGTCAGTATCTAAACACCATAATATTCACAGTGCAAGGGAAGGGAAGAATCTGCCCCCAAGACACTCACTATATAATTGCCACAAATTGTTTTCTCAAGGAATCGATAAATATAACTATTACCAAATTTTCACCTATAGACTCAATCAAGAAGAGCCATCTATGTTTCAAGATAAATGGTACAATTTGGTAAACCTTCTATGCTACATTCAATTATACAAATGAAACAAATTTATAGGATTACAAGAACACAAAGTTATTATATTCATACAGTGAATGAAATGTAAAACAAATTTACAATCTTTTGATGAAAAGTAATCTTATTGAATGTAATCATAAACATGTGTCTCACATAGCAAGCTGTAACACTGACTTACTCATTTGATATAGATAGGAATAAGCTATACATGAATGAGTAAATGCTAAAGAAATGGACATGTAAAGAAGGTAACCAGTCATTCCCTAAATGATTGGTTCTACAAAGGTATCTAGTGTCTGATGTCTTTGCCTTACTCCCTGGTCCCTAGGTTACCTTGTGTTTGGTTACCTACATTGGGTAAAGAGATGAGCTATAACATTAGGTTCTAAGAAATGAAAGGTTGTGTTCTGAACATGCACACCTACCCATACATGCATATGCTAATTTCTATGTACATAAAATGCAATGCCTATCATAATTGTCCATAAGAAATCATAGAAGAATATTATACACACTTAAGGTAGGAATTTTATTTCTAACTTATTTGCTTCATGTGCAGCTACAAGTATAATCATATCTTTGTTTTTATCAGTTCAAATGAGTGGGGTAAAATGTGGCTCCCACAAGGGTTGAGCCCAACTCATAGTAAAGTGTGCATACAAAAATATCATGAGGCTGATATATCATTTCTCATCAACAACTATATTAAGAGTGCAATGTGTTTCAAATCATGAGCATAACTATTACAAGCTCATAGTGCTACAAGAGATTGCATGAAGAATCATAAATAGTGGAATACAATGAATATGAGATGTGAAGAGCATGGAAGTATCCTTTCTTGTCAAACAGTACCATCATAGAGATCATATTACAAAGCTTCATCTCATAGATAGCTTATCTTGTTCATAATAATCATATACAATACAGAACCACCATTTATAAATTTGCATTAACAATACCATGTTGATATAAACAGAGATGCAAATAGTAATGTATAGTTATGAAATTCACCAACAGGAGGATTATCATGGTATACTATATAAGATAGATCCATTGCAAAGCAGTTTGATATCTTAAGTGTATATTCAAATTAGGTCAACAGTTGTATTGAGTTAAGATGCATTCAAATGGATCAACATCAGCATCATAGAGTATACAGACATAAGAATAATACAGAGGGTGTTTAAATTTTTTGACTTCCTTAGACAGATATCAAAGAAAGCAGTCATCAGTAGGTTTGACTCATCAATAAAGTCAAGGTTGATGGTTGTAGTTTAAACTAGGCAATATGGAGCTAAAGGCATGTTAAAGTCAAATGAGGGTCAAGACTTGAGAGGAAGCTACAAAATAGAAGAAGGTTGAAATACACACATGATAGTGGTAGATGGTCTGCCAAGGATAGCGAAGATTGGGAGCATGCAATTTAGAGATTCCGAACTATTTGACAGTGATAAATAAGGAGATATTCAAATATTTTAATGTGGTATGGAGTTTAGGGTTTTGAATATCTAGAAGGTATTACAATGAAGAAATACTATGAAACTATGTATGCAAGTGTGTGATAGTTTAAAGGCTAAAAGAGACATGACAATTCATATATATGGTTAATAGGAGCACAAGATCTATAAATATGTGAGGGAGAAATATGGACATTGAGTAGTGGTAGAGCTCATAAACAGAATTCATTAGATAGTTAGATGGATATTTAAAGGAGGTAGTGATCTCAGAGACAATGAAGCAGTCACAACAACAATGAACAAAGAGTTTTGCATAATACATCATGCCTACAAACTCATTCCAATACAAACCCTTGAGGGTTTAGGTCATATTTATGTTTACACAGAGTATTTTCTATAGGAAATGCATCTGTAGGTGAAGGTATGAATACATAGAAATGACTTTGTATTCATTTTCTTACTAAAAAATCAAACAATGAGTGAGTGAAGAACACAGGTTTTGAAAACCCAAATGGAGCTTTTAGAATAGCTAAAAAGAGAAACAATCTAGAAATGTGTAGAAAATGGAAACCCTTATGTCTTAGCAAAAGACACACAAATATTCATGAAAGCCTAGGAGCGTTCATCACTGGGGTCAGCCATAAATATGAAGAAAATAATAAATATTGGAACCCGCGGCCTAGGTTTGTAAAATATTCAATTTTTCTTACAAAGTCATGGGTACCAACATAATTGCAAGAGAAACCCAAGACATATGTTTATAAGAAAAAAATCCAGAAGGGAAGTTGTCTAGGGTTATATGTACAAAGAAGCATGAACAGTGGGCAATGACCTGAATATTTAAGAGATATGGAGGGCAGTGCCATTAATGCGCGAAAATATGCAAAAAGACAGAGCATTCATCTATTTACATTATTGTTGAGCTGAGTAGGCTCGAAATCATGATTATTAACAGTAGAGGAATGATGAAGAATACACTGGGGCCAAGCTCATAGGATATAAAAAATAAAGCTATTTGTGTCGAGTTTCAAGCTTTTACTTTCAAGAAGGGGAGAAACAGTGAATTTAGATGATTTACCTGGTAATTTCCTTCATTTTGTGCTTGAATCTATTGAAGTATGCCTTCGTAATTACCAGAAATCTCCATGACAAAGCTCCAGGTTAGGACTCTTAGCGGTGGACCAGCTTTTCCAAAAAGCTTCATGGGAAAATGAAAGAAATGTTTTTCTTTTTCCTTGTTTAGGGTTTCCTAACCCTAATATGCAGATAATAAAAGATGGCTTTTTTGCCATTTTTAATTAAAAATTAGGTGCCAACTATGTTTTCCCTATGGGTGTCATGGTGGAGCCCATGCCTTAGGTCTTTTATGTTTTGAGTATGCAAGGGTTTGTATTTTGCATTGTTTCCAAATGTAAAAGAAATGATTTATAAGGTGCAATTATAAACCTTTAAATCATCTTGTTAATTATAAATGCAAAATAGGAAGGCTTGCTTTCAATTTATAGTCAAGGGGATAGGGGTTGTTGTTCTTTGAGGATTAATGAGCTATGGAGGGAATATAGGAGAGGATTGAGGTTATGCTTTCAAACAAGTGTAGAGCATCTAGTGAGGTTATGAATTGTTTTCAAACACATTTCAAGGATTTAGGAGTTATTTTTGACTCATTTATGAGCTTGGGAAAGCATCTTGGAGGTTGTTTTGTATGCTTTTATGGTAGAAATAGTCATGCTTTGACATTTTCTACATTGTGGGAGACTTTTGGAGTAGATTTGGATTCTAGATTTTTGGTTTTATTTTTGGATCCGACCCCGACTGTTTCTAGTTCCATTTTTGGTGGAACAACTTGAAGCTTGCTTACTTAGTCACTTTTGTAACTCATTATTGAGTTAGTTCAGATTAGGCTTATCCATGTATTAGTTACTTTTACAGTCCATGTGCAGTTTTGGCCATTTTTTTGTAACTCTGGAGATACTAAATATAGTTTTTGCCTTGGATTTTATGGGTAATGAATACTTTCCTTTTGTTTCTTTGCAATTCAGTGTATGTGAAGTGATTTGATGAAGCTATTAGTGGAAGCATCATAAATCCCTTCTGGTTTTGTCTCATAATTTTACCTTTCTGCAAACAATATGTTTATGTAGGTCATTAATTGAGTAACCGATGCTTTTACTTGCTCATTGGGAAGTATACCTTCCCTTATGTAGTTTTCTACATTAATACCCTTTAGTGAAATACTTATGCAAGAACATATAGAAATGAATTGTGCATATTTTTTTCTTATCAGTTGAAACCAACTGTTAGTTTTCTGAGTTTTATTATCTCATTTTCAATTTGGTGTATCAGCTAGTTTAAATTTTAAGCTTTTCATTTATGTTCTTTCTCCCTTTTCTTCAATGATTCATTAATTAGGTGATATCATACCAAAAGAAAGTAGGCCTTCTCCGAAGGTTCATTCAAGATTTAGGTGACCCACATCCTTGAAATGATCCCATGTTTCTCCAAAAAGCTTAGTTTTCATAACTTTACAGTAGGGTGCATTTATAGGAGCTAACAGTTTTTGGCACGCCCAATGGGACTGTCGACTTAGACAGTGCAGATTTTCAAGTTGTTTTTTGGTTTTGATGTGCAACCAGTAGATTTTTAGGCCTTTCAAGAGGTTTATAGGAACATTTGGCAACTCCATGAGGTGGAAGACAACAAGGCCAGTGTTGTCACTACTTATGAGAAGGATACAAATGAGAAGTTTGAGAGGCTTTGAGTTTTTGCAGCTATTCCCACCCAGAAGACAAGGCAGGGCAGTGAAAAGAACACCTCCCTCAAAAAGAGTTCAGTCTACACCACCTAGGGTTAGGCCTGAATCACTATTTTCACCACCAAGGAGGAGAGGAAGACCATCTAAGAGGAAAAGTGAAGCTCTCTCTACTTCACCAAGTTTTAGAGTAGCAAGGTCATCCTCAGGTAGTCCAGGGAGAATTATTCCTACTACAAGCTTTGTGCTTGTTATTCAGACTCAAGTTAATCCATTACAACCACCTCTAATGGTTGTAAGAAATCAACCATGCATGCCATTTAATGTAGGAATTCCATTAAATCTCACACAACACAATGTTATACCGATGGCAACTCTTAAAAGTTTGCCAATCTTCATTAGTGAAGATCAAATAAATCCTATTGAGCATATATAGGATGTTGCTTCTTTATGTGGTATTCATCATATTACACAATAGGATGTAGTTGTAAGGCTACTTGCAACATCTTTTAAAGGAAGAGAATTATAGTGGTTTAGAAGTCTTGGAGTTGGTACCATTGCCACATGGGATGAGTTAGGAGATAAATTACATAAACAATTTCAGGATAGGTCTGATAATTTATCCCTACTGGAGAAACTGACTACTATAAAAAAAGCTCCTCAAGAGAAAATGAATGATTTCAACTTCAAATTTTAGAGGACTTAAGATAGAATCCCTGCAATAGTAAGGCCACCTCCTCAATATGAATTTTTGTACTTTTTAAAGGCTATTAACAGTGATATAGCTATAATGACACAGTCTATGGGAGGAGTGTCTCTACCTGATGCTTTGAAACATTCATTAGAGCAAAAAATTGTTTAATTCAGGTAGGAAAGATTGCTCTGAGGCCACCAATGCCTATTTTTCTAGAAATACATCCAAATATGCCAATTCAAATGCCACCTTTTGCCCCATTACCAATTGTTCCAACGTTACCAACTCCTGGTGGACAAGAGGTTGCAATCCCAATTCAATCACTAGGGTTGTAGGAAATTAAAGAGAGTCAACAAAAGATTGAGAGCATTTTACAAACTTTTGGGAACAAATTGGTCAACTTGGAGAAGAATTAGTCTTACAGACCACCATACCAATAGCAAAATCAAGGTCAACAGCAACATTTTCAAGGCAATAGGAAACAATATCAAGGTAATTACTAGGGCCCAAAGCAGAATGTAAATACAAGGCCTTTTCAAGCATATGCTCATGCACTTGTTAGTGTAGCTAGGGACCTTTTCCTTGTTCAAAACAATTTAGCAGCAGATTATGAGTGGTGCTATCCTTGCAACCAACCTCACAATCAAGCTACATGATCCAATGGACTCATTAATCAGGCTCTAAAGGTACAGAGCATTGCAAGCTCATAGAAAAACATACCTAATGATGGAGCTCCACAACATTAGGAGCAACCTACAAATGATGCTACTCTACTGAACTTTCAGGGAGAAGAGTTTTGTGGGATCAATGCAGATGATCTAGTCTTAGCAAATACAAGAGCAAAGAAAAGAGCTTTTGATCTTAAGCAAATAACCGATAAGGGGAAGGGTGCAGTTGTTGAACTATCCACATCACAAGCGCCTCATGTTGTGCAAGGGAACTCTCAAGGAGCTACTAAGGAGCAACCACACTTGCAAGTTGATTTTGCTGGTGTAAAGGTTCATCATAAGCTAGGTTCAACTATACCTTTCAATATAATTGAAAATATGAAGAAGATGAACGTAAAAATGTCCATGTGGGATTCTTTAGCTATCCTAGGTCAGAAAGATATGTTACAGTCAGCTCTGTCAAATTTGAAAGTGACTGACGAAACAATAGTAGGTCAAGTTAGGACGATCCTAACAAATACTCCCTAGGATAGCAACAAGTAGCCCATTAAACATTAAGGTAAGGATGTTAAGCCTCCTCCTTTAAACATTTCCTTAATAGTAGGGGACAAACTAGTTCATAACTACATGGTAGATAGTGGTGCTAGTAGCTCAGTCATGTCCAAGAAGATTGCAGATTAGTTAGGACTAACATACCAACATTAGAAAAAGGGGTTCTTCAACTAGATGGTTCGACTGTTAACACTATAGGTATCATCAAGGACCTGAGTTTGATTTTGTATACCTGTCCTAATTTTTCCATACCACATGATGTATTTGTTATAGACTTGCCTTCATTTTTCACCTTATGTCTGTCTAGGGATTTCACGGCTAAGATTGGGGGTTATTTATCATCAAATTGGTCCCATTTTCTTTTTAGAACAAGATATGGGACCAAGGTTACTATCAGATCAGATAAATTGGCTAAGGATCACATAGAGCCTTACAATCCAAGTGTGATAAATGTTGTCCCTACTACTGTAGACACAAATTGTGTCATTTTTACTGATAGTGAACTTGCTGTTGCTCAAGAGTTGCAGGTTGAAAGTGTTCCTGAGTCACTTTTGAATGAGTGGGCAGCAAAAACCATGGTAGATAACCCTGATAGTCATATTCTAGATGTTGGTATGGGTAATTATGTGCTTCATGAACCTGATGCAGAGATGCCTAACTTGGAAAAGAGTGTAGATTCACTACAAGATGAGTTATGGGAGATGTTTTTTGCCGGTTCCAGAAGTAAGAATGGAGCTAGAGGGGGTGTAATGCTTCTGTCCCCACAGGGTGAAAAATAATTTTCTACTTTCCATTTTTCTTTTTCCTATTCTAATAATACTATTGAATATGAAGGGCTTATCCAAGGTATGGAATGGGCAAGGAAAATAGGAGTGAAATATCTCAAGGTTTATGGAGATATTGAATTAATAGTAAATCAGGTTAGAGTCCTGAGTGTTGTGAAAAATAATTCTTTGAAGTCCTTCAAAAACAGAGTGTGGGACCTGATTGAAGAATTTAATGCATTCAACTTGACTTATGTTCCCACAAGTCAGAACAAACATGTAGATCAACTTGTAGTTGTTTGAGCACAGTTTGATATCCCTAATGATACCAAGAAGGAAAAAACATAGAAATATGTGAAGGTTGTCGTCATGCCATGAATTCCTAATAACAATATTCACTGGCAGGTGTTTGATAGTGATGAGTAGATTATGTCATTTCTGCTAGAGAAAGATCAATTTTTCATGGTAAATCAAGAGAAGCTCAAGCAACAGTATGATGATCAATTCATACAGCTGAAGATGAACAAGCTTCCCAAGGGACTTGTCACTTTGGAATCCATTTTCAGCATGGATGATCAGCTTAAGAAGGGTAAAGCTAGTTTGCAGATCAAAGAAGAACATTATGAATAGCTAGAGATTTTTAAAGGTAATCTCCTTAAAATAGGCATAATATGTTCATCTATAGATAAACAAACTTTTATTGCCTTATGTCAGGAATTTCATGATGTTTTTGCTTGGGAATACTCAAATTTAAAAGGGTTTGACCCCCACATTTCCCAACACACAATTGAGTTAGAACCTGGAGCTAAGCCTGTTAGGTAGAAACAAAGACCTTTGAACCCTGAATTAGAACCTTTAATTATTAAGGAACTGACCAAACTAGTTGAGGGGGGTATTATCTTTCTTATCAAACATACTTCATGGGTTTTTAACCTTGTGCCTATTAGAAAGAAAAAAGGAGAAATTAGGCTCTGTGTAGACTTTAGGGATCTTAATAGAGCATCTCTGAAAGATCATTACCCATTGCCCTCAATGGAGCAGATTCTGCAAGTGGTTGTTGGTTCCAAAAAATTTTCTCTATTGGATGGTTATTCTAGTTACAACTAGGTGTTGGTCAAAGAAGAAGACTAGTTTATAACTACATTTATAATGAAGTGGGGAACTATGGCTTCCAAAAGAATTCCTTTTGGCTTATCTAATGCTGGTGCCACATTTCAGAGAGCCATGGATATGGAATTTCAAGGTTTGATGAATAAAATTGTGCAAATCTATCTGGATGATGTTACGGTATTCTCAAAGAATGTTGAGGAACATCTGTCGCATCTAAAATGGGTGTTTGAGAAATTTAGGGAGTTTGGAATATCCCTTAACCCGAAAAAGAGTATTATTTCAGTTCATGAAGGTAAGTTGTTGGGACATATTTGTGTCAAAATAGGGAGTTACCAGTGATCCTAAGAGAGTCCAAGCCATACTTGAGCTGCCATTACCCAATCACAAGAAGGATTTACAAAGATTTTTAGGCAGGATTAACTTTTTAAGAAGGTTAATTCCTGATGTTGCAAATTTGTTGCAGCCTTTGATTGCCATGCTTAAGAAAAATGCAGTTTTTAGTTGGACTAGAGAAGACAAAAACAACTTTGAAGCAATCAAGGAGGATTTAGCATCAGCCCCAATGCTGGTAAATCTGGATTTATATAAAGACTTTATTTTATATGCTTTTGGTAGCATGAGTTATATTTTTGCTATGCTAGTTCAGAAGAATGATGATAATTTAGAGCAACCAATTTCCTTTTTCAGTCAAGGCCTTGCTGATTATGAACAAAAATATACATTTGTAGAAAAACATATACTTCTTGTCATAAGAAGCTTGAAGAAATTCAAGCCTTTAATCTCTAACAATAAGATTCATATTATGTTTACACACCCAAGCGTTAAGGATTTTTTGTTGAGTAGAGATCTAAATGAGAAAAGGGCTGGGTGGATCACGAAAGTGATGGAATACGATGTAGATATCAAGATTACCAAACTTGTTAGAGGAAAAGGTCTTTGTGAGCAACTTGTTGCAAGGTCTAGCAATTAGAAAGAATTAGAAATAGATGTTGTTTTAGCTAATATTGATGAGCCTCAAAATTCTTAAGATGATACACCTGTTTTGGTTACAAGTTGGGTTTGAGATATTACCCATTTTTTACAAACTGGTTAGTTTCCACTAGGTTTAGATAGAGCTAAACAAAGATTCTTCAGATTATAGTCCATTAAATATGTGCTAGTTGATAATATTCTTTTCAGAAAGGATCTTAACGATGTGGTGTTGAGATGTATTAATACTAATCAAATAGAAAGAGTGCTTCATGAGTTTCATGATGGAGCTACAAGAGGTCATTTTTCTCCTAGGATGACTTCTTGGAAAATAATGAGATCTGGCTATTACTAGCCTAGCTTATTCAAAGATGCCCATGCTTGGGTGAGGAAGTGTATTGAATGTGCTTTATTTGCAGGGAAGAAAAATATGCCAGCCATGCCTCTGTAGCTAATTCAAGTTGACCAACCCTTCATAAGATGGCGCATTGATTTTATTGGATCCATAAACTGACTTTCTAGTGCTAGGCACAAATGGGTACTTACTACTACAGACTATTTTACAAGATGGATAGAAGTAATAGCTTTGAAAGAAGCTAATGAATATTTTGTATTGAACTTCTATGATGACATAGTAATCAGGTTTGGGCTTCCTGATTCTATTATATCCGATAACACTCTAGAATTTGTGGGATTAAGAGTTACAAATTGGGCTATTAAACATCACATTCATCTAAATACATCTTCAAATTATTTCCCTCAGGGTAATGATTTAGCTGAAAGTACAAATAAAATCTTATCAGAATCATTAGAAGAACCATGGAAGATAATCAAAGGACTTGGCACACAAATCTGAAATATGCACTTTGGGAAAATAGAGTGACCCCTAAAAGGTCTATTGGTAACTCACCGTATATGCTAGTTTATGGTAAAGAGGCAAGATTGCCTCTATTTGTGGAGCTTCTAGTTCTTGACATTATACACCAGTTAGAGATGTTTGAAGAGAATGAGCCTTTGATAGTGAGATATGCTCAGCTTATGGAACTTGAAGAAGTCAGGGACAAGGCAATGAAGTCTACGGAGTATCATCAACTCCAAACAAACAAGGTCTTTGACAAGAAAGCTACACCCGGGGTTTTTAGAGAGAGTAATGTTATTTTCAAGTGGGATGTATTGAAGACTAGGCTAGGTAAGCATTCAAAGTTTGACAACTTTTGGACTGGTCCTTATGTCATTTCTAAGTGCAAAGAGCATAATGCATTCCAATTGTCAACAATGGATGGTGAAGTTGTACCTATCCCAGTTAATGGGATTCACCTCAAACATTGTTTTGAGGTGTGATCTACCTTTGTACATATTAGGATAGGTTTTATGTTTTCAATAAGTGTTGTTGCATTTTAGTTTAGTTGCTCTTTCATTTCCCTAAGTGTTGTTCCAACATAGTTAGATAGTGTCCTTTTTGTATTTTTCCCATTCTCAATAAGTTTCTAGGTAAACATGATCTGTTCTACTAAGTTACGAAGTGGGTTATAGCCATCTGCAAAATTGCTCTAGGTCTATTTCTAAGTTTTCCTAATGACTCCATGGCTAATGGAAGAGTCTAGGTCACTAGTCTTTGATGTTTAATAAGAAAACATCTAGCAGATGTCGCCAAAAATGTTACCATATTTTCACCTATAGGCTCAATCAAGAAGAGCCATCTATGTTTCAAGATAAATGGTACATTTTGTTAAACCTTCTATGCTACATTCAACTAAACAAATGAAACAACTTTATAGGATTACAAGAACACAAAGATATTATATTCATACAAGTGAATGAAACGTAAAATATTTTTACAATCTTTTGATGAAAAGTAATCTTATTGATTGTAATCATAAACATGTGTCTCACAAAGCAAGTCGTGAGACTGACTTACTCAATTGATATGGATAGGAATTAAGCTATACATGAATGATTAAATGCTAAATAAATGGACATGCAAAGAAGGTAAACAAATTGCCTAAATGACTAGTTCTGCAAAGGTGTCTGGTGTCTGATGCCTTTGCCTTGCTCCATGGTCCCTAGGTTACCTTGTGCCTAGTTACCTACATTGGGTAAAGAGATGAGTTAGAACATTAGGTTCTAAGCATTGAAAGGTTGTGTTCTAAACATGCACACCTACCCATGCATGCATATGCTAATTTCTATGTACATCAAATGCAATGCCTATCCTAAGTGCCCATAAGAAGCCATAGAAAATATTATACACACTTAAGGTAGGCGTTTTATTTCTAACTTTTTTTTCCTCATGCGTGGCTACAAGTATAATCATATATTTGTTTTTATCAGTTCAAATATGGGGTAAAATGTGGCTCCCACAAGGGTTGAGCCCAACTCATAGTAAAGTGTGCATATAGAAATATCATGAGTAAATGCATAGCTGATATATCATTTCACATCAACAACTACAGTAAGAGTGCAATGTGTTTCAAATCATGAGCATAACTATTACAAGCTCATAGCACTATAGGAGATTGCATGAAGAATCATAAATAGTGGACTACAATGAATATGAGATGTGAAGAGCATGGAAGTATTTTTTCTTGTCAAACAATATCATGATAAAGATCATATCATAAAGGTTCATCTCATAGATAGCTTATCTTGTTCATAATGATCATATGCAATAGAGAACCATCATTTGCAATTTTTCATTAACAATACCATGCTAATATAAACAAAGATAAAAATAGTAATGTATAGTTATGACATTCACCAACATGAGGATTATCATGGTATACTATATAAGACAGATCCATTGCAAAGCAGTTTGATATCTTAAGTGTATATTCAAATTAGGTCAACATTTGTATTGAGTTAAGGTGCATTCAAATGGATCAAGATCAGCCTCATCGAGTATACATATATAAGAATCATACAGAGGGTGTTTAAATTTTTTGACTTCCTTAGACAGATATCAAAGAAAGCAGTCATCAGTAGGTTTGACTCATCAATAAAGTCAAGGTTGATGGTTGTAGGTTAAACTGGGAAATATGGAGCTAAAGGCCTGTTAAAGTTAAAGGAGGTTCAAGACCTGAAAGGAAGCTACAAAATATAATAAGGTTGAAATACACACATGATAGTGGTATATGGTCTGCCAAGGGTAGCGAAGACTGGGAGCATATAATGTAGAGATTCTGAACTATTTGACAGTGATAAATAAGGAGATATTCAAATATTTTAATGTGTTGTGGAGGTTATGGTTTTGAATATCTAGAAGGTATGAAAATGAAGAAATACTATGAAACTGTGTATGCAAGTGTGTGATAGTTTAAAGGCTAAAAGAGACATGACAATGCATATCTATGGTTAATAGGAGCACAAGATCTATAAATATGCGAGGGAGAAATATGGATATTGAGCAGTGGTAAAGCTCATAAACAAAATTCATTGGATAGTTAGATGGATATGTAAAGGAGGTAGTGATATCAGATACAATGAAGCAGTCACAACAATAATGAACAAAGAGTTTTGCAGAATACATCATGCCTACAGACTCATTCCAATACAAACCCTTGAGGCTTTAGGTCATATTTGTGTTTACAAAGAGTATTTTCTACAAGAAATGCATCTGCAGGTGAAGGGTTGAATACATAGAAATGACTTTGTATTCATTTTCTTACTAAAAAAACAAACAATGAGTGAGTGAAGAACACGGGTTTTCAAAACCCAAATGGAGCTTTTAGAATAGCTAAAAAGAGAAACAATTCAAAAATTTGTAGAAAACGGAAACCCTTATATCTTAGCAGAAGACACACAAATATTCATGAAAGCCTAGGAGCGTTCATCACTAGGGTAGGCCATAAATATGAAGAAAATAATAAATATTGGAACTCGTGGCCTGGGTTTGTATAAATCTTTTTAAAAAAATTACAAAGTTATGGGTACCGACATAATTGTAAGAGAATCCCAAGGCATATGTTTTATAAGACAAAAATCTAGAAGGGAAGTTGTCTAGGATTCTATGTACAAAGAAGCATGAACAGTGAGCAATGAATTGAATATTTAAGAGATATGGAGGGTAGTGCCATGAACGGGAAAAAATGCGCAAAAAGATAGAGCATTCATCTCTTTACATTATTATTGAGCCGAGTAGGCTCGAAATCATGATTATTTAGAGTAGAGGAATGATGAAGAATACACAAGGGCCAAGCTCATAGGATATACAAAATCAAGCTATTTGTCTTGAGTTTCAAAATTTTACTTTCGAGAAGGGGAGAAACACTGAATGTAGATGTTTTACCTAGTATTTTCCTTCATTTTGTTCTTGAATCTGTTGAAGTATGCCTCCGTAATTACTAGAAATCTCCATGACAGAGCTCTAGGTTAGGACTCTTAGCAGCGGCCCAACTTTTCCAAAAAGCTTCATGGGAAAATGAAAGCAATGTTTTTCTTTTTCCTTGTTTAGGGTTTCCTAATCCTAATATGTCGATAAGAAAACATGGCTTTTTTGGCATTTTTTTATTAAAAATTAGGTGCCAACTATGTTTTCCCCGCGGGTGTCATGGTAGAGCCTGTGCCTTGGGCATTTTACGTTTTGAGTATGCAAGGTTTTTTATTTTCCTTTTTTTCCAAATGTAAAATAAATGATTTAGAAGGTGCAATTATAAATCTTTAAATCATATTGTTAATTATAAATGCAAAATAGGAAGGCTTGCTTTCAAGTTACAGTCAAGGGGATAGGGTATGTTGTTGGTTGAGGATCAATGAGCTATGGAGGGAATATAGGAGAGGATTCAGGTTATTCTTTCAAACAAGTAGAGAGCATCTAGGGAGGTTATGAATTGTTTTCAAACACATCTATGAGATTTGGAGAGCACCTTGGAGGTTGTTTTGCATGATTTTATGGTAGACTGTCATGCTTTGAATTTTTCTACATTATGGGAGCCTTTTCAAGTAGATTTGGATGCTAGATTTTGGGGTTTATTATTGGATCCGACCCCAACTATTTCTAGTTCCATTTTTGGTGTAACAACTTGAATCTTGCTTACTTAGTCACTTTTGTAACTCATTATTGAGTTAGTTCAGATTAGACTTATCCATGTATTAGTTACTTTTATAGTCCATATGCAATTTTGGCCATTTTTTGGTAACTCTGGGTATACTAAATATAGTTTTTGCCTTGGATTTTATGGGTAATGAATACTTGTATTTTGTTTCTTTGCAGTTTAGTGTATGTGAAGTGATTTGATGAAGCTATCAGTGGAAGCATCATAACTCCCTTCTGGTTTTGTCTCATAATTTTACCTTTCTACAAACAGTATGTTTATGTAGGTCATTAATTTAGTAACCGATGCTTTTACTTGCTCATTGTGAAGTATACCTTCCCTTGTGTAGTTTTTTGGATTCATACCCTTTAGTGAAATACTTATGCAAGAACATATAGAAATTAATTTTTTATATTTATTTCTTATCAATTGAAACCAATTGTTAGTTTTCTGAGTTTTCTTATCTCATTTTCAGTTTGGTGTATCACCCAGTTTAAATTTTCAGCTTTTCATTTATGTTCTTTCTCCCTTTTCCTCAATGATTCAATAGTTAGGTGATATCATACCAAAAGGAAGTCAGCCTTCTCCAGAGGTTCATTTCAGCTTTAGGTGACCCATAGCCTTGAAATGATCTCATGTTTCTCTAGAAAGCTCAGTTGTCATAACTTTGTAGTAGGGTGCATTTCTAGGAGCTAACACTAACCCTAAGTATGCACCTAGAAAAGACAAAAAACATGGGTGCCCTCTAGGGGGTGACATGGATGTGTGAGTTGACACAATTTTAATATGTGGGCTATTATTATTATGATGACCCTTTGACCATTAAGAGTGAGTCTTCTTGAAGTGTCTTCTTGGTGAAATACCAGTGAAAATAAAAAAGGGTCATGCTCGATCCTTGAATATACACTCAATGTTTTAGATTCTATGTCTTTAAAAATAATTGTCTTCCTATTGCATGTTCTGTTTTCAAAACATTAATTTAGATAAGATCATTCAGGAAACACAAGAATTTTATAAATCAAACCATGAAATTTTTGTCAAGGGATTGGAAATAAACAATAGAGAAAAACTTGGAAACATTAGGCACCCACAAAAATCTTTATTTTTGCAAAACTACAATCAAAACATCACAAAGTACAAACATCACCTTTATTTCTGATTTCTAGTTTAACTCCCATAACAAGATCATCATCCTTTCAACAAGGAAATCACAAGCTAAAAATTAAAATTTTCTTTAGTCATATCAATAGAATTTCCATTCTATTCGGACTAAGATATCCAACAAAATTGAACTCTTTCATTTGGTGATCAAAGTTAATTGAAATTTGGTATAAGCATATGCTTGTTGTCACAAGGTCTCAAAAACACAAAGAAGAAGATGAAAGAAGAGATCCACTTTACAACATGGGTGATAGGGAAGAAAATCCTTTTCATAGGTTTTATACTACGAATAGTTCAAATGATGAAATAACCGATGAAATGCTTCAAGAAGCTGAACAAGATCCACAATTTCACATAATTTTGGACAAGATATTAGAGTGAAATAAAAAAGGATACTTTCTTTTATTGGCAAACCAAGGTGTAGACATGGAAAATGTACAATTCCATCTAGCACATTTGATCCTGATTAACTAACGACATTTCTTCCTAAATCACACTCTCAGCTTATCATCACCTTTTGTCTCTTAATTGGATAAATCATTATTTATTTAATTAGGTCTTTCTCCCCCTGTTGATTAAATTAATCAATTTAATTTAATTAACCCTACAATCCCTTTTAATTAAATAAATCATTTTATTTGATTAAATCCCTAAAGTCTTGTTAAATTAAATAAATTCAAACCTTATTTGATTTAATTTAACATTTTCCCACTTAGTTAAATAAATCAAATCATTTATTTAATTAATCATTTCCTCTCAATTCTGATTTAAATCAACTCATCAATTTGAGTCAAAATTATCAAATCACCTAACCTCTCATTAAGTTAATCAAATTTTGATTAAGTTAATCTCAATCACTAAAATCCTCTAGAGAATGCAACTTACACAATAAATCAATTACTTTGATTTATTTAATTGCCTATTTTCTCTCAACAAGGAATAAAGGAGGAATATTCCCTCAAGTTTGAATTCAAATCCAAGTGGATTTTTCCTTCCAACAAGGCACTCACTCCTCTTACATGTCCTTGTGCATTGAGCCATGTGACATTAACACCATTTCCCTTCCCTCTAAACATGTCACATTCAAAATTCAAATTTGAATCCAATGGAATTTATCATGCATATTGACCAAATTGTGCTCATTCCTCCTCCAATAACATGTGGACAAGTGGCCTCTTATCATTGGTTGGTATTTTATCCCACATTCATCCAAATCCCTAATTCTTCCAATTTGGAAATCTATAAATGAGAGACTCTTTCTCTCATTCTATCATCCACAATTTGAGTAAACTTATTATGCTTGAATCCATCTTCAAGCATAGCCATTTTCATCTCTCTATATCAAGCTCTTAGCTGGGCTATGCAAGAATTCAACCAAAGTGGATCAATCATCGTCAACCTTACAAAGGAGTTGGGAAAGGGCTGATTTTGACACACCAATTGGCACCAACTCCCCCATGGAATCAATAGTTTGCATGATTAATTAGGATTTTACTTCTCTTTCATATCTTGTTCTTCATTTTCCTAGTTTAATATTTGTAAATGGATTTCATGGGGAATCCTTGTTTCACCTTGCATTTGATCTAATAATATGATTGTTTGTTGTATTTTTGCAGGTATGAAACTAGGGTTCACCCAAGGTGCCAAATCACCCTCTGACTACGATATGGAGAAAATTAAAGAGGATCCTGAAAAGAATGAAACTCCCTTAAATGATCTTAGTACTCTTACCCAACAAATAAGAGCACTACAAGGGAGAATCAAGGAAATACAAGGGGGCACAACTAAAAAATCCTTTGATGGATATATGAACATGACATCTTCTCCACCAAAAAGAACATCATCCAAATTCAATGTTTTTGAATTTTTGCAAAGGATCAATGAGAAGCCCAAATCTAAGCCATCAAATAGCATTGACCAATCATGTCTTGTCATGTATTTATCTCCATCCCCCACGATCCAAAATAAATCTCATGATTATTCCACCCAAGTCAATGATCCCATTCAATCACCTTCTTCTATCATATCCTCTACATCCAATGTTTCATTTCAATCTACACATCTCGATCAAAACATTCTTTCCACTCCATCCCATGATACCAAAATTCTACAAACCCTTCCATATTTGATCAAGATCCCATCTCTCAAGAACCATATGATGATCCCATCCTTTCATTATTCACCCATGATAATCCTCTTCCATCTCAAGAATAAAATATTCTTCTAGGTTCTCCTTCCACCCCATTCAATGAATCAATACTCTCTTATGATTCCATCACATCCCAAGAGCAAAAAAATTCTTCCATCCTATCCTAATATTCCCTTCCATCTGATGATCAAGCTACTCCATCTCCTTCATCTAATGATTCTTTTCCTAGTCAAGATCAAATTATCTCATCATCCTCATGTCAAGGGCTTATCACACCTCTTCAAGCTATCCATTAACCCTGCACTTATAAATTGGGATCCTCTACCTTTATCCACTCCAGTTTACTTCCAACACCTATCCTTTCATCCATATCATATCCTCCTCAAAATGGACTCACATCTTGTTTCACAAACAATGCATATCCCATGGGTAAACAAATCTATGAAATTATGAACTACAAAGGAAAAGGCTTAGGCCTTCATGAACAAGGTATCTTAGAACCCCTTTCTATCCAAGCATATCCATATTCTTACAACCCTAGTTATATACCTCATTCTCAACCTAGGTATCCTAGTTCATCAAACTCTCCATCCATTCTAGGTCCTTATCCTAGTCCATGAAACTCTCCATCTATCCTAGGTCCTTATCCTAGTTCATCAAACCTTCCATTTATCATTTTTCCTTATCATCCCAACCCTAGCTCATCAACCCTTCCATCCATATTAGGGTCTCACATTTATCCATCTCCTATTCAAGAACAACAAAGGCATACACCCTTGATCCCCCTTCAAAATTTTACCTACATTAACTCATTTATCATGCCTCCATATCATTCATCTCAATACACTCCTCACATTTCTCTTGGAAGCAATTTTGGTGCCAAATGTCAAAAGCTTCAATATGAAAATCCACATGTATCGAAGGATCAACATGTCTCCTCAAAGGTTCATGCAAAAATAAAAGAAAATTGATCCAAAAAGAAAAATAAAAATGCAAACAGCCACAAAGGCCCATCAAAGCAAAATAAAATTTAAAAGATCACAAAGGTCCATGAATCAAAGAGAAAAATCTCAAAAGCCACAAAGGCCCATAAAGAAAATATCAAAATCAAAAGTCATGTGGATTCCTAAAATTCTCATAGAAGCAATAAAATCAAAATTGGCATCCAAATTTGCTAATCTGAAAGCTTCTCCCCATCTCCCATTTAAAAACATATCACCTTCCAAATCCACTTTTCCTCCATCACTCCACCACCCTTCAAGGTGTGTGCCAATGTTAATCTTGTCATCCTTTCCATCTATCTATCACCAAGCCTTCCAACCTCCTATCCATTACCCAACATTCAATCCACATTCTCCTCCTTTATTTCAAATATTTGCATAGGGCCTTAGCTTCTACTATCATTCCAACATTTATAAGTCTAATTCCCATTCCCATGGTCTATTAGAGCACATATTCAAGGGATATAAGTCATGAAACGTGATGCTTAAACCCTTCCTCCATCTCCCTATCATTCAAATATTATCTTTCATATTCATCTCCCTATCCATATACTATCTTCCTCTTATCATTCATGGTGATTATCCTCATTTTCACCTTTGATCTTGACAAGGTTAAGGATCTTCTTGAAAATCATGCATCTTATCCTATTCACTTCATCCAAATCTTCCATACCATCTCCTTCATCATGAATCTTCTCTTATATTGTGGGGCATCTTTTTTCTTCAATTGGTCATCCCATTCTATCAAAATCCAAAAAAATCAAAATATTTCCAAAATCTAAAATAAAATCAATAAAATGGTCGTGTCTCATCCTAGACTAGGGGAAAAATACTAAACTCATTGGGGGCAACTTATTTTGAGCTTAAATCAACAAACAAGCAACAATAAGATAACCTAGTGAAAACATCAATCATCCTAATCATCAAGCTGAAAATCAATCACAATCAATCAAACAACTGAAAATCTAAATCAACATCAAAAACAAAACAAATCAACCGGATGATCATATTTTTAATAATGGTTTGATCACTTTAACATGTATGTTCAATTGTTTATCTTGATTGTTGTTATCATTTCTATAGAGTACCTCAATGATGTCTGGAACTAGAGGGGCTAGGAAGGAGAATGATATTTATTTGTCTATTATGTCTATGAGTTAATCATTATTATTGTGAAAATTTTCATGGGACATGCTCTACAAAGTATCATTGATGACATTCCAAATTTGCATAGGAAAATGATTAATTCTTGTTTGTTTACGCAAGTGATGCTCAGGTCATCTAGGTCTCATTATACCTAGATGCTTGTGTTATCTTGCACTATCAAATCTCAATAGAATTTGTATGTAAGTTGTACTCAGCTCATCATGGTCTAATTATACCATTGATTTTTGTACTAACTTTCAACATTTTAAAAGGCTCAATGATGATAAATAAGCATAAGATAGCTCTCAGAATGACAACGGTGTGTAGTTCATTTTGCATAGTTAAAATTGCATGGTTAATATAGATGGCATCCATATTAGTTTGTGCATGATCATTATCATATCCATCACATCTCATCTAAATTATCTCAATCAATTCATCCAATCCTCTCTTCCAATCTCATCTAATCAATCCATTCAATCTAGCACAAATCATTTAATAATACCTTTGGTCTTGTTCCTAGACTCACTACAAGCCTTAATCATTATCATCATCATCAGGATGTATCCTTCCCTATCCTTGTGTTGTTTCAGGATGTATCCTTCCCTTATCAACAATACTCTCATCATCATCATCATCATTGGGATGTATCATTCCCTATCCTTGTGTTGTTTTAGGATGTATCCTTCCCTTATCAACAACACTCTCATCATCATCATTGTCAGGATGTATCCTTCCCTATCCTTGTGTTGTTTTGGGATGTATACTTCCCTCATCAATAACACTATCATCATAATCATCAATCCATATTGGCTTGTAGTTTGACTCAGGCAACATCATACTTATTTTTGAATCCATTTGTGCTTTCTTTCTTCTCATTTTCTCTTACCAATATCCTATCACTTATCATCCTCTCTTGTCCATCATTTTGCATCATCTTCCTCATCTCGCCTTTCATCTAATTGATCCATCATCTCAATCCAATCATTTAGTCATTCAACCAATCAATCATTTTCACCAAATTCTTGTATCAATCCTCTTCTATCAAATCAATCAAATCACTCTTACTATTTGTTTTTCATCAATCATGAAAGAAAATTTATCAACCTTGCTATTTTTTTTATCAATCATGAAAACAAATTTATCAATCTATCCTATCATTCTTATCAATCATAATAAATCAATCATAAAAAATTCACTCACATACTGAAACAATCAAAAAACATCATCATCATCATCATTTCATATCAATCTTTCAATAGTGATTTTCATTCAAATCATCTTTATCAGCCGATGAATCGGATAGAAAATCAGTAAAAATTTCCAAAAATCATCTTTATCCGATTCATCACTCGAGGGGGCATATAGCATCATCATTCAAAATCTCAAAGTCAAGGGAAAAAAATTTGTTATCTGAATTTTTCTTTGAAGCAATGCATAAAACACATCACTTCAAAGAGAGGCAAAATGTACACATCTAAAAATGGTCACGTCATATTAGCCTGGTAAATTAATTAAATACGCATTATTTAATTAATCTTCTTGATTCAACTTCATTTAAATAAATTTAATAATTTATTTATAAATGTTCACCTTTTCTTTTTTATCATTCACTATTATCATTTTCTCATGTCTTCTTAATTAATTAAATAAATACAATTATTTATTTTAATTAATTATCACATTACTTTATTATATAAAGTAAATACATTTCTTCAAATATCAAAACCCATAACCATACACTTAATTAAATATTTCATATTTAATTAAGAAAGCTTCTAAAATATTCTCCAAACATATAATTAAATATTTATATTTGATTGGAAGCTTCCATTTGCACATGGCACAAGAAATTAAATAATATTATTATTTAATTGACCAATTATCTTCAACAAACAAACCTGTTTCATTAAACTATAAATGACAAATGGCAATTTGTCTCCATTTTTTAATGAGGAGGTTTTGTGGGTTGAAAACACAATCCATATTTTTCTCTCTAGCAGCTATATTCTCTCCAACCTCTCCATCTCTCACCATCCATTCTTCCAGGCTAAATCTCAACCATTGAAGCTTGCCAGCAAAGATTTTTCCTTTTGAAAATTTATAAATATCGCCTCTTAGCTCTTCCAAAATATAGATTTTAGTTGAATAGTAAGAGCATTATAGTGAAATATCTCCAGCAATCAAGCATTTTAGTTGCACAAAATTAGCAATCAAGCATAGTAATCTAGTTTCAATCCATAGCTTAATCATGTTCATTAGTTGCATAATAGTTGTATCATCTTACAATAGTTTAGCATAGGAGTTTAGATTTCTTAGCTTGCATAATACTCATTCTTGAAGTGGTCATTCTATTGAGTTATTGCTTAAACCAACTGAGAGAAAATATTTTTTGTAGAAATGTTGAAGATAGAGGACAATGGAATGACTATGAAGAATCTACATTATTTAGTTTGTTTTACTTAATTAGATTCTCCAATACAATGTTTCATTGGTGTGTTTCATGTTTTAGTTATTGACACTTATTCACACACACAATATATATTTTGTCTCGGTTGTAGCTGTGTAGAAAACACCATCAACATGTACCAAACCTAGAAACTAAATCTTGATAGAAGTTCAAAACTAAAGTCTCATTTTCATCTCTCAATGCAACTGCTTTTGTCTATTTTGTAAAGTAATTTGTTCTAGTTAATATCCACTTGTGCTCTGCACTAGAAGGTGGATTAATGGGACCAATAAAATTAAGTACCCACTTCCCAAATGCTTGTTCAACTTGAATTGGATGTAGGGGCAGAGTTGCAATTTTTTGTTTTCCTGCAAACAATGAACATTTACTACACTTTCTTACATAAGCATGAGCATCTTTAAATAAATCTGGCCAATAGTATCCAACTCTCATAATTTTAAGAGCTATAGTTCTGGGTGCAAAGTGGTCTCCAACAGGTCCATCATGGAATTACTCAAGAATTTTCTCAAACTGATCTGGGTAAACACATTGGAGAAATACACCATTAAAATCCTTTTTGTAAAGAATTCCATAAATTTCTTTATATGGAATGGCTTGTAACCTATAATATCTTTGTTTCGATTTATCCATAACTTCCGAAAAATATCCAGTATGAAAATATTGAATCATTTGATGGATCCAATATGTTGATGGGGTTGTAACAACAAGTTCCTCTTCATTGTTTAGTATTGTAGTGACTTGTTCACTACTATTTTCTTCATTCTCTGCAAGTTTTTCGCATAGGCCTTTGCCTCTAACAAGCTTGGTAACCTTTATATTGATGTCATATTCCATAACTTTGGTTATCCAACCTGCTCTTCTATCATTAATATCCTTACTTAGCAGAAAATTTTTGACTATTGGATGACCTACCAATAAATGTATCTTATTATTAGACAACATATGTCTAAACTTCTTGAGACTTCTCACTACAAAAAACACATTTTTCTCAACGAATGAATACCTTCATGATCATGCAATACTTGACAAAAAAATGAAATGGTATGTTCAAGTCCTTCATCATTTTGTTGGCATAACATGGCAGAAATACTACCAAACACATACAATATATTTAATCTTTATTAAAGTTTGGGTTAATCAGTGTTGGGGTTGCTGCAAGTGTCACTTTGATTTGCTCAAAGCTATTCTTCCCCTCTTTTTTCAAACTAAAAATAGTTTTCCTCTTTAACATAGTTGTAAGAGGCTACAATAAAGTTACAATGTTAGGAATAAATCTCCTAACAAAGTTAATCCTGCCCAGAAAACTTTGTAAACCTTTCTTGTGAGCAGGAAGTAGGAATGCAAGAATGGCTGCAATATGTTTTGGATCAATAGAAATGCCATCTTTAGAAACAATGTAACCCAAAATTTTACCTTCGTGAACAACAAAGATGCTCTTTTTTAGATTCAAGGAAACTCCATACTCTCTACATATTTCAAAAATCTGCCTAAGATGATCAAAGTGTTCATTAGCATTTCATGAGAAAACGGTGATATCATCTAAATAACCAAGAACAAACTTGTTTATCAAACCTTGGAGAGCCATATCCATTGCTCTCTAAAAGGTTTCTCCCGCATTTGATAATCTAAATGGTATTTTTTTGTAAGCCATAGTACCCCACTTGGTGTTGAAGGCTATTTTGTATTAGTATTCCTCTTTCACCAAAATTTGATTATAACCTGAGTATCCATCTAACAATGAGAGCCTCTCTAATACTGAAACAACTTGTAGAATCTGCTCCATTGATGGCAATAGTTAATGATCTTTAAGTGAGGCTCTATTTAGATCACAGAAGTCTACAAACAACTTAACTTCCCGATTCTTTATTCTAACGAGCACCAAATTTGAAACCCAAGATGTATGTTTGATGGGAAAAATGATATTACCCTCAATAAGATTATTTAACTTTGTCTTCATAAGATGCTCCAATTTAGGATTCAAAGGTCTGTGTTTCTATCTTACTGGTTTCGCATTGGGTTGTAGCTCAATGGTGTGTTGAGCTAACTTAGGATTAAAGCCTTTCAGATTTCCAAAAATCATCTTTATCTGATTCATCACCTGAGGGGGCATATAGCATCATCATTCAAAATCTCAAAGTCAGGGAAAAAAATTTCGTTATCTGAATTTTTCTTTGAAGCAATGCGTAAAACACATCACTTCAAAAAGGGAAAAATGTACACATCTAAAAATGGTCATGTCGTATTAGCCTGGTAAATTAATTAAATATGTATTATTTAATTAATCTTCTTGATTCAACTTCATTTAAATAAATTTAATAATTTATTTATAAATGTTCACCTTTTCTTTTTTATCATTCACTATTATCATTTTCTCATGTCTTCTTAATTAATTAAATAAATACCATTATTTATTTTAATTAATTATCACATTACTTTATTATATAAAGTAAATACATTTCTTCAAATATCAAAACCCATAACCATACACTTAATTGAATATTTCATATTTAATTAAGAAAGCTTCTAAAATATTCTCCAAACATATAATTAAATATTTATATTTAATTGGAAGCTTCCATTTGCACATGGCACAAGAAATTAAATAATATTATTATTTAATTGACCAATTATCTTCAACAAACAAAACTACTTCATTAAACTATAAATGACAAATGGAAATTTGTCTCCATTTTTGAATGAGGAGGTTTTGTGGGTTGAAAAAACATTCCATCTTTGTCTCTCCAGCAGCTATATTCTCTCCAACCTCTCCATCTCTCACCATGCATTCTTCCAGGCTAAATCTCAACCATTGAAGCTTGCCAGCAAAGATTTTTCCTTTTGAAAATTTTATAAATACCGCCTCTTGGCTCTTCCAAAATATAGATTTTAGTTGCATAGTAAGAGAATTATAGTGAAATATCTCCAACAATCAAGCATCTTAGTTGCACAAAATTAGCAATCAAGCACAGTAATCTAGTTTCAATTCATAGCTTAATCATGTTCATTAGTTGCACAATAGTTGTATCATCTTACAATCATTTAGCATAGGAGTTTAGATTTCTTAGCTTGCATAATACTCATTCTTGGAGTGGTCATTCTGCTGAGTTGTTGCTTAAACCAACTGAGAGAAAATATTTTTTGTAGAAACACTGAAGATAGAGGAAAATGGAATGACTTTGAAGAATCTGCATTATTTAGTTTGTTTTACTTAATTAGATTCTTCAATACAATGTTTCATTGGTGTGTTTCATGTTTTAGTTATTGACACTTATTCACACACACAATATATATTCTATCTAGGTTGTTGTTGTGCAGAAAACACCATCAACATGTACCAAACCTAGAAACTAAATCTTGATAGAAGTTCAAAACAACTGCTAGAAGTCTCATTTGCATCTCTCAATGCAACTGCTTTTGTCTATTTCGTAAAGTAGTCTATTGTAGTTAATATCCACTTGTGCCCTGCTCTAGAAGGTGGATTAGTGGGACCAGTAAAATCAAGTCCCCACTTCCCAAATGCTTGTTCAACTTGAATTGGATGTAGGGGTAGAGCTGCAAGTTTTTGTTTTCCTACAAACAATGTGTGTATGTTAGAATATGTAAATCAAATTGAATCTAAACTAATATACCAATGAAACATTAGATTGAAGAAACTAAAATAAAGAAAGTAAATGCAAACTCTAAACCACAGCTTCTTCAAATTCATTCCATTGTCCTCTATCTCCAAGGATTCGTTTAGAATGAACGGTGAGAGATCGAGAATTCGAAAAGAAGATGGAATTCTAAGAGACAGAAAATGAAGAGACAATTGAAAGGTGTCTCATTTTTTTTTAAAAAAATATTTAATTATGTGTGAGAGAAAGATGAAAAGGCTTTAATTAAATATTACAAATATTTAATTATGTGAGAAGAGAAAAAGCCTTTTAATTAAATATTAAGAATATTTAATTTTTGTGAGAGGAGTGGGAATTTGAAAAATTAATTAAGTATTTAATTAAATGTGGAGAGAAGAATATCATTTAAATTGTGAATATAAACTTGTGATAGTTAATGTAAATAAATTGTAAAATCTATTTAATTAATTAAGAGGAAGGATAGCATTAATTAAATAAACTTTATTTATTTAATTAAATTAGAAGAATTAGAAAATGAACAATATAAATAAATAATTAAATTTATTTATATGTAGATGACTTAAGAACATTAATTAAATAATTCATATTTAATTAATTAATAGGTTCAATCAACCGTGACCATTTTTAGATGTGTACATTTTGCCCCTCTTTGAAGTGATGTGTTTCACGCATTGCTTCAAAGAATTTGCCCCTGACTTTGAAAAATTATTGATGATGCTATATGCCCCCTCGAGAGATAAATCGCACGATTAGAATGATTATGAAACTAATTTGGAAGATTTTCAGATGATTTTGGAGAAAAATTGACGATTTAACTCTCGAAATAGCACTTTGCATAGTAATTAATGTCATTTTTACCCCTTTAAAAGATGAAAAAGGTGAGAAGTCACTTTCATTTGAACAGTAACCTTTGAAGATTTTGGAGCTCTAAGAGAGAGAAAAGCAATGTCGATCTTGTACGAGCGCCACAGATTCGAGCGAGGTCATCGTCATCAGAGACCACTTGTGTATGGACCTCCGGTAAGTCGATCCAAACCTCTCCGTCAAATTTTTAATGATTTTTGGATGCTTTTTTGAATTTTTAAAATTTGGAAAATTATGTTTTAGCACATATGATAGGTCTTTTAGCACATATGGTAGATAATTTAACACATCCAAAGTGGCGCATAGGGGTAAAACAGTCGCGCATTAATGTCAATTAGTCGTGCATAGGTGATTTAGCGCATAAGATAGATCAAATAGCACATCCATGAAACCTTTCTACAGAAGATGATAGATTAGCGCATAGATGAACTATTATAGTGCATATGCGCAATGAAATAGCGCATTCATAAAATCGCGCATCCATGGAGTAAAGTTGCACATCCATGGTTTTAGTGCATTTATTCACTGTTTTAGTGCATCCATGAATTTTTGCCAATTTTTAATTTTTGAAGAAAAATTGATGCATGCTTGATGATTGTTGCTAGATTAGACAACAAATTTTTCGCATTTGAATATCATCACTGAATAGATTTGATAATTTTTTCTTCGTGCTTGAAGAACAAATATGTCTGATAAATTTGCTTCCATGCGATATGAAAATAAAATAGAAATGATAGATTTGCTTTCCTGATTGAAAGTCAAATAGATTGAGTCTCGATGACTGTTAAATTTGTTCCCATGTGATATCAAAAACAAATAGTATTGATAGATTTGCTTTCCTGTTTGAAAGTCAAATTAAGTCATGATGACTGTTAAATTTGTTTCCATGCGATATGAAAAACAAATCAAAATTGATTTGAAATTTTTTTGATGTACTGATTGATTGATGATATCCATTGTTGATTGATTTGCATGCTTGCTTGATGATATTGTAAAGGAGGAATTTAACCTCCTCCAGATCAGAGAGAGATTTTTGTAGACATGGGAGATGATTCCCTAACTGTCCCATGATGATTTGGGAGTGATAGACCAGTGTGGCCTAAGAGCGCTGTTGAGTATCCCATAGTATCGGGTCAACAAGGGACTGTTGATTTCCTTAGCGGAGCGGTGGCACAGCGAGCATAACACCTTCCACTTGCTGACAGGAGAGATCGCGGTGACTCTGGAGGATGTTTACAAGATTTTGGGTATTCTTGTGGTTGGAGAGCTTGTGATTTATGATCACAAGGAGATTGGGGGGACAGATGCCTTGAGATGGGTCTTCCAGGATCCTCATATCTGTGGATATGAGCTTCCTTGGAAGGAGATGGTGGAGAGATATGCCCCACTACCTTCGATTTTAGTAGGGATGATTGGTGGATTCCTTTGTCCTAATCACAGGTCAAAGGGACTATCAGTTGGGTGGGGTAGGATCTTGGAGGACATGCTTCTCCACCACACCAGATATGCATGGGGGTCATGCATGCTTGCTCATTTGTACCATGACCTTCATCAAGTCATGTATACAGATGGGAAGAGTCTTTCCTGTGGGGTGACTCTTTTATAGTTATTCACATGGGAGCACTTTGCGATTACATGCCCCATTGTCAAGAGAGATCGCCCCATTGGATTCCCATATGCTTATGCGTATACAGGGCCCCTTGTCCAGCCGAGGCTGGGAAAATTGGAGTACTAGCGGCGGGTACGTGATGATTTGGATACGGTCATCTGGCGACCATATGTGGATTGTGACCCGTGGCAGGCAGACGACATAGAGCTACCATATGTGATGAGGTCCAGTTACTTGATTGGATGCACCCCATTCATCATTGAGCGATTCCTAGGTCGGAGGGTTCTGAGGTAGCTTGGATGGGTGCAGATGATGCCACAGGGGGTGGCACACTATGTTAGGCGTCGAGGAGATGTACCAGAGTGGGGGCCAATTTTGACTATTGAGGCAGCCGAAGAGGAGTACTTTGAGCTATAGCCAGAGGATTGGACTATATAGCCAGAGGTCACAGATGCAGGGATGACAAAGGACTATGATGCATACTTATATACACATCCCTTTCCTCATTTTACCAGTCTAGATGAGCCTACCCCATTGATGGGAGGTCCAGTTATTCAGGTAGGGCTACAGCAGCCATAGGGACATCTAGTAGCAGGGCAGCCATAGGATCAGGGATAGGTACAGGCAGAGCAGGTCGTAGATATCGGTGGGGTGGCGATGGAGATGGATGAGAAGTCAGATGACTCGGATACTAGGGACGATGGGGATGATGGAAATGGTGGGTGATAGAGACTTTTCTTTGATATTCCCTTCAGGATGAGGCCATGGACATCTAGAGCGGTAGGTCAGGCTAGCACTTCGGCACCGTGGATTACCATCAGGGCTCCGTCACAGGGATAGGTGGATTCCTTACAGATAGAGGTTTAGACTCTTCTGAGTCAGTTAGCATAGGCACAGGTGACTATCAGTCAGTTGCAGGGATAGATAGCACAGCCTCCACCTCTTGACCCATAAATAGCGTAGCTTATGGCCGAGAGGGACAGTTTCTGGGAGCGATGTGTATAGGTTGAGGGGATAGCTGAAAGACTACTGAGATCAATGGAGAGCACCTCTATTAGAGAGGTTGTGGCAAAGGGGCTAGAGACTGCTCGAGAGGCCAAGTACTATCGGATGCAATATTTTGAGGCAGTGCCACCTAAGCGATGAATAGTGTTTACTTAGTCAGGTACTCGGACTCGGACTCACTCACGTAGCCACTCTAGGAGTGCGACCAGGAGTGTGGGTCAGCCTGTCAGACAAGAGATCAGAGCCTCTGGGAGTAGAGATCCATCGAGACCTACTACCTCAAGAGGCAGCAGCAATCATGTGCCCCGGCCAGATGCCCCTCAGTGATGAGTATTTGGTACACATTTATGCCATTGTATGTGATATATCTTTTTCAAACATTTGATATCCTTGTATTCCTAGACATTTATTTTGATGAGATCTATGATATGTAGTGGTGATTTGATTATGCACATGTTATGGATGATTTATGCATATGTTTATGAATGCATTTTTTTACTTTCAGATGCTATTTTGTGATGATTTTCATGATGTATGATGATGCAAATGATGATGTAAATGATTTCCTTCTATTTCATGCAGGATGTGTTGTGATGAAATTATTCTTAATATGATGATATAGGATGAAATCTAAAAATGATTTTGCTTTTATAATGTATGCAATGAATGCAAAATGTAAGATGTGATGGTAAATGCTTTTGATGAATGATGTATGTAATGAATGTATGATGCAGGATGTAAATGCTTTATATGAGATGAATGAAAATGATTTATGATGATGTAATATGTAATGAATGATAAGGATGTACTGGAACTGAATGTATGATATATGATGAAATGAAAATGATTATGATAACCTAAGTGATGATGTGAAATGAAATGAATTCAATTTTATTTATGAATGTGCGTGAAATATTTGAATGTATATGATGATGAATGGTTAAAGGATGATTAAAATATCAATCATGCATATGATGTGTAATGATAAATAATGTTAAGATGATAATAATGATGAAATGAAATGAAATGATGATATAATAATGCAAGTGCAATGATAATGATGTGAAATGACAATGAAAATGAGATGTAACAAATGTCCAGTCATACTCCACCATTGTGAAAAGATATCTAAAGATGTGGTCAACCTTTAAAAATCTATTTAAAAAGAACCTTGAAATGTAAATGAATTATGCAGTCCTAATAATGAATTATGCAACCCTAAATGCAATAATGAATCATGCAATCCTAAATGCAAGAATGAATCATTCTCCTTATTGCCAATTCATGTTGTGTTTAATTTTCATCATTGAGCCTTTTAATATGTTGAGAGTTAGTACAAGCATCAAAGGGTATGTTAGCACCAATGATGACCTGAGTACTGCTTCCATAATGTTTGATGTAGCAAGTTAATACAAGCATTGAGGTATTATTGAACCAAGATGACCTGAGTATTGCTTGCATAAATAGACAAAAGTTAACCATTTTCCTATGCAAATTCTGAAATGTCATCAATGATCCATTGTAGATCATGTCCCATGACCAATTTGCATCATACTAAGGATTAACTTATAGACAGCAAGTAAAAAATCATACTTCTTCCTTGTGATTCTAGCTCAATACATCATTGAACCACTCCAAAGATATGATGTCATCAAACATCAAAACAACAATTTGCAACATATTGCTTTAAGTTTGTCATTCATTTTTTTCAAATTAAGATCATCCAATTTTCTTTAAATTATCTATCAAAAGATTATGTAATCTTAGTTTAATTGGACAAGACTGCTGTTTTTGATATTTTGATGCTAGACATAGCTACCGATTACCTACTAGGAAAGCAAACTACCCCTTAGTGACCTTGTACTCTGACTCCTACTAAACACAACTATTGTGATGGATAATCCTCAAATCATCAATCCATGATGAGATCCAAGGAGATGATGCAATGTGAATGCGATGGTGAGGTGTGTGTGCGATGCTGATGAAAAGGATGCATATGCAGAATGAATCCTAATAGATGAGAGAGCCCAAAAAAAAATCACAAACAATGCCTATTTGCCAAGTTTTCACCATTTATTTTTATTGCACTTTTTCCTAATTTTATGATTTTTTTGTTATTACCAAGACGCCTGTTTGCCAGGTTTTCATCTAGACAATTATATATTTTCTTTTTTTTTCTTTTTTTTTCAGGACAGTTTATATTGTTTTTTATCTTTTCTCAGGTGTAGAACCTTTTCAAATGAATGTTGTTGATTGGATCTTCAAACAAGTCCCCTTCTTCCATTGACAACTGATATGCCCCCGATCCATAGGCTACAACGATAACAAACGAGCGTAGCCAATTAGGTTCAAACTTGCCTTTCTTTTCCCTATCTTGTTGATTTTGAGGGTTTTCTCTGAGAACCAAATCACCCAATTGAAAATTCCATGGTTTGACTCTATGATTGTAGCTATGGGACATGATTTGATGATATCCCTTCAAGTGATTAACCGCAATTTGGTGTCGTTCATCAAGTAGTTCCATCTCTTGCAATCTTGATACTATGTAGTCTTAATCATTGATTAGCCCTTTGAGTGATACTCAAAGTGAAGGAATCTCAACTTCTAGTGGTAAAATAGCTTCTGCTCCATAGACCAAATCATAAGGAGTAGCTCCTATTGGTGTGCGAATGCTTATTCTATAAGCCCATAATGCTGGATTTAATTGGACATGCCAATCATGGCCTGCTTCATTCACTGTTTTCTTCAAAATCTTTAGAATTGTTTTGTTTGAAGCTACGGCTTGACCATTCCCTTGTGGATAATAAGGTGTAGAGAACCTATGTTGGATGTGAAATATTTCACATAGTTCATCAACATCCTGATTTTTAAAGGGTCTACCATTATTTGTGATAATGGAGTTAGGAATGCCATATCTGCAAATGATATAATTCAAGATGAACAAAGAGATTTGTTTGTTTGTAATAGTCCTTAGAGAAACAACTTCAATCCACTTAGTAAAATACTCAGTGGCTGTAATGATAAATTTGTGTCCATTTGAAGAGGATGGATGTATCTTTCCAACCAAATCCAATCCCCATTGAGCAAAAGGCTATGTTGTGGTGAAAGGTTGTAATTCCTGAGCAGGAGTGTGAATGAGATTCCCATGAATCTGACATTTTGCACATTTCTTCACAAAGGCCAATGATTCTTTCTCCATAGTGGGAAAATAGTATCCTAATCTTACAAGTTTCTTAGCTAAGGTTAGTCCACGTGAATGTGTCCCACAAATTCCACCATGGACCTCTTGTAAGGCTTTTTTCGATTCATCGCGTTCAAGACACCTAAGGAGGGTACCATCCCGACCATGCCGATATAAGATGTTAGCAATTAAGGTGTAATGAGATGATTGGTGAATGAAATTTTATTTTTGATTTCTAGATAAGTCTAAGGGTAAAGTAGTATCTTTTAAGTAAGTGTAGATTTGGCCATATAAGGAAGATTCAAAATTCGTCAAATGGAAAATGATTTATGTTTTAGGATCATTATGGGCAGGAGAAAATGATTGTTCCACCAGGAAATCATACCATTTTTGATTCTCTGACAATTGGAGTAGAGAGGCGATTATAGCCATAGCATCTACTGCTTTGTTATCAATGTGTGGAATTTGTATGAACTGGATGTTAACAAAGTATTTCTTGAGATCTTCCACCATTCTTTTGTAAGGTATCAACTTTTCATCTTTAGTGTGATATTCATCATTGATTTGATTTATAACAAGTTGTCAATCACCGAAAACTTGAAGTTCTGCAATTTTCCAATCTACTGCAATTCTTATGTCGATTATCAATGCCTCATATTCAGCTATGTTGTTTGTGCAAGGAAACAATAGTCGATAAGATTTTGGGATTGTATGTCCTTGAGGTGTAATAAAAAGAATTCTTGCTCCTAAACCATGTTGAGTGTAAGAACCATCAAAGTACAGTGACCATGACTGTTGGATATCTGCTGCAAAAATGTCAGCATCAGGAAAATCAACATGTATTGGGTGTTCTGCTAGCATCGGTGCTTTTGCTAATTGATCTGCAATTACTTGTCCCTTTATAGATTTTCAATCCACATAATGAATATCAAATTCGCTTAGGATCATAACCCATTTAGCCAACCTACCAGTTAAGGTTGCCTTACTTGAAAGATATTTGAGTGGGTCAATCTTAGCCACAAGCTTTACTGTATGAGTTAACATGTAGTGTCATAACTTTTGAGAAGTAAACACCACTACTAAACAAGCTTTTTCAATGAAGGTGTAATTCAGCTCATGACTTGTTAAGGTTCGGCTAATGTAATAAATGGCTCGTTCTTTTCCTGAATAATCTTCCTATGCCAATAATACTCCTAAAGATAATTTTGTGGCAGAAATATATAATATGAGAGGTGCACCTTGTATTGGTGGAGTTAATATTGGTGGATTCATGAGAAACTGCTTTATTTGATTAAAGGTTGCTTCACATTTGTGTTCCCACTTGAAAGGAACATTCTTATGCAAGAGATGTGTAAATGGTAAACTTTTATTTGCCAGTTGAGCAATGAATGCGCTGAAACAGATTATGTATGCACTGAAAGATCTCGTAGATGCGCCGAAAGAGTCCTTGTATACGCCGAATCAGGTTATGAATGCACCGAAAGAGTTCACAGGGATGCACCGAAATAGTTGTCGTATGCACCGAAAGAGCTCATGTATGCGCTGGAATAGGTCATGTATGTTCCAAAACAATCATCGTATGTGCCAAAACAGTCATTGTATGTGTTGAAATAGTCTTCGTATGCGCCGAACCGTGACTCGTATGCTCTAAAACGTGATTTTTGTCCGTCACCTGCCAAAAAAATCTACAAAAAGAGAAATTAAATGTGGGGATTGGCCACACGATCGACGCCAAAAATGTGTGTGTTAGAATATGTAAATCAAATTGAATCTAAACTAATACACCAATGAAACATTAGATTGAAGAAACTAAAATAAAGAAACTAAATGCAAACTCTAAACAACAGCTTCTTCAAATTCGTTCCATTGTCCTCTATCTCCAAGGATTCATTTCAAGATGTTTGCTCTTAGTTGTCTAAAATAGCAGCTTGTAGAATGGCAGCTTGAGAGAATGAGATTAAAAACGCATATGCATCTAAAATATTAAAATATTGAATTGAAAATGCTATCAATGCTAAGATGCGACTATAGTAACTATGCATGAAAATATGAGATTCGAGGTCCTTTTCAACTCATGAAAGGGTTGTATTTATAGATTTTTGAAGGTAGGAATTCGATTAGCCAAGATCGACGGTCGAGTTCAAGCCTGTTAGAATGAATGGTGAGAGATCGAGAATTCGAAAAGGAGATGGAATTTTGAGAGACAGAAAATGAAGAGACAATTGAAAGGTGTCTCTCATAATTAAATAAATAAATATTTAATTATGTGAGAGAAATATGAAAAGGCTTTAATTAAATATTACAAATATTTAATTATGTGAGAAGAGAAAAAGCCTTTTAATTAAATATTAAGAATATTTAATTTTTGTGAGAAGAGTGGGAATTTGGAAAATTAATTAAGTATTTAATTAAATGTGGAGAGAAGAATATCATTTAAATTGTGAATTTAAACCTATGATAATTAATGTAAATAAATTGTAAAATTTATTTAATTAATTAAGAGGAAGGATAGCATTAATTAAATAAACTTTATTTATTTAATTAAATTAGAAGAATTAGAAACTGAACAATATAAATAAATAATTAAATTTATTTATATGTAGATGACTTAAGAACATTAATTAAATAATTCATATTTAATTAATTAACAGGTTCGATCAACCGTGACCATTTTTAGATGTGTACACAGTGAAAATTTACTACACTTTCTTACATAAGCATGAGCATCTTTAAATAAATCTGGCCAATAGTATCCAACTCTCATAATTTTAAGAGCTATAGTTATGGGTGCAAAGTGGCCTCCAGCAGGTCCATCATGGAATTACTCAAGAATTCTCTCAATCTGATCTAGGTAAATGCACTTGAGAAATACACCATTAAAATCCTTTTTGTAAAGAATGCCAATAATTTCTTCATATGGAATGGCTTGTAACCTATAATATCTTCGTTTTGATTTGTCCATACCTTCCAAAAAATATCCAGTATGCAAATAATGAATCATTTGATAGATCCAATCTCTTGAAGGGGTTGTAAAAAAAGGTTCCTCTTCATTGTTTAGTATTGTAGTGACTTGTTCACTACTATTTTCTTCATTCTCTCCAAGTTGTTCGCATAGGCCTTTGCCTCTAACAAGCTTGGTAACCTTTATATTGATGTCATATTCCATAACTTTGGTTATCCAACCTGCTCTTCTATCATTAATATCCTTAGTAGAAACTCTTTGACTATTGGATGAGATACCAATAGATGTATCTTATTATTAGTCAACATATGTCTAAACTTCTTGAGACTTCTCACTACAACAAGCACATGTTTTTCAATGAATGAATACCTTACTTCATAATCATGCAAGACTTGACTAAAAAATGAAATGGTCTATTTAATACCTTTATCATTTTGTTGGCATAACATGGCAGAAATACTACCAAACGCATACTAGAAAATCTTTATTAAAGTTTGGGTTAATCAGTGTTGGGGCTACTGCAAGTACCTCTTTGATTTTCTCAAAGCTATTCTTACCCTTTTTTTTCCAGCTAAAAATAGTGTTCTTCTTTAACATAGTTGTAAGAGGCTACAATAAAGTTGCAATGTTAGGAATAAATCTCCTAACAAAGTTATTTTTTCCTAGAAAACTTTGTAAACCTTTCTTGTGAACAGGAAGCGGCAATTCCAGAATGGCTGCAATATGTTTTGGATCAATAGAAATGCCATCTTTAGAAACAATGTAACCCAAAATTTTACCTTCATGAACAACAAAGATTCTCTTTTTTAGATTCAAGGAAACTCCATACTCTCTGCATCTTTCAAAAATCTGCCTAAGATGATCAAAGTGTTCATTAGCATTTCGTGAGAAAATAGTGATATCATCTAAATAAACAAGAACAAACTTGTTTATCAAACCTTGGAGAGCCATATCCATTGCTCTCTAAAAGGTTTCTCGAGCATTTGATAATCCAAATGGTATTTTTTTGTAAATCATAGTACCCCACTTGGTGGTGAAGGCTATTTTGTATTGGTATTCCTCTTTCACCAAAATTTGATTATAACCTGAGTATCCATCTAACAATGAGAACCTCTCTGATATTGAAACAATTTGTAGAATCTGCTCCATTGATGGCAACAAATAATGATCTTTAAGTGAGGCTCTATTTAGATCACAGAATTCTACACACAACTTAATTTCCCCATTCTTTATTCTAACAAGCACCAAATTTGAAACCCAAGATGTATGTTTGATGGGAAAAATGATATTACCCTCAATAAGATTATTTAACTTTGTCTCAATAAGATGCTCCAATTTAGGATTCAAAGGCCTATGTTTCTATCTTATTGGTTTTGCATTGGGTTGTAGCTCAATGGTGTGTTGAGCTAACTTAGGATTAAATCCTTCAGATCTCCATACTCCTAAGCGAATACATCACTGAATGCTTGGCACGACAAGATGAAGGCTTGTTTTTCTTCTTTGGTACAAATTTTTCCATGTTTTAGGAGCTTATCTTTAAATATTTCAATTGGCTCATAATGCTTCTGTTTAACTATTAAACCTGATTTATCTTTTCTAACCTGATCATCAGAATTAAAGATAGATTCTAAGGTTACCAAACCTTTTGGCAGCTTGTTAGACTTTAGCTGCATGATCTAATCACCATATTGTTGATCAAACTTTCTCTGGTTTCCAGTAGAGAATTTTTCTTCTTCCATTAGAAAGTGGATTATTTGTTCATTATTGTCAAAAATATACCAACTCACATTATTATTAGGTATTGATGGTCTGACAACTATTTTCACATATTACTACACCTTTACATTGTGGATTTTAGTTGTAATATCAAACTGTGATCCTATGGCAGCAAGTTTATCAACTTGCATGTTCTAATTTCTTGGTACTGATAACATATTAAATGCATCAAACTCCTCAATTAAGTCCCAAACCCAGTGTTCATATAATTTTAGAAAATCATTCTTTGTTAAACTCAAATTTCTATTCTAACCTGATTTTCTATTAATTCAAAATCACCAAACACCTGTAAGCACTTAATTTTTCTTTTTCTATCCCATTCTAAACCATGTATTAATGCTTCATACTCAACAACATTATTAGAACAACTAAAAGAAAATTTGAAAGCTGAGTAATACCTTTCTCCTTCTAGTGAAATCATCACAACTCCTTCATCGGTACCTACTTTTCTTCTTGAGCCATCAAAATACAACTTCCAAAGCTTATCATCTTGTTGTTTTACCTATTTATCATCCTTAACTAGGTTAGGAATAACCATATCAGGCTCAGGAATCATGTAAATACCCAATCCCACTTCATCCATGAGATTGAAAGGATCAATCTCATGATTCTTGGCTGCCCACTCATCTAAATCTATGTTAGGTATGCCTTCAATGGGTATAGTGGGGTCATGGGTCATAGATTGATCATCCTACTCATGGATGGTTAAGTTTTCATTTATAAGATTTGTGACATAAGGCTCAATATGGTCTTTAGCATGTGCTTCAGATTTGATAGTCACTCTAGTACCATATCTAGTTCTAAAACACAAATGTGACCAATCCACCGAAACATATCCACCTAACTTTGTTGTAAATTCTCAAGAAAGGCAAAGGGAAATAATTGTGGAAAATCAATGATATATATATCCTGAGGAATCGAAAACTTCAGACAAGCATGTAAAGTTAGAGGTAAGCTTTTAATAACTCCCATGGATTTAATGGTTGTACCATCTAATTGCACTACCCCTTTCAATAATGATTCATATTCTAGTCCTATCTTATCTACTAGTTGCTTGGGCATAATTGAACTATTTGCTCCTGAATCTATCATACAGTTATGCACTATACTATCACCTATAATTAAGCTGACATAAAAAGGTGGTGGCTTTACATCTTGAGAAGGTTGCTCTTTCTTATTTTCTAGAATATTTGCCAAGACTTTTAGCTACTCTTCAATTGACTCATCAAAAAATTTAATCTTAGCAAGAGCATCTTGTAAAGCTTCCTTTTGCCCAAGAAGGTGCAAAGAATCTAACATTGATATGTTAACAATGGCTTTTTTAATATGGTCAACAATGTTAAAAATAGTGTCAATAACCTTTTGTTGTACTTTGGAAACAACTTCTTTTTGTATTTGTGAAGGTTGAGGCTGAATCTTTAGTTGTTCCTTCACTGCTATAGATTGTTCTCTTGATGATATTTGAACATTTTGAGAGGTAGAAGGTTCAACTTGCCCCTGCTACTTTGCCACAATCTGATTTATTTCCTTTTCAGTTTGTTGTTTGTCCTTATCAGGATGCTGATTCTTAGAAATAGATGGCTATCTCAAGTCGACTACCCTCTTTTTGGATCTTCTATTGGCTACAATTTAGGTAGATGACTCATTATGTCCTACTTGAGCATGATTTATCCAACATAAATGATTTCCTTGTTATTTCATCATAGCATGATCTAAGTCATTCTATTGTGTTTGTTGATCTTGTTGGTCATTACCAACATTGCTTCTATCTTCAGAAATGGCAGCATAACTACTTTAAACCATGAGAACTTGATTAACTAGACCATTCATGCATGCAACCTTATTATGAGGCTGATTATATGGGTAGCACCACACATAATCCTATGCTAATTTATTCTATATGGGCATAAGATCCTTTGAAGAGCTGGCAACAGCTGGATTAAATGGTTGATTTGGCCTAGGGTTGAAATTTCTTCTTTGTCCTTGATAATTAGCTTGAAAAGGTGGTCAGTTTGCTTGGAATGGTAGCTGGTTAGGTCTGAAATTTTGACCTTGCTGGTTCTTAATGCCTACTAAATTGTTATTGATAGTTTGCAATAATTTTTGCATAGCTTCTTGATTGTTTATTTGCTATGGTAAATCATTTTCTATTTTTTGATGAGCACCCTTAAGCTCTTGTAATTCATTATTAGCTAAAACAACACTATTTTTGGAAACCACCTAAAATCCTAAGGCTGGAACAATAGATAATCGGGCTATAGGAGGTACTTGAATGGGCATTAATGGTTGAATATCTGGAAAGATAGGCATAGGAGGCATGGGTGCAATTTTTCCAGCCTGTATTAAATTATTCTCAGCTCTAATAACTATATCATAAGTTGTTGGAAAAGTTATTCCACCCATAGATTGGATCATTACAACAATATTACTATCTAATGTTTTCAAATAGTACAAAAAAGTGTGATTAGGTGTAGGTCTTACCGTGGCTGGAATTTTGTTCTAGGTTCTTTTAAACCAGAAGTTAAAATCAAACATCTACTCTTATGGGGTTCTCTTTATTGTTGTCATATGCTCAATGAGAGAAATATGGTCCGATTTATCTGAAAAATATTTGGTCAACTTGTCACCCAAGTCATCCCATGTAGCAACAAAATTTACTGGTAAGCCTCTGAACCATTGGAGTGCTTTCCCTTTGAATGAAGCCCCTAATAGCCTCAATGCCACATTTTCTTGTGTGATATGATGCACTCCGCATAGTGAAGCCACATCTCTTATATGTTCTTGATCGGTGTATTTTGATCCTCACCAATAAAGATAGGTAGACTTTTGAGTGCAACAACTGGTATATCGTCATGCCGAGCCAAATTCAATGGGTTGTCCCCATCAAATAGTACAAATGTGTATGCTCTAGCCATTGGAGCTACTCTAGGAGGTGGTACTTGTAAAACCGGTATTGTATGTGTAACTGGAAAAACATGTACAAAACTTGAAGGCCTCAAGCTAGGTGGTGTAGAGTAAGACCTTGGTGTTTATCGTGATCTCGGTCTTCTGAACCTCCTTCCTATTGTTCTACCTTTCCTTTTGGGCGATGATGATTGTAGATATTTGAAAAGATCAATACTTTGCCTTGTCTAAATTTTACTCATGTGTTTCTCAAATAGACCTACATAAAACCAGATTTAAACGAAGTTTCCAAATATATATCGTAACCTTTGATAGGTAATTTTCTGCTGTAAATCTGAAAAACAACAACTTGAAATCTTCAAAATCTTTCTCTGAAGTGAACTTCAAAGTCCCATCGGGTGTGCCAAAAACTATTATCAATAGGATTTTCACCCGCATGCAAGGCTGGAAAGCTTTGCAATCCTGTGTAACATTGGACTAATTTCAGTTTATGGGTACCCTATACAAAATTAGACCTCTAGATTCTAGGCTGGTTCCTTTTTTATAATCAATTAGATGCTTATAAAAATTTGACTTGAGAAAAGGGTAAGAAGGACTTGCATGAAACTACTAAAAATTGTACTATAAACATTGATGGTGATGCACGTAATGGAACTATAAAATGGCAGAAAATTCTCCTAAAATCCTTTACTTGTACAAAGCAAAAGTGAGATATTGTTTCACATAAGTATTTCATGCAAAGGGCTCATAAAAATTATCTTGTTGGAAGGAATTCAAAATGCTTTCACAACCAGCAGGATATAACTTATAATTTTAAACACATTGCATGACCTTTGATTTTATGTTTGAGATGGAATTTAAAAGGTTTAAAATCATAAACACATTAAATTCAATCAAAGCAGAACATAAAAGACAACACCTAAGATTCAGAGGCAATATCTAGAATTTTATTTGTTTTACTATCATATGAAACTACAAAAATTAAAAAGCTACAAGACTTTTCTCAATCTCTCCAAAACTGTGCAAGAGATAGAAAAGTGAGAACTAGTGAAAAAATGACTGTCATTTCACTTTATACAAAAACCTCCACAAAGGGGAAATGAGGTGAAGTTGAAGGTCAACTTCAAGTGAAAATATCTCCTGAAAACTCCATTTACGAGCAAGCATCAAAACCCTAGAAAAAAGGGATCAAAACTAAAGTAATTGGTGGGTAAAGGTGGCCAAACTACTCCTGATCCATGCATTACTTATGTCAAGTGATAAAACCCATGCAACTTGTTACAAAACCCCTTGAAAAGCTCCTCAAAAGATAGGATGAAAAGAGGTCAACTGAAGAGTTGATTTCATTTTGACTGAAAGTCAAAACTCAAATTCATGATCTCAAAAATTCGCATGTCTTGACCTCCAATTGTCTTTCACTTATTATCCTTTGCATAGTTTTTGAAAAGGAAACCATTTAATTAAATATTAAATATAATCATTCAATGATTATTTTAATATTTAATATTAATCAGTCCCACCTTTTTACATTTATATGTTAAATATTAAGATAAAAAGACATTACCTTAATATTTAATTTATATTTACCTTTTAAAAAAAATTCATGCAATAATAAAGGTGGACTCTACATTTCAAAATCAAAAGACAATTGTTTTTGAGGTCTGACTTCAAAACTTCACGTGCCCTTCACATTAAAAGGTCAATAGAATTAGGGCCAAGACCATAGCAATAATAATGTGGAATGATTATTTTTCTTTAAAATATTCAAAATACCCCATCATTTGCATTAGGGTGTGAAGGTAAAAGCTTTGAAACCCTAATACTTGTCACTTTGCAACCTTTACCTCACAAACTATTGTTGAAGCATCGTTTCCATCACCGTGAGGGTTTCTGAAGTTCAAAATCTGCAAACCCTTGTTGCTTCTAGGAGAATTATTTAATAAAGAATCTTGTAGAAAACAACAAGTGTTTCCTCTGTCTAAAATCTAGACTTCAGTTTCATTTTGAGGAGAATTCTTGGGTTCTAAGCCACAGTTGTTGCATAATATTTGATGTATTCTTTTGTGCCTTTACTTAAATTTTGTTGATGAATCTTCTTTTTGAAGCCTCCATGACCATAATAGTTCAAACTTTGAACTAGAGCTCATTCATGCTATGGTTTAAATCTATAAAAATTTGCAACTTCATGACTATATTTCTTGCTCATAAATACTAAGGGTTTAGTGAAAACCTGAGTCTCAAACTAAATCCTCCCATTAAGGCCATAGTTGTATGATTTATTTTCTATTTGAGATTTTTGAGAACAAATTTCTCCATTTCCTTATATAAGCTCATCCCTTTGCAAATTCTTAGTGTAACTTTGTTTCTATCTTGACAGGGCATGGCCATGCCTAGGATTTGAGCTTTTATTCAAAAATCTCAAGGATTTGAACTTTAATATGTAGGAACAAAGGCTTCAGAAAGCTGTAGATTCATGATTTCAATGTATTAATAGAAATTTTTACTTGGGTTTTGAAGAGCCTCTTTTATTTGCAGGCCGCCAAGGAAACCATTGTCAATGAAAAAAACAAAGGGGTTTTAAACCCCTTTGTGCACTGCATTTGTGTCTCTATGGAATATTATAGCTTCTCTTTGTCTTGATAGATCTTTCAGCTTTGCACTCTGAAGGTCCAAGTTTTTAGTGATATGAATCTTGACATTTTTTGTTCCATAAGTATTCTTTCATTGTCCTGCTTGTATAGTTCTATTCATACCTTGATAAATCTCTTTGCCCTATTTAAGCTACTCCCACAGCTTGTGGGGGACTTTGGTTTTTACAATATGAATAAAGCAACAAACATTATGCAATTTTATGAATTTTTTTTTACAATTAATTGCATAATAATATTGAATATTCAAAATTAATCAAATTTGTTCAAGATCAATGAATACTTAGTAGAATTTTTTTTGAAATCACTTGTGTACCTTTCAATGATGAATGCAATTCAACTCTACCTATTTTGAGCTATGGCTAAAAATAGGTAACATAACTTTTTTGAATTATCTTAAATTTAGAAAATGGTTTAGGTAATTGTGTAGGATGGTTGGTTTAGGTATATTTTAGAATTTCACTATTTGATTTTCTAATCAAGCTATGGGGATGGTTGGTAATTGGCCAAAGAAATCAAGGCATTGCAAGACATAATGCATGTTTGGCAAAATGCAATGTAGGTGCTAAAATAAAAATATATATGCAACAAAATGAAACATAGATAGTGAAAGGAAGAACACACACTTAATAGAATTAAATACAAGAAATTAAGGGGAAAATGCAACACAAAAATTGAAAGGAAAAACACAACTACATCAAAATGTAATGCAAGCATTGAAGGAAAAACTTAGGAATAGTAGAATGCAACACAAGAATAAAATAATGCAACAAATGTATAATATAATGAAACACATGAATTGGAATATTTGGTAGAGGCATAGTTGTAAAACCTAGGTGTGGTGGTTTAATTTGGTAAGAGATGTTAAAACACAAAAAGAGACATTGGCTAAGTAGAATTTTTGGGGTGATAAGGTTGAGGATATTTCACTAGTTTTTTACATGAAGACACATCAAGCACATGAGAATAAATCCTAAATTAATCAAGTATGAGTGTATACTTAATATGGTCCCACTAGGAAAAGGATAATACGTCAAGATTAGTGCTAAGAAATTATCTTTCAACAGATAGTAGCTAGGTATCTAGTGGCACAAGGGATCACATTTCTACTTTTTTGGGAGGTCCAAAGACCTTGCACAAAAAAATTATACCTCTACTCACAGAAATAGATGGTTATTATATTTAGACCTAATATTGTACCTTGCACCATATTAAGCAATAGTTGAATGGTTTTATTCTAGGATACACAATTTTTCTAAGAATCCTCTTGATACTATAAAAGTATATGAGGCACAACTATGAACAGTATTCCATCACAAGCATCGATTGGTAAATCTTAGTGATAAAGCTTAGACTAGCCCTACACTCCTTATAATAAAAATACCCAAACATCAAGGCTTCACTAGACGCAACATAGCTAGATGTGGGTATTGTAAGTGTGAATAAGGTGTAAAGCACAAAAGACACTTCTTAATATGACATTATATCAAAGACAAATCAAATTGAACTAATTCAAAACAATAATCTACTGAAAGTGTCATATTTCTCTCTATCTCCAAAGATTTATTAAATCATTGTGGCTCTCAGATTGTGTAAGCAATGTGACTATTAAAATGAATATCTGAAGAATGAGATGGATGCTAAATACAAGAGACTAATCCTATATGATGATTTCTAAATGATTAGACATGAAAATTGACAAATGAAGAGCTACAGGAGGCAGCCATGATATGAAAACTTGATTGCTTGATGCTTGAATGTTGAATGCTTGATGCTTGAAATCCCTGCAGAGTAAGAGTGCATAAGTTAGATTATCTGGATCCTTTCTTAGTTGAATGAGGCTGTATTTATAGATTTCCTAGCTGTAGAAATCCACAGGGATGGCATTGAGAGGCTTGGATTCAATCTCGAGGATTGAATGGTGAAAGATGGAGGAGATTGAGAGAATTTTGGTGATTGTATCTACCCATGAAAACACTAGGCAAGAGAAGAGGAAAGATTGATAGAGGAGGATTAAGAGAAAAATTTGGAATTTGTCTCCAATTTGTCTCCAAAACTTCCTATGAAGTTTCAAAGAATTAATTTTAACATAATTTAGACATAAATTAGACATAGGATATCTAATTTGATTTGAGGAAATATAGAGGAATATTCTTTATGCCTTTATTTAAATATTTTTGATTTATTTAAATTAGCAAAAGAGGGATAAATAATTTAATAAAACAAACTATAGAAGTTGTTTATTAAATTAAACAGAAGAATAATGGTAATTAATCAATAAAGCGTTTGATCTTTATTTAATTAATAAAGATTGATGTGATAGAATAAAATAGGGAAATGATAATTAAATCAAACAAGGTATTTAATTTTGTTTATTTAATTAAGATGAGATAATAGAATAATTTGAATGTGAACGTAAATGTGAACTATATAAATAAATATTTTTGTTTATTTAAATAGTAGGGGAATTTAGGATAATCAATTAAATAGTTTGTATTTAATTAATCGGATTCTCCAGACCATTTTTAGGTGTATACATTTTTCCCCTCTTCGAAGTGATGTGTTTACGCATTGCTTCAAAGAAAATTTTGCTGCTACTACTAGGATTGATGATTAAAAATAATTCAATGTGCCCCAGACATGCCCCAGATATTGATTTTTAGATGATTGCCGATAATATGCCCCCTCGGGAAATAGATTAATGATGTGATTATTTTTAAGATTTTTCAAATTTTCATGATGATTTGATGAAGATTTGATGAAGAAATAAGCTATCTCCCAACAATGATGAAGAAAATAGAGCCCGCGGATGAATTTGAATTAATTCCATGAATAAAATCAATCAAAATATAATAAAATCGACAAAAATACCCTTTTCAAAAGTTATATAAAGTCCAAAAGGTCATTGTCAAAGTCATTTGCACCCTTTTCACTTTCAAACTTCAATGAGAGATACATTTCAGCCAGTTGGAGCAAGATGCAAATCCCTTACCACACTCACCATTTTGAGTGTGTTCGACATCACCAGCGGCTGACCACATACAGACCTCTGGTATGTACCCATAATCCTCCTCATTTTTCGTGCAGTTTTGTTTTTTATGATTTTTAATGCTTTTAATATTTTTTAGTTAGTTTAGCGCATCCAAGCCATGCTATAGCATTTTCACTCTGGTGTAGCCCTTTGATAAACTGATTTAGCGCTTTGAGATTTAGCTCTTGCATTATTTTCTCTAGTGCTTCTGTAGGATAATGTAGTGCTTTCATGAATTAGCGCTAAGGTAGTTATAATTAGTGCATCGATGCCAAATTTTAGCACCTAGAATATTCTACTGCTTTGATTTGGTTATTTAGTGCATCCATGGTCTGTTATAGCGCTTTGATTAAAGCAGCACTTTGAAACACTGTTTTAGCACATTGATGTTGTAAAACAACACTTAGGATAAAGTAGCACTTCGGTGGCCTGTTTTAGCACATCAAAGTGTTGAAATAGCGCTTCGGATAAAATAGTGCCTTGGGTGCCTATTTTAGCGCATCCAATTAATAAAGTAGCACTTTTGAAATTTAGCGCTTTGGATGCCTGTTTTAGTGCATCCATGTCAGAATTGCAGATTTTGACTTAGTTAACCCTGATTTTGTCAATTCCAATCATGTCCATTCTTCAAATTGGTATGATTGATGATCCAAATTCTTGATGTTTAATTTTGATGATTTAAATAAGACTTATTCTCATGATAGGCGAGAAGAAATCCTATTTATGATGATCCTCATGATAGGTGAGGAAATGATTCAATATCTGATAAATCTCATAATAGGCGAGATTAGATAATGTTTAATGAACCTCATGATAGGTGAGGTTTGTTGATGTTTGTTCATGAATTTTGATTAAAAATTCATACCAATTTTTTATTAGACCTAATAGTAGAATGACTTCTGACTTCTTGACATAGTGCACTGAATGTATATTTTTCATGATGATAGGAGGATTTGGGTACTCTCCAAATGTGAGAGCGGTTTCCTTGGACCACTGATTTGATACCTCATCTGACTCCAGATGAGATTTAGATTATAGGTTGAATACGGCCTTACTAGTTTACTTGAAATTCCCCATATTAGGATTAATCGAGGTCTCCTTACCACTTTGGCTGAGAGATGGCACAACAACCATAATACTTTCCATTTGTTCACTGGTGAGATGATGGTCATGCCTGAGGATGTGTGGTGGATTCTATAAATTCCATTCATGGGCAAGATTATGGTTTATGATTCTCATGAGGCTAGAGGGAGAGATGCTCTCTACAGAGTGTTTTAGGATTAGCATATTGTAGGTCCGAGTGTCTGATGGAGGACGATTGTTGATGCATACGCTTCATTACTAGCAGTGCTTCCTGGATTCATTGCAGGTTTCCTTTGCCCTAATCGTGGGTCAAAGGGATTCTCTGTGGGTTGGGGGCAGATCTTAGAGAGCATGATCATACATGGTAGGAGATAGCATGGGGGATGTGCATGTTGGCACATCTCTACCATGACCTTCATTCATTGGTGTACCTTGGGACACAAAGCTTATCAGTAGGGATGACCTTGTTATAGGTGTGGGCATGAGAGCACTTTTCTATTGCTCAACCATTTCCAGTGATGGATAGACCAGTAGGTAGACCGTATGTGTTTTGGTACAAAGGTCAGCTTACCTAGGCTCGGATGGGTAAGTTGGACCATTGAAGGTGGGTTTTTGATGATGCGGAGAGCATCATCTGGAGGCCATATCTAGACTGTGAGCAATGGGAAGAGGATGATGTAGTGCTGGGGTATCTCTGTGATTCCATGTACCTAATTGGTCGAACACCCTTTGTTTTGGAGAGATTTTTGCTACGACAAGTGTATAGGCAGTATGGCATCGTACAGTGTATGCCTCAGGGGGTAGCCCACTATGCCAGACAACAGAGTGATGTAGCGGATTAGGGGCCTTATCTATCATATGAGGTCTTAGTAGAGGGATATAGGGCACTGCATCCATCAGCTTAGGACATGCGCAGAGACATTGCAGAGGCAGCAGTGATAGAGGAGTATGCTGCATATTTGGCTTTGACTCCACATCCTCGTATCACCATTCTAGACGAGCCAACACCAATACCCATAGAGGAGGATGATGCCGAGGGTTCTGTGGATAGTGGGGGAAATAATCCATCAGGTAGTAGCACAGAGGGTGGTAGTGATGATAGGAATAGTGATAACAGTGATGGTGGCAGCGGAGGTGGTAGAGGGGTAGGGCCAGTCAGTGTTGGTCCTTCATCTAGTAGGGCCTCGCAAGAGGTGAGCAATGGTAGTACCATTAGTCGATCACCAGAGAAAGATTGCAGGTCTCTAGACATAGGTACAGATGTTGTAGGGATAGTTGGTACAGGCTCGAGGTTTGTTGGTTCAGATGCAGACTCAGATGTAGGCTCAGGCTCAGTCCCATGCTCAAGCACTAGCGTAGGTATAGGGACAGTTGGCTGCTATGCAGACTTAGGTTGCTACCTTGACAACCGAGCGAGACAGTGCCAGACAGATTGCTAAGAGGGTACAAGAGATGGCTAAGACACTACAAAGATTTGCTAATGGTACCTCAGTGGCAAACTACATGAGAGAGCTCCTGCGGGCTGGCTGAGAGGCAGAGTTTTATCGGGGTAGATATCATGATGCAATGCTTCCTGACCACAGAGCTAGCTATGCCCCTTCGAGATCCGGTCAGACTCGTACCCAGATAGTAAGTGAGGGTGTGATGCAGCTTCCTCGAGGAGATCCCAAAGATCCTGGTCCTTTTGGGGGTGGTGGTGGTACTGGTCCTGTTGGGCCCGCACATTCTGGTAGTAGCAGATCATAGATGCTATCTTCAATTTTGAGACATTCTTTTTGAGATATGATGTATACTCCAATTTTAGCTCACTTTTGATGATGTATCTTTATTTCAGACTTCATTGTATACTTGACATTGATGATATATATGATATGCAGTGATTCGATCTTATGATGGCTTATGATTTCTATGTGATGGATGCATTTATTTTGTGATGATGTATAATGTGATGTTCTATATGAATGTTTTTATTTCAATGTGATGATGATAAAAAAAATGATGATATATGATAATAAATGATGATAATGTTAATGACTTGCATTTATTTTATGTTGACCATAAATGATAAATGATGATGTATGGATAATAAATGACATGACATAATGCATAGATGTATTTGATCAAATGATAATACTGTAATGTAATGATATGGATGACAAATGATGTATTTACTTTATGATATAATGTGATGATAATAAAAATGATTATGTTGTAACTATTTGATGTTTAAAATGCATGAATGATGAATGATGAAAACGTAATGATGAAATGATGACTTCTTTATGTTTTTCATGACTTTTGGATTTATGTCAAGTATACTCAGTCATATTTGTAAATAAGATAATCATCGATTGGAATCCTTTATGCAAAAAATACTTTGTAGATAATGAATTTATTATGAATGCAATCTAATTTTATCATGCAACTATATGCAACCATTTTCATTTTAACAGTATTTTTGTGCTTGGTATCATCATAGAGCTTTTATTGGATGTTGAAAAAGAATACAAGCGTTAATGGTATGTGTTAGACCGATGACGACCTGAGTACTACTTTCATGATTTTTGATATTGCAAGTGAACAAAAGCATCTAGGTATAATTGAACCGAGATGACCTGAGAATTCATTGCGTAAATAGGCAAAGATTAATCATTTTAGTGTGTGAATTATGAAATGTCATTGGTGATACATTTGCATAGTACATGCCCCAAAAATTCACACATTTATATGATTAACTTACAGACAACAGACAATAAAAATATCATTCTTCTTCCTTGTTTTTCTAGTGCAATACATCATCAAGTTACTCCAAAGAAATGCTAATCAAAAAGTATAATTATCCATTTTTACTTAGAGTGTTTCAATAATTATTTAGATTTTAGATCATCCATCCTGATTTTGATATGCTTTTTTGGATTTTCAAGATTTTGACCAAAGACCTAACTTACTAACCTATCATAGGGGTCTCGGGGGCTGATCAAAGATTAGCCTTGCCTATATTACACATGCAAAGACCACATAGTTTGACTGACACAAACCTATGATTTTTGGATTTTTCTTTTCTAGACTGACTTTTTGACATGTTTTTGGATTTTCGATATGATACAGATGTTTGATGCCCTTCTAATTGATGATCGATGTTGCACTTTGATCTTTGTTCTTATTATACTATCATACTGTTGTTCTCCCATATTGGTGAAATTGATGTTTTCGTTGCCCCTAGTGATATCCAGATGCTGCCCCCAAGCTTTGGAGTGAGACTTGACCATGTGAAATGATTTTGATAATGCATGCAATGATGGAACGACTAATGACGTGATATGAAATGGTACTGACTGCCAGACTAATGATCCTAATATGTTTCAAAATAGATGGGAAAGTTGATCTTTAGAATCACATATGATGCCTGTTTCCATGTTTTCACCATATGTTTTGATTACACTCTTTGTTTTGCATATTTTTCTCATTTTTTTTCTCTTTTTCTTTCTTTTTGTATTTTCTAATTTCTTTTATTTTTGTGTTGCCAAGATTCCTATTTTCTAGGTTTTCATCAAGGAAACCATTTTTAGAAGTTTGACCCATGCACTAGGAGATTTAAGTATAGAACTTTCTTAGATGGATACTGTTGATAGGTTCATCAAACAAATCTCCTTTTGATGTTGATAGTTGATATGCCCCTGATCCGTACATTGATATGACAACAAAAAGACCTAGCCAATTAGGCTCAAATTTCCCTTTCTTCTCTCTGTCCTGTTGATTCCTAGGGTTCTCTTTTAGAACAAAATCACCAACCTAAAAGACACTCGGTTTTACCCTGTGGTTGTAACTCCTTGACATTCTCTATTGATAAGTCATTAGATGATTAACAGCTTGTTGACGATGTTCATCCAACAACTCTAGTTCCTATAGCCTAGATAGCCTATAGTCTTCATCTAAAATGATTCCTATGAGTGATACATGAAGGGATGGAATCTCTACTTCAATGGGTAATATGGCCTCTGATCCATATACCAAGGAAGATGGTGTAGCTCATGTTGGTTTTTTGATACTTGTTATGTAGGCCCATAGTGTAAGATTGAGTTGAACATGCCAATCACATCCAACACCATTAACCATCTTCTTTAGAATTTTTAGAATCATTTTGTTTGAGGCCTCTGCTTGGCCATTTCCTTGAGGATAGTACGGTGTTGAAAAATGATGTTGGATATGGAACTTTTCACATAGTTCTTGGACATCTTGATTCTTGAAAGGTCATCCATTATTAGTGATAATGGATTAAGGGATTCTATACCGATAGATGATGTAGTTCAAGATGAAAGAGGAAATTTTCTTCCCTGTGATGGTTGTAAGAGACTGCTTCTATCCATTTTGTGAAATATTTTGTAGCTGTGATAATGAACTTGTGTCCATTGGATGAAGAGAGATGTATCTTTCCTACCAGATCCAGTCCCCATTGAAAAAAGGGCCATGTTGATGTAAAGGGATGTAGTTCTTGAGCCGGTGTGTGAATCAAATTATTGTGAATCTGACACTTTTGACATTTCTTAACAAACTAATAGGATTTTTTCTCCATGCATGGCCAATAATATCCCAAATGAAGGAGTTTCTTGGCTAGAGTTATCCCACTCAAATGAGTGCCACAAATACCCTTGTGAACTTCTCGTAGGGTTGTTTCAGATTCATCGTGTTCTAGACATTGGAGTAAGGTACCATCAAGACCTCGATGATAAAGGATGTTTGCGATTAAAGTATGTCGGGTGGATTGGCGGATGAAGTTTCATTTTTTGTTCCTGGAAAGATCGAGAGGAAGGATATTGTCTTTCAGGTATGCATAGGTTAATTCATAGATGGAGGTCTCAATGGTTTCTAGATGGCATATGGTAGTGGATTCTGAATTATTATGGTAAGGACATGATACTTGTTCTACCATAAATTCATAAGAACCACGTTTCTCTGGCAATTGTAATAATGAAGCAATTATGGCCATAGCATCTATAGCTTTGTTCTCCGCCCTTGGAATTTGATCAAACTTTATACTAACAAAGAACTATTTCAGATCATCTATTTGTTGCTTGTATGGCATCAAATTTTCATTTTTTGTTTGATACTCATCATTTACTTGATAAATGACTAGTTGAGAGTCCCCATATACCTGTAAGTCTATGATATTCCATTGAATTTCTATTTTGACCCCAATTATCAATGCTTCATATTCTGCAACATCATTTGTACATTGAAACATCAGTCTGTATGATTTTGGAATTGTGTGTGCTTGGGGAGAGATGAACAAAATCCCTGCTCTTGATCCTCACTGTGTGTACGATCCATCAAAATATAATACCCATTGTTGAGGCATCACTGTCAGAATGTCTGCATCCAGAAACTCCATTGTCATTGGTCGATCATCTGGTAGAGGAGCCTCAGCTAATTGTTCAGTGATTTCCTAACCTTTGATGGCTTTTCTCTCCACATATTGAATGTCAAATTCACTTAATAGCATGACCCACTTTGCTAGTCTATCTATTAATGCAGCCTTACTAAGTAGATATTTTAAAGGGTCGATCTTTGCTATTAGCTTGATTATATGAGTCAGCATATAGTGTCTTAGCTATTGAGTAGAAAAAACCACTGCCAAGCAAGACTTCTCTATGAAATTATAGTTTATTTCATAGCCATTTAATGTTCTACTGATATAATGGATAGTGTGTTCTTTTCCTTCATAATCCTCTTGTGCTAACAGTGCCCCCAAAGAGATATATGTCATGGCAATGTACAATATCATAGGTCTTCCTTCTATTGGCGGCATGAGAATGGGTGGTGATATTAGATACTATTTCATTTGATTGAATGTTGTTTCACACCCATTATCTTATTTGAAAACCACATTTTTATGCAACAGATGATTAAACGGATGACTTTTGTCCACCAGCTGGAAGATAAATATCCTGATTGATTGGAGCCTTCCCTATAGTGTTCTAAGTTGACTGATATTCTTAGGAGGTGGCATCTCCATTATTGCCTTGACTTTTGTTGGATCCACCTCAATGTCCTTTTCTAAGACAATGCACCCCCAATAATTTCACTGATGTGACCCCAAAGACACACTTCTTGGGGTTAAGCCTGACATTGAATTTCTCTAGTCATGTGAAAATTTTGCCTAGGATATGCAGATGTCCTTCCCTAGTACAAGATTTTTCCAAAATGTCATCCACGTAATCTTCCATGAAGGTGTGCATCATATCATGAAAGATTGTTGTCATTGCTCTTTGATAGGTGGCTCCTGCATTTTTCAGACCAAAAGGCATGATGTTCCAGCATAAGGTTCCCCATGGACATGTAAATGCCATCTTTTCCTGATCTTTTGGAGCTATTTTTATTTGATTGTAGCTAGAGAAACCGTCCATGATTGACAACAAGGAATTCCTTGCCATCAAGTCCACAATGATGTCTATATTTGGTAATGGAAAATCATCCTTTGGGCATGCTTTATTCAGGTCCCTGAAATCCATACATATTGTCATGTTGTTGTCTGGCTTTGAAATAGGTACAATGTTTGATATCCACTTGACGTAGTCTATAGACCCTATGAATCCAGCATCCAACAATTTCTTTAGCTCTGTCTTTACCATCAATGCGATATGTGGATGCATTTTTCTTAATTTTTGCTTGACAGGCTTGATTTGTGTGGGCAAAGATAAATGATGCATGAGCAGATTTGGATCCAAGCCTGGCATATTGGAATATGACCAAGTGAAGTTGATGCTTCTTTCCTTAAAGAAATTGATTTATTCTGGTCTCTCTTGATCTATCACGGATTTTGCTAGATGTAGGATTCTTTTTTTCTTCAGTGTTGATGTTCACAGACTGTGTTGGTTCTACCAGGACTGATGATCACTCATGATAATGTTCTGGAAGAGTGTAAAATCTTTCATCCTTCAGTGCCTCAGAAAGGTTTTCACCGTTAGATGAATTCTTTGTTTTTTCTTTTTCCAGATCTAATGTTGCCATAGAGTGGTTTTCACCATTAGATCTATTTTCCCTATTTTCACTCTTGCAACTAGAAGATTTGACACCCTCCTGCCGAGTCATGTTGTTATGAGTATTACAGATAGAACTATTACCAGGTTCATCATGACATAGGAAATTTACAATGGCATCATCGTTTGCAAATTGTGGTACATTCAAAGGGTCGATAGGTTCCCATTCAATAAGTTCAGGATGGATTAAAGGCATGAAGTCATCAAATTAACTTAGGTCGATGGAAGTAAGGGTTAGGACAACAATGTCATCATAGTTGTCATTTGGGATATCAAGATAAATGATGGTACCCTCTTCAAAATCGTCTAGTTCACTCAAATTTGTTCGTCCCCACTTGAGTCATTGATATTTATTGATCCTGCTATGAATGGTCTAGACCCAGAGCCTTATCCCTCCTCACGCATAGGTGCATATTGTTGGATTACATCAACTTGAATATTGGTGAAAAATATATCGAAACACAGATCCCACTCATATTCATTTGAATCTATTTCAGAGCTCTGTCTAATCTGAAGGATCCTTTATATAGCTTTCTTTGTCATCTCATATTTTTTTTCCTCAGAGTATCCTAGTCCTGGCTTCTCTTTTAAATGGAGAGTGAGGGATTGAATAGGCTCTATGATTCCATCCTTCCTTAACCCAATAGGTCCTTGTCCCTCATAACCCATTTTTTCTAGGATAGCTTTCCCTTTGCCATATTTGTCGATGTTGATATTGACATTTTTTATACTGATATTTGATGTCGAGGGTTCCTCATATTTGTATAGCCAATCTAGGATTTCTTTGTTGTCTGATTCATCCTCTATGGTACCGATTTTGACAAACCTTTCTTCAAGAACTACGATTGGTAATGATGTTTGATGTTTGATCAAAGATGGCTGACCATATGTCTTAGGAGATGGCAATAACTATGAAAGGTTAAGTGATTGCTCCATATAAAATTGCCCCATTCCCTTGTCTGTCAGCTGGACTTGCTCTTGAAATTTTTTGATAAAGAAGTTTGTGGATCCAAATTGTCTATTAATTGAGTTTCGATAGGATTTGTTTCTTTTTCTTTATCCTTCTTCTCTACCCATTTGGTGGTGATACTTGGATGTTTTTTTTCTTCGTTGGATGATTTTGAACTGGATGCTTCCCTGTTGTGAGGCACAAAGGTATCTTGAAAGATTCTAAGTGTGTCACAGTGTTGAGGATGATTATAATCAGCACATATAGTCACCTCCTATCCATTTATTGGGAACTTTAAACATTGATGATATGTTGAAGGTACGGCCTGCATTTCATGGATCCATGGTCGTCCTAAGAGTATGTTATAATTCAACTCTTTTTCTAGTACTTGACATGCTATGTGTTTCATCATTGACCCCACTTGAATGGGTAACACAATTAGGCCCTTAGACGATCTTTCTTCCTCATCATATACTTTTATAGTCATTTTCCTTCAAGCATCGATAGCATCATCGGAATACCCTAGTGCATGGATTAACTTGAGAGTGCAAATGTTCAGACCTGCTCCCCCATCTATTAGGACTCTCTTGATGCGATGATTGTGGATTAAGACTTCGATATGGAGTGCGGTATTATGGGGATGGTTTAGTGAGACATCATCCTATTTAGAGAATGATAGACAATGTGGGGTAGTCAAATGCCCCACCATAGCTTGGAACTAGAAAACATCTAGATTCTTTGGTACCGTAGTGGCAACTAATGCTTGTTCTAGAACCTCCTTATGCGATGGTGATAATTTAAGGAGTTCTAGTATCAATATCTATGCAAGAATTTTTTGTAGTTAATCGACAATGTTATAATGAGATGGAGGTGGAACTGCATGTGTATACCCAACTCCCCTTAGCACTACCTTGGATTGCCCCCTATTCATTACATTTGCTAGTTGATGTTCCTGACGGTCACTGATTTTTAAGACGTTGATTTCATTTTCAGAATTTTGTATGCTTGAGAGAAAATCCAAAGGGTTAGTGTTGTTGGTTTCATTTTCATCAATGTTATGACCAACCGTATGATCACTCTCTACTTCAGATAGACAAAGTATTGTTGTTTCATAGACATGGTTGATGTTCTTACCTTTGTTGTTTGCCGAGGATGATGCTCCTTTGTCATAGTTTGGCAAAGGGTCTTTGAAGGTTGAATGATCGTTATTGTTTTGAGGTCCCTCCACATATATTTTTTTGTTGTCGATCAAATCTTGTACTACGTGTTTCAACTCCATACATTCATTGGTTTTGTGGCCTTTGTTATTATGGAAGTTGCAGTAATTTGAGTCATTCCACCATGATGGTTTGACCTTCGGATCCTAGAATTGGGCTTCCCGTGCAGTGATAAGACCACTGGTGACTAATTCTTTCATTGTTGATTCCATCATTTTTGTGAACCCCTAAACCTAAAAATGCACAAGAGCAACAAAACACATTAGGTTGTTAGATCAAATGCATGTAAACAAGTATGAGAGATTCCCCATGAAATCCATCCATTCAAACTAAAATTAGGAAATGAAGAACACAATACAAGAAAATGAAATTAAAATCCTAATTAAGCCAATAGATTCGTGATCCCATGGGGGAATTGGTGCCAATGAAGTGTTGAAATAGGCACTTTCCCAATTCTTAAGTTGCAATGTTGATTGATTGAGCAATGGTCAAATCTCCAAAGATATTTGAGCATAACCTTGTTACAAAATTGTGAAAATGGTGATAGGCTAAGTGAAATGAGCAAAATTGGCTCTCAATATAAAGAGAGTAACTTTGCATGAATATTGTGGATAGAAATGAGGAGAGAAGCCTCCAATTTATAACTTTCAATTTGGGAGAGAAAATGAGTTTTGAGCAATGTGGGACTATCTTTCAATCCAATAGTTGAATGCCACATGTCATGATGTGAATGGTTAGTGGTTGTGCACATTTTGGCCAAAGTGCCAATAAATACAGTTAGTTTGAATTTGAAATTGTGAGATGACTTGTTGAAGAGGGAAGAAAAGTGAACTTAATGTCACTTGGCTCAAGGCCAAGACCATTTAAGAGGCCTTAAATACCTTGTTGGAGGACCAATTCCACTTGGCCTTTTTGAATTCAAATAAGGGAATATTCCCTTTTGATGTCATGTGAGGGAAAATAGAGAATTAAATAAATCAAAGTAATTGATTTATTGTGCAACTTGCATTCTCTAAAGGATTTTAATGAAATGGATTAACTTAATCATAGTTTTGATTAATTTAATGAAGAATTAGATGATGTGATAATTTAGACTTAAATTTATGAATTGATTTAAGTCAAGAATTGAGAAGAAAAGATTATTAAATAAATGATTTGATTTATTTAACTAAGGAGGGAAATATTAGATTAAATCAAATAAGGTTTAATTTATTTAATTTAATAAGAGGACTTTAAAGAATTTAATCAAATAAAATGATTTATTTAATTAATCAGAAATGGTAAGGTTAATTAAATTAAATTGATTAATTTAATCAAAGAAGGTGATAGACTTGTTTATATGAATAATGATTCATTAGATTAAGAGATAGAATTATTCTGAAATGTTGAGAGTTTGATTCTGGAGGAAATGATGTTAGTGGTCGAGATCAAGCGTGCCAAAATGAAACTGTACACTTTCCATGTCTACATTTTGCCCCTCTTTGAAGAAATGTACTTGTTGCATTGATTCAAAGAATAAATTGTTGTAATCAAAGGTTCAACTTTTTTTAAATTTTTCAGATGCCCCACTACTGCCCCAGCGGAAGAATAACGTTGGATACTGCCCCCCTCTTTGAAGGATTTTGCCCCTCTTTGAAGCAATGTACTTGTTGCATTGATTCAAAGAATAAACTATTGTGATCAAAGGTTCAACTTTTCTTGAATTTTTTAGATGCGCCACTGCTGCCCTAGTAGAAGGATAATGCTGGATATTGCCCCCTTGAGAGATCGGACAAAAATTTTGATTCTTTCGATGATCTCGCGAAAAAAAAAGATGACAAGGTGCCCAATAGGCCAAAAATGCCCCAGAATGCCTAAAAATAGGTTAAGATGCCAAAAAAGGATGCAGCACGGCCCTCGGTTGGATGAAAATGGGATTGGGGGACCAAAACCCTAGTTGGAAGGTCAAATTAGGTCCCAAAAAACTCTAATTTTTAGGCTTAAATAGACCTCGAGGGGTCACTTTCAATGCATTTGCAATTTTAACCTTGAAAAATTTGACACTTTGACCTATGAGACTTGGTCACAATGGCACAACGACAAATTCCTATGCATGTGTTAGAGTGGGTACGAGTACATCAGTGACTAGTCGCCATAGGACCCGTGGTATGTACCCCTATCCGACCTTTTGTTTTCTTGTTATTCATGCATTAATTAGGGCTTAGGTACAGTCTAGGCGAGGCGGCGCGATATAGCACCACAAAAAATGAAAAGTTGGGGCCACACAGTCCTATATAGGGCCACTTGTGCAAAGAGCATTGTGCGGTGCAGTTTAGGTTTGAGGATTTTCGGTCACCAAACTCGACCGCTTGCAGAAATAGTGTCACGCGGGCCAATTTTTCAAAATAGGGTGCAAACTCCACCGCGTGGCATAGTTTGGAACATTACAAACTACACCACTTTTGAGAATAGCATCGCTTTTGTTGTTTCAAAGGCGAAATGTTGTACGGGTAGCAGATTTTCTTTAGGTAAACTGACGCAGCTTCTTTCCTTGTGCAGGAGAGACACAAGGTCATTCATTCGAGGGAGTAGCGGTGGCCAATATTTGAGAGATTACAAGATATGCATGTATTTCTCTAGGAGCAGCTTGGGATGCTTTGTCTATGGCATGTTGCATATGTCTATCCTATTCGAGCACATCTGGGTATGATGCATGCCTTGGCTAAGCGGTGGCACAATGAGACGTCATCCTTTCATCTACCTACTAGCAAGGCCACCATTACTCTTGAGGATGTCTGGCGCATCCTGTGACTACTCATTCATCAAGCCTGAGTTATCTATGATTTGGAGGGTAGGGATGCCTGCTTTGTTGTTATGGGTGTTGATGAGCTCATCCTTTGCGATGGTCAGAGAGATGTGGAGAGGTACTGGGGTATAGCCCCTACTTATAGCCTGATTGTGGAGGCCATTATTTCTGGTCTTGTAGCTCCTGATTGGCGTGGTCAATATTTTAGTCCAGGTTGGGGATTGGCATGGTAGTAGATGTGTGCTCGCCGAGTGTACTTTGCCTAGGAACCAGTACTGCTAGCCGCTTTGTACCAAGATTTGCACAAGTTTGCCTATTTGGATGGTTGGGCTCTTGGGGCTGGGTTGACCCTTCTACACATTTGGGCCTGGGAGTGAATCCCAGTACTTCACCCACTTGTGACACCAATTGTTCTAGATATTGATGACCCTGTGGTATGGTGGTATGGCGGGGCAGAGATTCATTTTACCCACATGGGTACAGGTGGTATAGCCCATTGGCAGCAGGTTTTAGATAAGATCACAGTGTTTATATGGAGGTCATGGATGGGTATAGGGCCATGGTATGATGATGCTCAACAGCTCTTCTTTGCTCGTCAGAATAGATTTATGCAAGGCCGGAAGCACACTATGATAGAGAGGTACCTTTCTGACAGGGTAGTCAGGCAATTTGGTGAGGTGCAAGATATACCTGATGATCAGTATATGGCCCTCTTTTCCCATATGGCAAAGGAGACACCATGGGGGTAGTCGATTCCAGAAGAGGAGGTAGTGTCTTCATTTAGATAGTTGGTGGCTCGGTCGTGGCCATATGATTAGGTGCCAGCAGATGTAGGGGTGAATCCAGTGTATAGGGCATGGTTTAGACCTTCGCTGAGATTGACAGTTCCTAGGACAGTGCTTCCACATCGAAGGCCTAGAGGCAGGGCAATAGGTAGGGGTCGGGGAGGTGCACCACCTCCTTAGTAATCACCTCTGACAGACAGAGCACAACAAGTAGCAGGAGCAGATGGGTAGCCCCAAATGGCACCACAGCATCAACCAGTAGCATAGCCAATGCGACAGCCAGATCCCCGGGATGCCTTGATTCAGTAGCTACAGGGCCAAGTACAGGTTCTAACAATTGAGTGAGATGAGGCCCGGCAGCAGGTTGCTATAGTTACAGGTGAGAGAGATCAAGCCCGATTCAAGAGGGATTGGGAGATAGGCCGACGGAGACAGTTAGAGAGCGCAGCTTCCACATCCCAAGTTTGATCAGTCGACATTCGAGAGTATAGAGAGGCTATCAGAGAGGTCGAGTACTATCGGCAACACTATCGGCAAGCAGTGCCATCAGTAGGTAGAGTGCCATATTTCTCCCAGCGGATAGGGAGGCAGCCGACAGAGGATCACGAGGACAGACAAGTGGGGGAGGGCAGCAGCCAATAGGGCTATCCCTTTTTGATCATAGATAGTTTTTTGCATTTTTGATTTATGGGCTGCACTATTTTGGCCTTATTGTACCATGTATTTCATGTACACTTGATCCGATTTGTACCATAACAGTGTATTTTTTCATGATATATATATATATATAGGATGATTTTCCTTTTATGATATGTATGGTGCAAATGTATGATATGCAGTTTTATTATGATTCTATGAGATGTTCCTATTTTTATGCTTATGTAATATGATGTATATTTCTAATGGATGCATTTCTTTTTGTATATTTTTCATGCATTTTAATGATGATCCTATGGATGTAATGTATGTTAATGATGTTGTAATGATATGCAAATGGTAATGGATGCAAATGATTATGTATGTGTAGAGTGTATGTATTGGTGATGTTTTTGATTACTGTCGTGATACCATGTTAGTGCAGAAGGAAAATAGAAGAATCTGGAATTAATGAGTTAGTTAGGATGGTGATGGTGATTTGTATTGATAGGAGTTGGGATTTTTAAAGGGGTCAATTGCATTATGTTTGATAACACACATAGGTACGATGCATCAAGGTATAATGGACCAGGATGGCGTGTGTACCTAGTGTGGTGGACTTTGACTCGACAAATAGATAGGAGTATTATTGTTCACACTGAGCATACGTACTTCATTCAAGATATAGTTCAGACATTCTAAATATCTCGAGCCAAAACACAAGAAAGCAAGCTTTCCTATGTGGTCAACAAGATACCTAAAACATCCTCCCTACAAACCAACAAAGCATGCATGACTAAGTTATTTTACAAGAGTATCCAACAAGCATAGTAGATAAAAAGATAATGATCATTGCCCCCTTCCTTTCTCTCTAAACCTGTTTTGTTTAGGCATCATCGAGAGGTCCTTGGAATGAGTGCAAAATATGATAAGTCAATAAAAGACCAAATAAAGCAAATCAAAAAAGCTAATGTTCTTCATACCACTAGCCAAGACTAACTGATGTGGGGTACCTGATGCTTATGTCCATTGCAGGAAAGCTTCATCCTAGGAAATGTTGTGATCAGGGTTTGATGGGACTGATTTGGGTGATAAGCTATCGATATTCTGAGTTGATCAACTTGCTTGCTTACTGACTTAGACTTTTGAGACCTTTGACGATTAGGTGTTCACTTTTGAACCTACTAGACTTGCTTCTGACTGACACACCAAAGGGTGACAGCAATGATTGATTTATTATGAGTGATGACAAATCATGGGTGAAAGCAAGATGAAATGGATGCACCATTTTGGATTTTCAGATATTTTGAAGCTGTTTTTGGTATTTTCATATTTTTCACTATTTTTGGGTATTTTTCATGATTTACAATGGAAGAACTAACTTAAAGACCTATCTTAAAGGTCTCAGGAGCTCATCCATAGATTATCCATTCCTACGTTATACATGCAGAGACCACATAGTTTGACTGATGACATACTGACTTGATGATAAGATGGACAAACGGATTGCCCTTTTATTGCTTAAAGGACTTACCTAAGATGCAAACTAGATGAGCAAACAGATTGCCAATGCAATGGACGCTTAAAGAACTGACCCTAACTATCTCAGGGGATGATCAAAGATTAGCCTTGCCTATGTTCAAGACTAGAGATGATGTAGTTCAACAAGGTGAAAGACTGACAAGACTCAATGATGAATTGTTTGAAGATTTAATGATATTTCGACATGTTTCTGAGTTTTGAATGATTTGGATGTTTTTGGATTTTTGATGAATTTGAGAAGATTACGAGAATATACACGAATCCAATCTAATGAATGTGGGAACATGCCCCCAGTGTGGTATGATAGACTACTTTGATAAAGGCAGGATGAACTGACCTTAGGAATATTCCAAGTAGAACTATGGTGGCATGCGATATGGACACCAGCCTAGGCTATGGTATGGATGCAAGCGGATGGGTGGATGGATGGTTAATGAGATATGATGGGATGGATGAGTGAGTTGTGTAGATCTTGGCGAATAGAGAGTGCTTTATTTATGCTTGGCACCTATTTGCCAGGTTTTCACCAAGGTACTTTTCCAAAGCGCTACTAGAGTGGTTTTCACTAGAGGAGGATATTTCTCTTCACTATTTTCAATCCTTTTTCTAAATTTTTTTTATTTTTTCTTTTTGTATTTTTTTATTTTTTTATTTTTTTGTTGTCACCAAGATGCTTCTTTGCTAGGTTTTCATTAAGGTAACCATTTTTTCAGAACTTTTTCTGATTGTTTTTGTATTTTATGTTTCTATACCTTGTAAGTTTTTAGGCATAAAACTTTTTGAGATGACAATTGTTCATGGGCTCTTGCAGAGGCTCACCTTTTGGTGTTGACAACTTATATGCTACTGATTTGTAGCTTGCGGTGATGGTGAAAGGTCACAGCCAGTTAGGCTCAAACTTTCCTTTTATATCCGAGTTGGGTACATTATTTTGGTTCTCTTTTAGCACAAATTCACCGACTTGGAAGGTGTGTTGCTTGATCTTCTTGTTGTAGCTCTGTTTTAGGCAATTCTGGTAGACATGCAGATGATTTAGGGCATCCATGCATCATTCATCTAGTAACCCTAGCTCATTCAGTCTTGTAACCCTGTATTCCTCATCTGTGATGAGGTTTTGCAAACATATTCTTAGGGACGAAAGCTCAATCTCGATAGGGAGGATGGCTTCTGATCCGTAGACTAGGGAGAATGGGGTGGCACCTGTTGGTGTGTGAATGCTGGTGTGGTAGGCCCATAAGGCAAGTTTTAACTGTAGATGCCAATCACGACCGAAGTCATTGACTATTTTCTTAAGGATCTTCAAGATAGTTTTGTTGGTAGCTTCTACTTGGCCATTGCCTTGTGGGTGATTTGGTGTGGAAAAGTGGTGTTGGATTTTGAATTTTTCACACAAATCATGGACATCCTAATTCTTGAAGGGTGTCTCATTATCAGAGATAATGGATTGGGGAACACTGTATCGGCAAATGAGGTAGTTTAGGATGAACTTGGATATATGTTTTCTAGTGATGTAAGTCATGGGAATTGCTTTGACCCACTTTGTGAAATATTTGCTGGCGGTGATGATGAACTTGTGGCCGTTGGATGAGGTGGGTGAGATTTTACCTATGAGATCAAGCTCCCATTGGGAAAAGGGCGAATGTGTAACAATAGGATGCAATTCTTGAGCTGGTGCATGGATGAGGTCCCCATGCTATTGGTACTGTAGACACCTTCTAACAAACTTGTGTGCCTCCCTTTCCATTATCGGCCAATAGTACCCGGTTCTCAGCAACTTCTCTGCCAAGGTCATACCACTCGAATGTGAATCGCAAGTGCCATTGTGTACCTCAGTTAAAGTAGTCAAGGCCTCCTTAGGTTTTAAGCAATGTAGCAGGGTTCCATCGATACTTCTATGGAAGAGGGTTTCTCCTAGGATGACAAATCGTAAGGACCTTTTGACAAAGGTTTGCTTTAGGTTCGGGGTAATGTCAGTTGTGAGGATTCCTAATTTCAAGTAAGTGTAAATTTTATGGTACCAAAGATCACCAGGACCAATGAGTTCACACACATATTCTGATTCAGGTACCTCGAAAGTTGGTACGAGAAGCTGCTCTACGAGGAATTCATGTTTCGAGACATTGTGAGGGATATCTAGCAAGGATCGATCATTGCCATTGCATTTGTTGCTTTGTTTTTTTCCCTCGATATTTGCTCAAAGGTGATGTTGATGAATGATTCCTCAAGGCTTTCTACTACCTTTTTGTATGGTGTGAGCTTATCATCTTTAGTTTGGTATTCACCATTGACTTGGTTAATGATAAGTTGTGAATCCCCATAGACCTTTAACACCATGATTCACCACTATGTTGCAATTTTTGAGACCTATGGTTAAAGCCTCATATTCTACAATGTTGTTTGTACAAGGGAATGCCAACTTGTAAGATCTCGGTATACAGTCCCCCTGGGGGGTGATGAAGAATACACCAGCTCCTGATCCATGTTGTGTATGTGAGCCATCAAAATATAGTTTCCAGTGGTTGGTTATGCTAAGATTGAAAAGGGACTCATCTGGAAATTCTGATATGAGCGAGTTGTCTATGTAGAGGGGAGCTTCTACTAGCTGGTCTGCAATAACTTGTCCCTTGATTTCCTTTCGCTCGACATACTCAATATCATGTTCAGATAGTATCATCACCCATTTAGCCATTCTTCCTATAAGCATTGCTTTTGACAATAGATATTTGAGGGGGTCTATCTTGGAAATTAGCTTAATTTGATGAGCTAGCATGTAGTGTCTAAATTTCTAGGCTACAAATACCAGTGTCAGGCAAGCCTTTTCTATTGATGTATAGTTGAGCTCATGCCCTACCATTGTTCTGCTGATATAGTAAATGGCCTGCTCGGTTCCCTTTTCATCATGTTGGGCTAAAAGGGCACCAAGGGCGATTGTCGTTGCTGAGATGTATAGAATCAATGGTTTCCCTATGATCGGTGGCATCAACATAGGTGGTGTAAGTAGATATTCCTTGATCTTTCTGAATGCTTGTTCACACTTATCATCCCACCTGAATGCTACTCCCTTGTGGAGCAGATGTGAATAGGTGATCTGTTTATCTGCTAGTTGTGCTATGAATCTCCAGATGCACTGGAGTCTACCTTGTAATCGTCTGAGTTGCTTTAGTGTTCTTGGCACTCCCATATCAAGGATTTCTTTTACCTTTTTAGGATCCACTTCTATCCCTCTCATTGAAACTATGTATCCCAATAGCTTTCTTGATTGTACCCTAAAAACACATTTCTTTGGGTTGAGTATGACCTTGTACTTTTCCAACCTATCAAAAATTGCACTTAAAGTCGGTATGTAATCTTTCCTTTTCTTTGCTTTAGCCAATATGTCATCCACATAATCTTCAACAGTTTTGTGAATCATGTCATGGAAGATCAGTGTCATCGCTCTTTGGTATGTAGCTCCTACATTCTTTAACCCAAATGGCATCACATTCCAGCAATAGGTGCCCTAAGGACATGTAAAGGTTGTCTTAGGTTGGTCCTCATTTGCTATCATTATCTGATTGTATCCTAAGAATCCATCCATTAGGGACATCATCTCATGTCTGGCCATCATTTCCACTATCATTTTGATGTTGGGTAGTGGAAAATCATCCTTAGGACATGCTTTGTTTAGATCTCTAAAGTCTGTGTAGATGTGGATGCCCCCATTCAATTTTGAGATTGGCACAAGGTTAGATACCCAGTCTGGATAGTCAATTGGGTGTATGAAGCCAACATCCAAGAGCTTTTGTAACTCAATCTTAATGAGCAATGATATTTACGAGTGCATTTTTCCTCAACTTTTGTCTGAATGGCTTCGCTTCGAGGTAAATAACCAAATGATGAACCACCACCTCAGGATCTAGACCTAGCATTTCAGCATAGGTCCATGCAAATTTTATCTTTCTTTATTTTAGGAATGCTGCTAACAGTTCTTGTTCCTCTGCCAAGGGAGACTCGGCATAGAAAGTGATTAGCGGTTCTTTTTCCGTTCCCAAGTTGATAGGGTTGCATTGCTCTGCCAGGACTACTGACTTTTCATGATGTAGAGCAGTAGAGGGGAGATTGAATCCTTCATCCTCCAGTGCCTTAGTGAGGTTTTCACCATTGGATGTGTCCTTTATTTTTACTGTTTTGTGTTTAGAGAGTGCCACAGTGTGGTTTTCACTCCATAACTCTGAGCTTATTCCTGATATTTTCCTTTTACGACTGAAGGACTCAATCATCTCCCCATAGTATGCCTGGGTGTCTAATGTGATGTTGAAGCCTACCTTATGATCTCCATATGGAACCATATCCCTTAGTCCCATGAATTTTGAGAGCACCTCATCATTTTCGAATGAGTCTAGAATCGGTGGTCCACGTTGGTTGTGATTGATGAGTTGTGGGTGTACTAAGGTGATTCGGTGGATTAGCTGGTTTGACTCAGCTATGGAGGCACTAATCATTTTATAGGGTGGAATCTTCAAGGAGCCTAAGGAATCCTGCTATGGTGTCATCATCATCACTACTGGCACAAACATCAGTGACATCAAAGGTGAAGTTATCAAGTGGGATGCCTACGCATACAGGTGGTCTAGGAGTAGTTGTTGTTACCTGAGGAGAGGACCTAACTGCCCTACTAGGGGTACCTCTTCCACGTACGGTTATCCTCATAGGAGTATACCCAAGGCCAAGGTTCTGCATTTTTCTTTCTACAATGATGGGTTCCAGCAGTCCATCACTGTTTCTTCCAAGGCTTTCATTCCTATTATAGCCCATACCAAACATCATTTGCAACCCTCTATTAGTTTCATCCATGGATAGGGAGGGGTTGGGCCTTTCATCTTGGTATAATGTGTTTGAGATTTCTCCCTCATCCACATTTTCTCGACTAAGATCCCCCCAACAGCGGAATCAAGAGGGGTTCGGCATAACAGTGTGGACAGGTGTTTCAGCTAGTTGAGGTTGTCTATGCGACCTAGGAAATTGTGGTAACTCTCCTACAACAAATGCGTTCCTTTTCATTCTATAGTCACCGCATCCATTGTCCTGGATCATGTTTTTGATTTCAGATATGTCAAGGATGGCAGGTATCTCCATCATAGAAGTGGAAGCAAGGTTGGCTGGGTCGATGTATGAAGTGGACGGGCCTTCATCATTTTTTGGTACTTGGGGGATTTTATAAAACTTGGCTTCCAAGTTCTTGTAGTAGGGGAAAGGTTCGAGATCCCCATATATATTGACCTCCTCCTTCTAATGTGAGAACTTGATACATTGGTGATACGTCGAGGCCACTGCCTTCATTCCATGGATCTAGAGGTGTCCAAGGAGGATATTATATGGTAGGTTGAGGTTGAGGACCTGATAGGTGGTCTCCATAGTTTCCTGTCCCACTTGGATGTGGATTTTGATAGTGCCCTGAGACACTCTTTCTTGATCATCATATGCCCTTATTGTGATGCTTTTGTTTTTATTAATGGAATCATCAGCGAATCCCAATTTATTTATGAGCTTTAGAGAACAGATGTTAAGGCTTGCACCTCCATCCACCAGGACTCTTTTGACTTTCTTTTTATGCACAAGCACTTGAAGGTGGAGTGCACAGTTATGAGATGGTTTTGGGGGGAAATCTTGGTCAGACAATGTAATGATATTTGGGGTAATGATGTTACCCACCATAGCCTAGAACTGCTCTGTGTCAAGGGTGATGGAGATGGCGAATGCAGCTAATGCTTCATCAAGGATCTTCCTATGGGCGGAAAAAATATTCAATAGTTCCATGATGGAGATTTGGGCAGGGATTCTCTTTAATTGGTCAATGAAACTGTAGTCATAGGGGATGGATTTTGTATTAGAAATGGGGGTCTTAGTTGGTGCCCTGGCGATGGTGACCTTTCCACCACTTGTGGTGACTCCGCAATCATTGTTGGCTCCTTTGATATTTATGGCAGTGACCATTTTATCAACACATCTGACTATCTCCTCATACACTAGATTGGCACTAGCATATATTTGCTTTCCCTTATTGTTCCCTTGATTATTTCCTTGATTGTTCCCTTGGTTGTGGTTCAGCATCGGATTTGTGTATATTTTCAAGTCTTGGTTTCCAACTGGCTATTTGATATTGATGATCTTATCCTCGATGAGGTCTTGGATGATTTTTTTTAGCCTCATGCAATTGGCGGTGGTATGTCCTTTGATCTTGTGAAATTCACACAGGAGATTTTTGTTACACCATGGTGGTTTGGTCATGGGTTCCATGTATTGCTTGGAGTTAGAGATTTTGATTAGGTTTTCCTTGACCAATTTCTTCATGATGGATTCAATAGATTCACCAAGATTCATGAACTTCCTCTTGGGGGGATACTTGCCTCGGGGAGGTGGTCCTCCTTGATTACCCAAGTTGTTGATTTGATTGGTGGGTGTTGGTTGTTGTTGTGCTACTACCGTATTAGTCTGCACATTGTTGTGATTATGATTTTGCGGTTGATGATGGGTTTGGATGTTCTACTTAGGGGCATTGATGACCACTTTAGCATCAACCATGCCGTCATTTGTGATATTTTTGTTCCTCGACCATGTTCGAGGATTATCATTATACTTATTAGATGAGTAGTTATCCTAGGGTGGAGTGAATGTTGATGCACCTCCTCGCGTAGTAAGGGCTATTTGGATGTTGAGCACCTTTGGGATCAGTTGATCATAGGATGTGATGCACTGCATTCTCAAATACAATGCCAAGTTTTCATCTAGATTGGATATGATGGTGCAAACTTGTTGTTCCTTTGGAATGGTCCACTTGCTCTGATTGGCCTTGGATCACCATCTTTGCAAGAAGGATGCGAACAACTCTCCTTTTCTTTGTTTGAGTGATGATAGTTCTTCCAAAATAACATCGGCACCCATATTGAAAGCATAAGTTTTAAGGAAATCTTCCACGATTTCCTCAAATGTTTTAATGCTCGTGGGTAGGCGAGAAAACCATTCCATGGGTAGACCAGTCAGACTATAGGGGAAGAGTTGCATTAGATATGTGTCATCATATGCGACCTCCATGCAATGCACTTAAAATTCCCTGACGTTGTTTTTAGGGTTACCCGTTCCATTATAGTTGTCAAATTTGGGGATCTCGAATCCCTTTGGGAACGGTATCATGGTGAGACTTCTATCGAAAGGATAAGGGCACAAGTTTCCTGGTGTCCTTGGTGTTTTTCCTGCTTGTAAGTCCAACACTTGTTGCAAAAGTAGTTTGATTTGTGTTGCGACATCTTTGCTTGGGTTGGGAGGTGGAATGAATGAGTTGTAAGGTGTTTGAGCTATTTGATGGGTGGGAGGAGTACTAGTGGGAATTTGCTACAAGCTCTGCTGTGCGTTCAAAGCTTGTTGGTATGCTTTCATTTTTGTCAACGATGCTTGTTGATCTTGCTATTGTTGTTCCAACAATGCTTGTTGTTGGTCCATCTGTTCTTGTTCCCATGAAGCCTAATGTTGGTCAAGCTATTGTTGCACTAGCAAAGCTTGTTGTTGGTCTAGTTCTTGTTGCGCCAATAAAGCTTGTTGTTGGTCGAGTTGTTGTTGTGCCAACAAAGCTTGTTGTTTAGCTTATTGTTGTGCCTGAAAGTCTTGCAGGGCTTTTTGGTATGCTTGTAGATGGATTTCTTGTAGTTTTGCTTGGTATTGTGCTTGTGCCTATTGGTGGGCTTCAGCTTGAGCTTAAGCTTGTGGTTGTGCTTGTGCTTGTGCTTGAGGTTGGGCTTCCTACTTTTGCTTGAGTACTCTTTGTTGGTTGGCCTTTTCAAGGGTTTGGATTAGAGTGGTGAATGAATTTACCATGTTGGCTTTTGGTGGGATTGGTGGTGGAATGGGAATGATGCCAACCATTGTGGCCGGTGAGAGGGTTTTGGTGGTGGTTGGGATTTGGGTTGTTGGAGAGGTGGTTCAGATGCTCGGTCCTTGAGAGGATATGCTTTGGGATATTTGAGGACTGATTGATGTGGTGGCTTGAATGGTTTCCACTTGTTGCTATGATGTTGCGGGCAAAAAGAGGGAATTCGATGTGATGTTCACATTGCTCAGTTCTAAGAAACTATCGATGTTTAGGGGAGGAAAACCCAATCTGAGAGGTGATGTGGTTGTGAATGGAAATGGTGGAAGATATGGTATTCTACCTTGGAAAGAAAAAGGATTAACAACATCGGTTGTTCGAAACAAACCACCTTCTCCTTCTGATAGAGAAGTTTGTATGTTTGGTTGACAGGCTGGTGAGGCATGGAATGAAGATGAAATAGTGAGATTGTGGAATGTGAGTGGGATGTATGGGTGTAATGGATTTACCAAGATAGAATTATCCGGTGCAGTAGTGATAGCCACCTCTTTTTTGGCCACAAGGTGATGCTTTTGTAACTCTCGAAACATAGCACTTCCTTTGTTCATGGTTGGTGAGGTTGGTGTGATGGATGACGTGATGCGAGGTATTTCCTGATTGACATTTGACATTGGGGATGCATTTGTGAGAGGCATGTCCATACTAGTGCTTGTGTCAAGGTCAAAAGGGAACTGGACCCCTCCTTTCACTAACTTGTTTAAGTATTTGAACATGGAACTAACAATTTTGTGGTTCTCTGGGTTTTCAACCATTTTTATCATTTCGGATTGTGTCATCCCCATGTCTTCATTTGCGATGTCCTCTTCATAAATCTCCTCTTGAGGATTTTGTGATGGCAAAGAAGAGGTTACTTGGGGGATTGTTTGATCCCGAAAGGTTTATTTCAGAGGTTACTTGACTCATGTCCATGGAAGTTGATATTTCGTTGATATTTTCCATGTTCTTCTTGTATTGTGATCTTGTTTGAACAATAAAAAAATAGGGATCATTTGATCCTAACCTTTTAGGCTCAAAAGGGAAGAACTAGGGAAGTCAAAGATCAAAGAGGGTGGTAATTATGATGGGATAAATGGGTGAAGTGAGCGAGTGAAACCTTTTGGAGAAATTTTGAAGGGTTATGCTAAACTTGTAAGGACATAGATTGATTGTGATGGTTTGACTAGGTGTATTGAGTCAAACAAGATTGTAGTGAAGTTGTAGTCCCTAGGAAGTTGTGTTATCCTAGGGGAACTTGCACAAGTGAATGAATTAGCTAAGTGTGTTAAGCCAATGTGATTATGAACTAGTAGACCTTAGGAAGTTGTGTTATCCTAGAGGTAAATTCATCCAAGAGATTTAACTATTTTTGCTAGGTGTGTTAAGCAAAGATAGGGTGATGTTGGTTTAGCCCTTTAAGTTTAGCATGAGTGATTTTTATAGAGTTCACAAAAAGGTTTGATGGAATGAGATTTGGTTTGATGGAGAGATGGATGACGATGATGACTTTGATCCTAGAGTTGAACCTAGACACAACTCTCTTTACAAGACCTCGGTGTTGAAGAACATGCTAGACTTCCTATGTGAGGAAAGCAAACCTTTCAAAAAGTTCAAGATTTTTTTGATAGTAGAACGCATACAAAGTTGGATTATTCTTTGAATCCTTTTTGTAGAAGTTGTATACTTGTCTTTCTCTGACTTCAAGGAGAATTTCAAGGCATTGTTCATGGGCTTTTAGACTTATCCTTTTGAACCTTGGTCTTGGAATCTTGATCTTTCAGGAAATCATTTGGAGCAACACATATGAGGTTCAATTTGTTCTTTTATCTTGGCTTAATGAATTATTTTTACCAAAGACACTTGCTTGCTTATGTTTCAAACTATATGTCTAATGTCCCAATTTCTTTCTCATCCCACAAGGTCCATTGTGTGGAAATCAAGGAAAATAGGGCAAAATTTTCTTATGTTTAACCTTATTGGAAATAAATTATGATAGAATCTAAGCACTTAGAAACCTCTAAGGATATGATCCCTAGGGAAAGCAAGAGTGCCTAAATTCGTCAAAGGTATTTGTTTCCTAAAAGGGGTTTGAAATTCAAAGCTCTTTGTGAATGTTCATTTTGCAAATGTTTTCCACTTCCAAGCACTTTTTACAACCCTAGGATGATGAGACAATATTTTGTTGGGTTCCCACTTGGATAAATCCAGCTGCGCATATTTTGTGTGAATGGCTAAATGCTTGACCACACTGGCTCCCATCCATGGCACACACTTCTCGAGTCAACCAAGCATTAGTACCCATGAATCTCCCATGGCATACTTTCCATTTCTACAATAAAACTGCATGTATAATGTGGGGCGGCTTCAAAGGACATGACCTTTTGCACCAACAAAATACATAAGGTTTTGGCCTTTTTCTAAACAAAGGGTTTTAATTTGGGCATTCCGTTCATGGGGAATTATCCAACATCGGCGAGAGTCCATTTCTGTCCATCTCATTGGAATAATCCTAGTGATTCTTGAACTTTCCTCAAGAATCCACACTTATATACCGGCTGGAAGTCGCTTGGCTTTAGCGTGTTCCCGGTTGGTTCATTCCCTTGGTGATTACTTTTTCCCACAAGGTAGGCCCACTAAGATAAACAAAAGAAAGTAAACATATTTGTAGTTCGATCAACCTTCATTTAGAAACAAAGGGAGAACACTTGTAATATGTTTACTTACACTCGCATGTTTTGTTCAAATTTTTAAGTACCCAAATTGAAATGTGGAGGCAATCTTTTATGCAACTTAGTGTCGCCAAAAAAGCTTTTGATTCTCAAGATCGTTGTGAGGCATGAGAGAAGTGCATACACCTTTTCAAATGACACTACTTTTCAAAAAAGATTACAAAACACAAAGAACACATGTTCGTTTTAAATTATTCAAAGCAATAATGAATTCTTTTTAAGCACCAAGGTAAGTGCACCAATCTATGACACAATTTAGGTGCCAAATTAAAAAAACAATCAAAAAAACCCCAAAATAAGGCCTTTGGTGCATGCCAAATGTCTAGAAATACATTTGGCACATGCCAAATGTCTAGAAATACATTTGGCACATGCCAAATGTATTTCTAGACATAAAATGCAAAAGTCGGGTTTGGAACCCTCATTTTGTCTTCAACCTATGGCTTGAGAAGGAAAATTTTAGGTCTGCAACTCGCGCTCACTAAATCTCCTCCATTATGTGCATCCTTAGCTTGCCATTTTCCACGAAAATGCCGCCAACATGTCGGAGAGGTCGAAGATTGCAAAGAGGTGTGTATTTTTATTCTATTTATTTGGAATTTGATTTGGAATGCAACTTTAAATAGATTTTTATAATAAAACTTTGTTCTAATTCTCAGGGAATGAATCTCCACCTCAAAACATTGAGAATTCACAATCACCCCCTCATCAAGAGCCTCATATACAACAACAACCCGAAACCCCTCCATCAATTCATAGGCATCCTCAAGGAACACAAGAAAATATTCAAAATCAAATTGAAAACAATAAAAGAGACATTCAGCAATTAATTGCAAGATTAACCGAGCATGTCTAAACCCACCCTTATAGGAGAGGGATTGTTGAATCATTGAAGTCAATTTTAACTCATGTAGGAGAAATGAGTGAGCAAATGAATTTTTGGTCAACTAAGAGAGATGAGATGAGGTAATTTTATGCTAACGGTTTGTCATATGCAGATGTCAAAAAACTAAAAATTAGCAAAGCCGAGTTGTGTTCCCTATTTAAAGACCCAAAAAATAATGAACCTTTGTCCCATGCATGCAGGAGGTTCCCCATCCATTGGTGCCACCATGATTTAATTAGAAACAAATTTTGGGAGTGGTGGTGGATGGTATTCGACCAACCTCCATGCAATAACCATGAGGTGCCACAATACTTTTTGAGGAAACTCTATTGTGAGTTTGTCCTCAATAAAATTCCAAACTATTTTGACATCTTAAACTTTCAGGGTAGAGGTGGGGGCTCCACACACGATAGACCTGTTGCATGACGTAATCCACAGTTGGCACCAAGAGCCTTGGGCAGACCCATGGTGGAGCATGTCATTGTTCCTTCCATTGTTAAGGATAGTGTAGAGGTGGACATGATGAAGTTGATTGGCTCACTCACCCAGACCATTTTATAGTGTGCGATTCCTCTAGTAGAGCCTGGTGTGGAGGAGATGTGTAGGCCCCGAGCTCCACCCCACCATTGTGGCACTTGTGGTGTTATTTGCACGTACGATTATCAGGGTGCTCGTGATGCAGCTACATAGCCTACATCAATTGCAGAGGTGATGGCTTTCATAGATGATATTCTAAATGATACATTCGGCATTGACACTCAAGTAAAATTTAACAAGTTATTTTAATTTTGTTTATTAAAATATATTCTGAAATTTAAGAATAACTAAATTAGTAGAATTTTGATATGATGAAATTTTAGGGTCACACTGTTCATGAGGGATGTTCTATTCCTACAGACCCTTAAACATTCTCGACGATGAGTCTACAAGTATGCAACTAGTATTAAAGATATTATTGTTGCATTTGAACAGTTGAATTTTATATTTGAATGTTTGTCTCATAACATGCTTCAGATTTCAAATAGTTTCTTGGTGCACCTTCTTCCTCCACACCTCGTGATTCATATCCTCAAACAATGTACACTCAGGTAGCCTTTATTCATTAATAGGGTTGTAAATCTATGTTAGCTAGTTTTCATAATTTTGCGTATATACAAATCTAAAAAATTGAAGATAAACACAAACATTGCATTCAAGTATTCCTTGATCGTGTCACATAATGTTCTCCTATATCAACATGATACCTGAGATATTGTTTCATTTGTAGCTGTTGACAAGAGATAGCCCTAATGATGTTGGTGGCATGATGGACCATGGAGTTGCTGCAGCAATAGCCAGTTCTGATCCATTGAGAGAGGTATGGAATAGATTAATTGATTTGACATTATATTTTCTCTTTTATGGTCTATTATATAAAATTTTCATGATAATTTTATGTAGTTTAATTTCTATCTTCATGGTTTCTATAGGTGGTTGTCACTCCATATCATGGACATGGTGATTCTTTAAATGTGCATGATGACTATATGTATGCGGTAAGTGATTATATTTTTTTATATGCCATTCCATAATTCAATTTCTATGTTTTAACATCTTTACTTTTAATCATATCAGTTGAAGGTACAGAGTGAAGAGAGGAGGAGTAGCGGGCATGTTCGAAAGACAAGACAAGCAATAGTCACTCCATCCAGCCAAATTTCGAAGGCAGCACAGGATCTATTTCCTTCCCCTAGAGGGAAATGACTATGTATTAGTGTTGTTTGTTGTATGCCTATGTGGCATTTTGGAGCATACGTTTTGGACTATTGATATATATACGTGATATTTTTTCCAAATGGCTCCTTTGTACTAAGCCTATATGGTTTTTTTGGATATATTTATATACTTTTATCAATATATATCATTGTATAGCCTTTCAGATTTTTGATTAAAGAAACTCTTGAATGATGTTGTCATGTGTATCGTGTAAGTTGTATGCTTGAATGTTGTAGGCATGGATTTTGTTTACATCTAATGCTTAATTAATTACTGTGGAATGCTCAATAAGCCACGTCTAAAGTGTATTGTATAAGTAAGCTCCATTCATGGTGGTTTGTATCCTTTGGAATGCTTCAATTACTTGTGCCTCACCGATGCAGAGGCAAGGAGGCTCAAACCCAATTAGTCTGACAACCTACCTTCAAGGGGCTCCTAACAAGATTAATACAACCTATTTTGAGCAATCTACACAACCTCAAATCCCCATCAAACCAAACTCTTCATTCAACACCTTACTCAACAATCCACCCTTGTAGCACTCTGATGTAGAGCCAAGGTGGAGAAGACTCACAACAATGGAAATGTCAATTCTCAATCAAGAACTCTTCTTCATAATGATTCAGCCTAATAGGCATCAACCCACCCTCAAGGGTCTCAACTCCTCAACCTTGCAAATGAAAAATAAGACTCCACCAAGGCCCTATAAAGACCATCAACATTCGTACAATGACAATTGAATCAATTGACAACAATCCCTAAGTCAGATTCATCAAGGGTTCCAAAACTCACATTTGTGACTCGTTATTCTTGTAGTACTCAAAACTCAGTTTTAGCCAGATTTCTCCCAACCTTTCCAAAACACTAGACAATTACAAGATGGATTGAGATACCCTTTTCAGGGCTACACAACATACCAAAGAATCAGTGGTCTCTCTTTTGGACCGACATAGACTTTCAACACACCTACTTCAATTTTGGCTTCACAATAAGCCCTTTTTTTCCAAAGGGACAACCCTTCCAACTTTAGGTATCTATCCAAACACCTTGGATAGTCTTAGGTCATGGTGCCAAACCTCAAATTTTTTCATTAGTTTGTGTCTACAGAGCCTCTAACTCACAAAACCCAAGAAACCCTCCTAAACCTTCACAAAATCAAGGGTTTTAAAGAAACGTACAACTCCAGACCTCTCTCAACACCTCAAAAGACTTCTGCATGGACTCATCAAACCTTCACATAAACCTTATAGGCATTAATTCTTAAAAACCTCTCTTTGGTTCCTCACTTCCATGTTGGAAAACCCTTGTTCAGTCTTAGAACAGTCACAAAAACACCACATAATTATGACTCCTTATTCCAAAATCAGTTGACACACTTATTATAACATTTTTTCAATCAATCCACTGAGATACAATAGCAAACAATAGGTGGATTGATTGTTACATCACAAATTTCCCCTCAAATCCTTGATTCAGCAACACTGGGACAGTCACTGTTTGTGTTGGTTCTCTCTACAAACAAAGAGTTAAGACACCAAATAAAAAATAAATGAATTAGAAAACATATAGACACATCCTCTAAAATTATTACACCATGAAGAACCTTTATGTGCCCATAAAACACTAAAAAAGATCAAGAAAACAATATTTTTCTAGAAAATTGCTCAAAACTGTGGTGTTTATTGTGTAAAATTATTACAAAACTTCTTCCACTCTCTCATTCGAGCCTTGGTAAGGATTTTTAAATAATTTTACAACAACCATATTCTCCCCAACACCCATAAACAGTCTTTGGGATGCTCACCAAACTCGGGATTCTCTCATTTTGAGAGCCCCAAGAACTTGTTCTATTCCTCTACTCACAAACCATCCTAAACCTTCACAAAAAGAAGGGTTTTAAAGAAACTCATTACTCCAGACCTCACCCAATCCTTCCAAAGGTTCAAACACCCCACAATACCTCTACCCTAACTTAAAGGACACTCACAATCCCATTGCTTTCAGTATTTCTCAGATTCAGTACTTGAGTTCCTTACTTTCATGGTGGAAACACCCCTGAACAACATTAGAACTTCACACACCACTGATTTTATTCATTCTCTCAGCCTCCAAAGTATTCATACACCAAAATAATCATGGTACAGGCCAATCCAATGAGCAACAGGGTCAGAATAGTAGGTGGATTGGCTAATGTGTCATGGTGTTTCCCTCAAAACCCCTAACACAAAAAACAGAGCAGTAACCAAGTTTGTCGATCCCACACACACCAACTATGGATTTAAACCTTCAGAATAGATGCAAAGAGAGTAAAAAAATATGCAATCAAGTATCCAAAGCCTCAAGTCATGATAGACTTGTATGGGCCTGTGCAAGGCAAAGAAAACCAGTGATCAACATTTTCAAGTATATTTTGTTATTAGAAACTGAACAAAAATCAACCCTCAACTCGGGGTATTAGAGCAATATATCTTGATACCACCTTCCAAATACCCCTTGAGCTGATCAACCACCATAACCACCCTTTGTTAGACTTCTAAGATGGAAATTTGCCAATTTTGCTCTTAATTACCATTCATTCACAACTTGATTTTGCAAATACCACCTAACTAGCCTATTAAGCCTTTTAAAAATAGTTGCAAGGTATTTACATAGCATATAGAAATATAGAGAGAAAATACAATAAATATTTTAACTAATGAATTTTAAAAAATGGACTTTTGTAGTTTATATTCATGTCATTGATTACATTGCATTGCACATCTTTCAAAGTCAAAGCATTACTTCACTTTGCATAACTAATAAGTAGATGCTGATAGATGCCAAAAATTTAATTACAATATAGTTTGAACAAAGTCAACCTAAGAAGTTATGCAATTTCTTCACATTGCATAACTAATAACTAGGAGCAACTGCCAATTGCATTTTCTTATCATGCCATTCTATGAGACCAAATTTCTTTGAGATATTTTTTCAAACAGTTCCCTATCTTGTCTATGTTACCACATTTTTCATACATGTCTACCAAAGCATCTTCTCAAATAGTTCACTGCCTTGTTGCTATGGCTAAAATCCTAAAACAATGATTTTGAACAAGCTATGGATGCTTCGAAAAATATATCAAAAGCATAATAGTATGCAATAGCATAGAGAAGGCAGTGAACTGTTTGAAAAAATGCATCAAAAAAATTGCTTTGAAATGATAAATTTAGTTGTGCTTTCACTCTTCTTTAACATTGTATATCTGCTCCTTTTTATAACAAGAGATAAAAAAATGTAAAAAATTGTATAACAAGAGATAAAAACTATCTTTTTTGAAATCGAAAGGCATTTCCATAGCATAGAGATATAGAGAGAATAAAATAAAGAGTTTAACTAATGAAATGTAGAAAATAGATTTTTGTAGTTTTTATTCATGCATTGCACATCTTTCAAACTCAAAGCATCACTTCACATTGCATAACAAATAACTAGATGCTGATAGATGACAAAATTTCAATTACATTATAGCTTTTGACAAAGTCAACCTAAGCAATTATGCAATTACTTCACATTGCATAACTAATAACTAGGAGCATCTGCCAATTGCTTTAGCTTGTCATGGCATTCCATGAGACCACATTTCTTTGAGGCATTTTTTCAAATAGTTCATTCCCTTGTCTATGCTATGACATTTGTCATATATGTCTACCAAAGCATTTTATCAAATAGTTCATTGCCTTCTTGCTATGGCTAAAAGCCTAAAACAGATGCTTTCAAACAAGCTATGGATGCTTGGAAAAAATCTAGGAAAGCATAATAGTAAGCAATAGCATAGACAAGCCATTGAACTTTTCCAAAAAATGCCTCAAAGAAAAGTGGTCTCATGGTGATGGAATGTCATGAAAAGCCATAGACAACGCAATGAATTGTTTGATAATATGCCTCAACTACTTGCATTGGACAACTTTTTCCATGAGTGAAAATTCGCCACCATAGGAAAAAGCCTCTGAGATAGTGAAAACCGAAAAAGGTTATTGTAGAGGGGCCCAACATGATCCCATAGGATCAAAAGAGATGTTTCTAAGCATCATGATGTCCGAATAATAGCATGTTAAAGTTCGCAGCCATTTTGCACTTTGGACCCTTAAGGGATCGATCCAGTTGAACGTAGCTCGAAGCGATTCCACATGTTTAGGTGAAAAAGAGGACCATGCCTAGCGGAAACATACCTATTCAGATGCGTTGGAACAGTCTATTTGGTTACACGAGCTGCAGAATGAATGTTGTACCACTTTGCAACTTTCAACTACTTGCATTTGACAACTTTTTCCCTGAGTGAAAATTCGCTAGCACAGGAAAATGCCTTCGAGATAGCGAAAAATGAGAGAGGTTATTGTAGATGGGGCCAACATGATCTTGTAGGATTAGACGAGAAGTTTCTAAGCATCACGATGTCCGAGCAATAGCATGCTGAATTTCACAACCATTTTGCACTTTGGACCCTTAAGGGATCGATCTGGTTGAATGTAGCTCAAAGTGATTCCGCATGTTTAGGTGTGAAAGAGGACCATTCCTAGCATAAACATACCCACACAAATGCATTGGAATAGTCCATTTGGTCACATGAGCTGCAGAATGAAAGTTGCACCACTTTACAACTTTCAACTACTTGCATTTGACAACTTTTTCCTCGAGTGAAAATTTTCCACCATAGGAAAAACCCTCTGAGATAGCGAAAACCGAGCAAGGTTATTGTAGAGGGGCCCAATTTTATCTCGTAGGTTCAAATGAGAAGTTTCTAAGATTCACGATGTTCGAGTAATAGCATGTTGAAGTTCGCAGCCATTTTGCACTTTGGACCTTTAAGGGATCGATCCGGTTGAACGTAGCTCGAAGTGATTCTGCATGTTTAAGTGCAAAAGAGGACCATGCCTAGCTTAAACATACCTATTCAGATGCATTAGAACAATCTGTTTGGTCACACGAGCTGCAGAACGAAAGTTGTACCACTTTGCAATTCTCAACTACTTGCATTTGACAACTTTTTCCCCGAGTGAAAATTCACCAGCACAGGAAAATTCCTTCAAGATAGCGAAAACTGAGAGAGGTTATTGTAGATGGGCCCAACATGATCTTGTGAGTTCAGATGAGAAGTTTCTAAGCATCACGGTGTCCGAGTAATAGCATGCTGAATTTTGCAGCCATTTTGCACTTTGGACCCTTAAGGGATCGATTCGGTTGAACGTAGCTCGGAGCGATTCTGCATGTTTAGGTCCAAAAGAGGACCATGCTTAGCATAAACGTACCCACATGGATGCATTGGAATAGTCTGTTTGGTCACATGAGCTGCAGAACGAAAGTTGCACCACTTTGCAACTTTCAACTACTTGCATTTGACAACTTTTTCTCCGAGTGAAAATTCGCTAGCACAGGAAAATTCCTTCGAGATAGTGAAAACCGAGAGAGGTTATTGTAGATGGGCCCAACATGAACTCGTAGGTTTAGATGAGAATTTTTTAGGCATCATGGTGTCCAAGTAATAGCATGTTGAATTTTGCAGCCATTTTGCACTTTGGACCCTTAAGGGATTGATCCAATTGAACATAGCTCGGAGTGATTCCATGTGTTTAGGTGTGAAAGAGGAACATTCCTAGCATAAACATACCCACCTGGATGCATTGGAATAGTTTTTTTGGTTCACACAAGCTACAGAATGAAAGTTGCACCACTTTGCAACTTTCAACTATTTGCATTTGACAACTTTTTCCCCGACTGAAAATTCGCCAGCACAGGAAAATTCCTTCGAGATAACGAAAACCAGGAGAGGTTATTGTAGATGGGCCCAACATGATCTTGTAGGATCAGATGAAAATTTTCTAAGGATCATGGTGTCCAAGTAATAGCATGCTGAATTTTGCAGCCATTTTGCACTTTGGACCCTTAAGGGATCGATCTGGTTGAACGTAGCTCGGAGCGATTTCGCGTGTTTAGGTGTGAAAGAGGACCATTCCTAGCATAAAATTACCCACCCAAATGCATTAGAATAGTTTGTTTGGTCACACGAGTTGCAGAACGAAAGTTGCACCACTTTGCAACTTTCAACTACTTGCATTTGACAACTTTTTCTTCGAGTGAAAATTCGCCACCATAGGAAAAAGCCTCCAAGATAGTGAAAATCGAGAAAGGTTATTGTACAGGGGCCCAACATGAACTCATAGGTTCAGAAAAAGATTTCATAATCACCACGGTTTACAAGTAATACCCTATCAAATATTGTTGCCCTTTTGCACTTTGCACTCTTAAGGGATCGAGTCGGTTGAACCAAAGTAGTTGTTTTGTTGAATGTCATACCCTAAGGTATGTTAGAGATGACCTAGGTTGCATGAATTTCTCTGAGGCATACGCTGCCCCTACCTTGTCACTTCTTCAAAGGACAATAGATTTAAAAGAAGGTTATTCATTAAGACAAGCATCATGAATGTATGAACACAAGGGAACTATGAAGGGTCACTGTACATGGAAATGTGCAAATGAAAATGATAGATTAGAAATGAGTAGTGATCAGTTGTTAAGTACAGTGAGTGTATGATTATAAAGTGCTTGACAATCAAATTCACTCACCATAGTCAATGTCCTATGACTGTCAAGTCTATGTCAGTCAGTGTCTAAAGACTCCAAGAGCTATGGTTGTGTATGCAGCAATAGGTCCTTATGAATGTGGAGTCTTCAAAAAATACAATAAGTCAATGACAAATATTACAATAGTGATGGAAGAAAATCTTGAAAATCCTCCCATTTGTCAATACTTGTAGCAATACATGTAGGGAAATAATCCTCCCATTTCCAACACAAATCATGAAATATATTGTACTTGAGAAAAGGACAAAAGGAGTTGTTGCCCAGTTTCTTTTTTCCATTCCACCTCAGCTGGCCCAACTATTTGCATTCCAAAATGGTTCAAAACATGTACATCCCCTGCTCCCTATGAAACACATGGGTAGTAGCCTCTCTGTGGTTGTGTAGTATCATAGGAATTTGGTCCACAAAAAACCTGCAAAAGCCTCTCAATCTTAGAAATAGACTCACAAAAAAATCATTAAAAGAGAAATAACTAAATCATGTCATTCATACAGCTGATGAGACCTACTATCACCTTCATGCATGCAAGATAAGGAGATCAATTGAAGGTCCTACAATGGTGGTGTGCCCCTTCCCTACTTTATCATCTCTCGATGACCCTACGTATAAATTTCAAATATATCATTGAGAGGCTTAACATAAAATGTGTAGCATATAAGAATCCAATAAATCTTGGAGATGGAAAAGAAAGAGAAGATTGACAACCAGAAAATGCACTAGTAACCGATGTTTCTCATACCACTAAACACTTGCACCAGCAACCGATGTTGTTATTTTCCTATATACTTTGACAAACTTCAATATTACCTACAGTCACAATCGAAAAAGGATCAATGACAATTGTAAATGCATATGACATCAAACAATAATCATGAAAAAGCCTTATTGCAAGGTGTTGGTCCAAAAGAATGATCAATAAAATGGCTTTACAAATTCAATGTGCATACTTACAAATCAATCCAGGGAACCATTTGGGTCTGCTCTAGTCTTTATTGTGTCGAGTATTGCCTCATGATCAGACTCACGCACTTTCCATAAGTTCTTGTTCACAGGTCTACCCTTATATTTGATCAAATGAATGTTGGTGGTGATGACAAGGTTCGAATAGTGAAGAATTTTCTGATGCGTGTTGAAGTCATCAAACAACAAAATTGCAACATTCTTAACTGGATACCTTCAAAGCCATGTTCCAATAACAACTACCGAACCTGTAGCATATTCTATGTTTTCTCCATCTATAACTGGGGACTCCAATTTATTTTTGGCCTTGATACAATGATAGAGGTAATAATTCATACCCTCTTCATTGTCTTCATCTGCAATTACCGCATAAACATGCCCTGCATTGATATGTTCATATTGTTAGATTTATTAACTGAGCAACATAATAAAACTTGTAACTAAGATATATTACTTGGTTCTAGTAGGTCTGATACATTATCAAATTCAATGGATGATTTCATCTCCATGATTTGTAGAGCCGTCGGGAGCTAATAAGTGTCAAGTGGGGTTAGACTTCTTACAGACCATTCATCAACCCACTCTGTTGACTTGCAATCATTCCATGATTGAAGTGTATATGCATAACAAAAGCATGCCATCTTCCTTATATGGATATTCCATGTACCTCCATTGGAGCTTCTAAAAGAGTGTAGCTCACTCGATCCTGTTAGTGTACAACAATCCTCATATTTTGCAATGTTAGTATCATCTACTAAATGAAAAAATCTATGAACTAAAGAATTGCCTTCACTACCTAGACCCATTGAACCATTGCACCACTAGAAAATTGATCTTGCATCTATCAACTTTACACTATTTGTGTACTTTAACTCTTCTCGTGCTAGGGCTCTTTTGATACATGCACCTGCTCCATCATGCTCCCCCTTTCCATGCACGGCCTCTAAGAAGTTCCACATATGCTGAACACCACTAATTCTATGCATCTTGCTCAACCAGTAAAAAATTATGGAATTCTTGAATTGTGATGTAAAATTATCTAACCATATGATATGTTGTCTAAATGGTATGCCCCTACTAGCCAAATCGGCATAGAACATATGAAAGCAACCTTGAACAAACTCTGCAGAATGTGTGCGATCATCACTGATGTAAAAGTGACACTCCCTCAATACTTTCCTATTTTCCTCTGTACTATCATTTGCATGAATGAATGCTATATGTACAAATATAGAAACCTGCATAGAGTTGTAGTACTATGATTGCACCGCATTCTGTGGTTGTAGTGTGTAGTTCTCAACGAAGTCGACAATTGAAATGATATGACAAAGTGGAAATGTGTCCTTGCATAACTTGAATTGTGAGTCCAACCATTGTGCTTTGTGCATATGCATTGCATAATCATAAACCACCCGATCACGAAAAATTCCATAAACTGATACACTAGAATCTTATCACTAACCAATTCACACTTCTTTGCTTCTTTCCCATCTTTTAGACTATATGCCACTGTCGTATATTTGCCAAATTCCATAATTTTGTCTCCAATTGTGTGTGTACTAGCCATGTGTTACAAATTGGAAAATGTTGCATCCCACCACAATGGTCACATGTGCCATCCAAACATGATTTTTGTAAAAAATTTGACCATCCTCTCTTTCACATAAAATGGAAGACAAAAATTTCCTTGACGATTTAGGTGGAGGCATTATGTTACATTCCTACAAAACATTGTCAGTATGCATATCTACACATATACGTTGATAAACATCATAATGGTTAGAAAACTCAATATGAACCCTAAAACAACAAGTAGTGCGTGTGTGATTTATTTTCACATAAAAAGGCTTTAGCATTTCAAAATACCTTTGACATATTTTAATTTAAGGAAACTTTTATACAAAATCAGCAAAAAATTGGGTGAGTGGTATCCAAATAATGCATTGGATGTGGCTCATGGTTTATACTACCAATTCTCCTTCTTACAACATCTCTTTGATTAGGAGAGGTCCTTGTGTTATCCTTCAAATAATTCACAATTAAAGATCTCAAGCCTTGAGCAATTTTTGTGTCTTTCCATGGCACTCTACCCGAAAATGCCCATAACTCATTGCTATTTGGATCCTCCACTCTTTCATGCCTTCCTTTGGCTCTCATTAGAGATGATCTACTTATTTTCAAAGACTTACTTGCCTTTGTAAGGTTCACCTTGTTCCTTGTTTGAATGCTTAACAGTGTTGTCATCACATGTCGTGTGGCACAACTATCCTTCATGCGTGAGGTGGAACCCACACTCTCATATGCACTCATCAAGTTCCTTACAATTGAATTTTCACTTGAGTCATTCAAAACTCTTAGCCCAAGAGCCTTCATGGTGGGCCTAAATTTGAGTTGCTTCATCATATCAACAAATAGTTGGCATCTTCCACCCTCCCTTAGCTTCACAAAAAACAAACTTCATATCCTTTTTGCATATCTTTGACATGTACATTTTGGAATCTTATTAGGCATCCATTTCAAAACATTGGAATCAATATCAATCAAAAATGTAGGTTTTCTATGCAAAACTCTAGGAGGAGTTCTCAAATGTAAAATTGTGTCAATATTGGGAAGGTCAACAACATCGGGGATAGATTGTGTACCTTCAATTGGAGGTGCAATTGATGACATACCTTGAGACTGACATGTAAACGATGTTGTACCTCCAACTTGAGATGTCGTTTGTGGAGTTCCTTCAAATAGAGATGTGTTTGCTGATGTACTTTCAAAATGCAATGTTTTTGATGGTGTGTCTTCAATTGGAGATTTGATTTCCAATGTACCTGGAAAACCACATGTTGTTGTCAATGTGTCTTCAACTGGAGATGTGCATTGAGCTTCACCTATGGTTGATGATGTGTCCCCAACTTCTGTATTCATTCTTGTCCTTCCATGAACTTTCCTCATTCATGCCCTTTGTTTTGCCAATTTGACATCTCTCTTAGATCGCACATAAGTTTGTGGTTGTATGGGCTGCAATTCCTTTGCTTCACAAGCTACATTTTTTTATTCTCTTCTCCTTGCATTTTTAACTGCACGCTCTTCTGGTGTTAGAGGCTTTGGACATTTCCTCGACATGACCTTGAATGCTACATATCCACAAACACACATAGAACAAAATTAAGTAATGCATTTTATAAAAAATTTGATGCAAAGAGGGGTGGAAACCATTCAATACAGCAAATCAATGAGAATCACAAACCTAGGGTATAAATTGCTGCCACCTAAATGAAAACTAGAGACTCTTGTGTTTATTTTTCTCAAAACCAAATTTTTGATTGTGAACAAAGTCATGAAGAATATGGATTCAAAGAAGGGTTTGTGATGCTATATCTTATAATTATTCACTATTTCTTTGGCAATGAGGTTTTCCAAATTAGATGAAAATAAAAAATTTCCACACTAGTTGGAAAAAGAATGAAATACGGTGAATTCCACTAGCCATGCAGGAAATGGACTACTATAAGCAATGCAAATAGAATTCATAAGTAAATTTATGTTAAGTAAATGTCATGTTTTTTATTTTTTTTGTTCTTCAAACTCATAAAAATTGAACCTTTTTATGCAAATCTAAAAATTGAACTTTTTTATGCAAATCCCATCTAATTCAATGTTGAATTCTAAGTCCAATTGTTATGATTAATAAAATCATTAAGGAAATTTAGTTTATATTGTCAAAAAAATATATATATACTAAAGACAAACATTTTAATTTACCAAAATGAATATATTACCTCAGATAATGTAAAATGATGTAGAAACTTCAAAATATCTTCTTCTACGTTGTCTACCATGCAGATTGGTGGTAAAAAGGTGATGGATCAAGAACAGATTGGTACAATATGAAGTCAACTGTAGAAAAAAAAAGGAGTTTCTGACTCGGATAAAGCACTGAACTAGACAAACACAAGAGAATGTGGGCCTGAATCATGGGGTCAACCCTTATTTTTACCATTTCAAGGTAAAACCCATTTGGCACTCACCAAATATGTTCCTCTGAAAAGGACAGACTTCAAAGAGAGGGAGTCAAAGTGGGAGAGAGGGGGTGGGAAGGAGATACCTAAGAAAGTAGGGTGGGAGGTAAGTGAGGCTTAATCTGTCAACCCTTAAACCCTAATCCATAGAGACAAAGAGAGGGAGGGAGAGGGAGTGGGAGGGAGACACCCGAGAGAGAAGGAGAGGGAGAAAAAGTGGGAGAGAGGGGGTGGGAAAGAGATACCTAAGAGAGTAGGAGAGAGAGGGAGTGAGAGATAGAGGGATGGGAGAGATACAAGGAGTGAGAGAGAGAGAGAGAGACTTGAGAGATAGAGAGGGGGTGGGAGGGAGAGGGAGTACTCAAGATAGAGGGATTCGAGAGAGATGGAGGGGGTGGGGGGAGATACATGAGATAGAGGGAGAGAGAAAGTGGGATGGACATGGGAGAGAGATAGATGGATTGAGTGAGAGAGAGAGACCTGAGAGAGGGAGAGGGGGTGGTATGGAGATACTTGAAAGAGAGACAGAGGGAGGGAGGTTTAAGGGTAGAGGGTAGAGGGTTTAATGGTTTAGGGTATAAGGGTTAAGGTTTTAGGGTTTAGGGTAGAGCAGAGAGAGATAGAGGGAGTGAGTGAGTGTGTGAGAAAGAGAGACCTAAGATAGAGAGAGGGAGTGAGTGAGTGAGTGAGAGACCTAAGATTCCCTCTCTAGTTCTCTCTACCTAGTTGTCCCTCTATACCTATTTCTCTCTCCTTACCTCTCTACTCTCTATCTCACCACTCTCTCCATCTCACTCTCCCTCCTTCCCTCTCTCCCTCCTATCCATCCCTCTCCTTCCCTCTCTACCTACCTCTCACTCCACTACCTACCACTCTCTCCCTCACCCATCTTTCTCTCTTACTCTCTCCTTCCCTCTCTACTCTATATCTCTCCCCCTTCCCTATCTAATCTATTTCTCTCTCTCCCCCTTCCTTTGTCCCCTCATTTTCTCTCCTCTCATCTCTCTCCCTCTCACACACACTCACCTCAATCTCCTCCTTTCCTCTCCCACCATCCCTCCACTCTCCACTTCTCTCTATCTATCATCTCTCTCTACATCTCCTTCCCTCTATATTTATCTTTATCTCCCCTCTCCCTCTCTTTACCCACTTCTCCCTCCATCACTCTATATCTCAATCATGTCTCTCTCTCTCTCTCTCTCTCTCTCTCTCTCTCTCTCTCTCTCTCTCTCTCTCTCTCTCCCTCTCGCACACACACACACACACCTCTATCTCCTCCCTACTTTTCCCTCCCTCCCCTCTCTAATTATCTCTATCTCTCCTCTCTCTACATCTCCTACCCTCTCTACCTATATTTATCTCCCCTATCCCTTTTTTTACCTACCTCTCCCTTCATCACTCTATATCTCACCTATGTTCCCCTACCTACCTAGGGTTGAGGTATTAAGGGTCAAGGGTTGATAATTGAGGGTTGAGGGTTTAATTTATAGGGTAGAGGGTAGAGGGTAGATGGTTTGAGGGTTGAGGGTTGAGGGTTGAGGGTTGAGGGTTGAGGGATGAGGGTTGAGGGTAGAGGGTAGAGGGTAGAGGGTTTAAGGGTCAAGGGATTATGGGTTGAGGGTTGAGGGATTAGGGTATAGAGTTTGCTTGGGTTTAAGGGTTTAAGGTTTAAGGGTATAGAGTTGATGGTAGAGGGTATTGTGTTAAAGTAGAGGGTATCGGGGTGAGGGTTGAAAGAGACTTGAGAGAGGGAGAGGGGGTAGAAGGGAGAGAATTGAGAGAGAGAGGGAGGGAGAGGAAGTGAGAGAGAGATAAAGAGTAGAGGGTAGAGGTTTTTAAGTGTTTAGGGTTAAGGGTAGAGGGGAGAGAGATTGAGGGAGTGAGTGAGTGAGTGAGAGACCTAAGAGAGAGAGAGGTGGTAGTCCAGGGAGAGTCTTGAGAGAGAGAGGGGGATAAGGGAGAGTCTATATATCTCCCCTCCCTCTCTCTCAAGTCTCTCCCTCCTACACCGTCTCCCTCTCTCAATTATCTCTCTCTCTCAGTCACTCCCTCTATCTCTATCCCCTCTATTCTTAACCCTAAACCCTTAACCCTTAAACATTGAACCCTCTACCCTCTACCCTCTACCCTTAACCATCCCACCCTCTTTATTTCTCCCAAGTCTCTCTCTCCTACTGCCTCTCCCTCTCTTAGGTCTCACTCACTCACTCACTCACTCCCTCTATCTTTCTCCCCTCTACCCTTAACCCTTAATCCTTTATCCTTAACCCTTAAAACCTAAACCATTAAACCCTTTTACCCTCTACCCTTAACCCTAAACCCTAAACCCTAAACCCTTAAACCCTAAACCCTCTACCCTATACCCTTAACCATCCCTCCCTCTATCTCTCTCTCATAACCCACTCTCCCTCCACCCCTCTCCTATCCCTCTTAGGTCTCTTTCATGAGTCACTCCTCATCTCTCTCTCTCCACTCTGCCCATGGCCTAAACCCTAAGCCTTAGGCCTTGAAGCCCTTTTGCCCTTTACCCTCTGCATAACCCATGCTCCCTCTGTCTCTCCACTGCCTCCTCTCTCTCAGAATTATCTCCTCCTAACCCCTCCCTCTTCCCGGTGGGGGTGGGAGACAAAGGAAGTGACTAAGAGAGAGATACTTGAGAGAGGGAGAGGGTTGAGAGAGAGAGAGAGATGGAGGGAGTGGGAGAGAGATAGAGGGAGGGAGGGTA